>VXBC01010666.1:507781-552438 GCA_013399945.1 Ploceus nigricollis
GGGAGGAGGGAGACGCCCGCCCCGCCGCCCCCATCGAGCACATGGTGGCCGGATGCTCCCGGGGGACAGGGGTGTGAGACCGCGGTACGGTTACAGAAGGCCCTTGGTCCGGCGGGGAAAGTTAAAGCCCCGTGCTGCCGTCAGCGCCAAGCCGCCCGGGGAGGGGGAGCCCGGAGGGGACAAGTGGCTTTTGGGGACACCATGTACCTCCTCAGTGTCTCCGAAGACAGGGCACGGCTGCACCGGTGTGCGTAGGGGCCCGGACCCAGGGGGCCGGAGCTTGGCAGCACCTAAGGGAAGAGCTGTGCCCTCAGCACAGCAGGTCTTGCTTCCGCCGCCCTTGTCCGCCCGGTGCTCCCCTGCGGATTCAGCTTGTTCTCGAGGGCAGGAGCGCCTGTGTGGGGCATTCCCCACATCTCCTGAGGGGAAGAAGCAAAGCTGGGCAGGAGACCACTCAAAATCCTGCTCCCTTGAGCTGCTGTACATGGCACACATCGGGGCTGGCCCTGATGTCTGACGGCCTGACAGTCACGTTCAATTTCAGCTTTAGAAGGATGGATTCCAGCCCAGCAAGCAGTGGTGCACAGCCCTCTCTGCAAAGCTGGGGCTGGGAAAATGGGAAGATCATCCAGAAGGGCAGGAATAGCTGAAATCTGGAGCATGGGGCAAGTTGTTGGAAGGATGTAAGTGACCCTGGCGTACCCTTGGTCAGGGGTGCCTCCAGCTGCGGTGGAGACATCCTGCTCTGCCTGAAGAGCTGGAACTTGATTCAGCCCTTGTAGACTGTGGAGGATGAGAGCTGGCTGCTAGCTCTGCAGGTGCAGTGGGACCATGCCTGCCAGGAGTCAAGCATAGTGGTTCACAGAGCTGGTAGCCATGCTTCTCCAAGGTCCCCGGGTGCAAGGTTGGGGATGCAGAACGGCTCAGGTGTGGCTCAGGTTATACAACCCATTTTTCTTTTTCCCCTGGCTGCTCTGAAACTTTGCTTTTGCCAGAGAAGAGTTTTCTGAAAAGAAAAACTTTGAAAAAGCAGAATGATGGACACTGCTGCCTTGTGATGAACAAAGAATGTGGCTGTCATTCATGGGTCAAAGCCAAAAGTCAAACCAAGGCACAGCTTCAGACTTTGAGCTGCAGGGAGGTCAGCTCTGAGGAGGTTAAAAACAGGCAGGTGACATTCTGGAGACAGAGGGCTCCATTGATGTCAGGTATGTCCAGGAGTGATTAAACAAAGATGCACGCTATTTACAATGAATTTCCAAAGATAGTGGCTATATAATTTGTGTGGTGGAAGTTCCCAGAGATCCTGTCTTGGACAGCTAGCTCTGATGCTGCCGGGACCTGACTCTTCAGGACAAACAAGTGAATTGTGGGACCATCTGCAATTGGAAGGGTTCAAGGTTCAGCTGCCCAGTAATTTGGCTGGATTTGAGCTTGAGTGCTATGGGGACCTGATGCTCAGAGAGCACTGGCACAGTTAACTGTACCCATGCAGACATTCTTGCTTGTGTTTATATTTAAATCTTATAAGCACATTGCCTTGATGTTACAGTTACTCACTTCCACTCCTCTGCATTTCAGCAGTAGTGTACATCTGTCCTTTGCAGTTCATCTTTCATTAGGTACCATGTTCTTCCTGCTAGGGGATCAGGGTAACAGGATTCCTGTTCCCTTTTCCATCTTCATGTTTTGTTCTCTGTAATTTTATTACATTTCTTCCTCTTGCCCTCCCAGTGCAATCTTTTTCCATTCTGATCCCAATCCAGATCACCTAACACTGTCTTAGTATAGGAGGTTATTGTCTAAAACCAATTAAAAAATTTAGGTTGGAGAGTCAAATTTCATCCCTTGAATAAGAAGCCCAGCCTCAAAAGAGCAGTCATCTCTGTAATCCCAACCACTTTGATTTTCATCTCAACCTTTGATGCCAGCATCTTGCTTCCTGGCTGTTTGAGTCCATCTGTTTGGCTGAGGACTGGCTGATTTACAAGACAGTGGGCCGTGTTCCCTGGGAACATGAGGCACTCACTGGGGATTAGCTGCAAGTCTTGTCTGGTCTTTCAGAGCACTGTGTTTTTGCGAACAGGACAGGGAACAGTGCTCAAGTCCCCTTGTGCCCTGTGTGAGGTTATGCAGGCTGGCACCTCCAGCTAGGCCAGTCCCTTTCTCCCTTACCTTGTACTTGGGCATACAAACCATGTCCAAATGTGGTTGAAGGTGTAGAAATGTTCTGTGCATCCTCTCCTGAGTCCTGAAGGATGCAGCCCTCTCTTACCACTGAGCCTGTGCTGGAAAGACTGTGAGGAGAAGGGTGCAGAGGTAGGCTGAATGCCCATGCCTACACCATCCATTCCCTCTGCACTGGATTCTGCATCCAGAGGATCAGCCTGACTCCACAGAGCCAAAACAGAAGGTGCAGACAGATTATGTTACTGCTTGAGAAGATGAAGAAACCACCTTAGGGCTCTGGAGACTGACCTCCCTGTATTCAGCCACTCAGCTCAGGGCTCTGTGTGTCCATAGCAAGACCACTGAGGAAGGATGGGCCAGGGACCCAGCGGGCTTGAGTGTGCCAGGCTTAGAGCTGCACAGATTCTGGATCCCTGAGTTAGGGTTGGACTCCAGGACAAGCAGGACTGAGCTGGCTGAGAAATCTGATTCTGGCCCCCTGTCCCTGTTCTCCCCCTGCTTATCGAGCCCCCCTCCCCCCGTCCCCGCCCCACTCTTCTTTAGGGATTGGCAAAGGATTGTGCGTTATTACATGGGTGTAATCTTCTTTTAAGATGTTCGTGGCAGCTCAAGTCTCCAGACTCAATTCCGCACTGATTTACACAGCCTGCAATCCCATTGTGAGGGTGGTGATTGCACAGGAACAGACCCTGCCTGGGCTCTGCAATGCCATGTTTGAGGTGACTTACAGGACACAGAAGATTATTACAGAAATGCCTGTCATTTGAGACCTGTTCCCAGAGATCCCCACAGAGTTCCCATGAATTTTGAGAGCAGCAAGTGCTAGAGCTGTGGAACGGTCTTGTTATATAAATCCCTGTGCACTCATGAATGATGCTTGAGAAATCATGTTTATCCAGTGTTCTGTGAACTCTTAACTTACTGCTTGCAGAGCATATCCAGGTCTTCACAGGGAGAATGCTATAGACATTTAAAAAGTATTAGGATAAAGCTGATGGAGAGCACCTATGTTGTTGCAAGAGACAGAGTTGTATCAATAATGCAGTGTAGTACAGTACTGTTGTGGTACAGTTCTAGTGCAGGGTTTGTGGACTGTACCTCAGTGTATGGAGTTAGATAACCTACTCCACCAGGGAATTGAAAAACCTGAATTATGTATGATAGAACAGAGACGTGTTTATACAGAGAGCAGTTCCTGCAATACTTCATACACTTAGTGCAAAAAGGGAATAACACAGGCATGTTTGATTCTGCTTGCTTGAGAACTTCATTATTGCATTTCATCTGCACAGCCTGGTGAGCTGTGCAGTGTTTGGCTTCTTCTGCTGCTAATAAAAACAGTCCATATAACTGGTTGCTGGAATACCATTGAGCTATTCTCTGTGAGTACATAATGAAACACATTGACCCCCTTAAACAATAAAACCCTACACTAATTTTCTTTAGTCTGAAAAGAAGACAAATAATTCATCTTGCTTTATAATTGCCGTCAATCAGTCATTTTACAATTGGACAGTAAGTCTTTAAGTGAAAGACCAAGCTTTAATTGAAACAATGAAACATTTGATTGTTACTGAAAAATCAGTAAGAGGCACCATTCAAAGAGCTTGTTCAAATGTTTGTCACTGATAAGATGCACATTTCTAAAGAATCAAATCTGTTTGCTTTGGAATGAGATTATTTTAGCAAATACAGTTGCTTATCTAAGATGTAAAACCAGTGAGGTTTTTTTTCTCTCCCCTGCCCCCAGCCACTGCAGCACTTAATGCCGCTCCGTGCTTATAAACTCCTGAAACATGGAGATGAAATCTGGGCTTATGGGGTTTGTCATAGGCTGCAGAAGAGCCAGGACTTCACCCTGGCTGACCTGAAAGCGGCTCCAAAGCATTCAGCTGCACCTTCACAACAGTGAAATGAAGACTGTGAGCTGCCCAAACTTTAGCAGTTCAGGAGAGATATTTCCCTTACCTGAGTTTCTCTGTGAGCCTAAGCTGTCACTCAGCTTTTATTGCCAGGAATAGGACTCTGGCCATTGGCATGGATATATTGATTGTAAGGACAAGCATACACAATTTCTTCCAGATGCAGGAAGAAAGGGCATTCTTGTTCCACAGTACGAGCGTCTACAGGTGGAGTATGTAGAATTGGTAATGCTGTAAGTTCATGCTATACCAGGGTCCTTGACCATTTTCAAGCACTATGTACCCTCTCAGGTTACCTTTATTTGGTCCATTATCCTGAGTTTCTTTAGAATATAATGATCAGAATGTCCATTTTGTGAGCGTCACACACCCTAATTTAGGCAACTGAAGTCATATGCCCAATTCAAATGAGGGCTCCTCAGTATAAAAGAGACATAGAGCTCCGGGAGAAAGTCCAATGGGGGATTACAAAGATGATTAAGGCATCTCTCTTACAAGGACAGGCTGATAGGGTTGGGCCTGTTCAGCCTCAAGAAGAGATGACTGAGGGGGAACCTCATCGGTGTCGGTAAATATCTGAAGGGATGGTATCAAGAGGATGGAGCCAGGCTCTTCTTAGTGGTGCTGAGCAATAGGACAAGAGACAACAGGCAGAAACTGATGTTTAAGGAGTTCCACCTGAACATGAGGAAGAACTTCTTTTACTGTGAGGGTGACTGTGTCCTGGAACAGATTGTTCAGAGAGGTTGTGGAGTCTCCTTCTCTGGAGATATTCAAAAGCTGTCTGGACACAATCCTCAATAACATGTTCTAGGGACCCTGTCTGAATAGGGAGGTGGGACTAGATGCTCTCCAGTGGTCTCTTCCAACTGTACCCATTCTGTGATTCTGTAATTTAACTGTCATTTAACCTCCTTCAAAAGTCAATCAAGAGAGGTGGGCATCTGAAATTCACTTATTTTAGACACTTAATTTAGTATAGATTTTGTTCCCATTTTCCTTAGTGTCATAACCAGAGGTCATATAAGACAGTAATAATATCCTCTTCATAAAACCTGGAAGTGATATGCTGAATCTTAATGACAATTAGGAATATTTATAGTCCTTTGCTGCTGAGTAAAATGCACAGCTAGGGGTATGCAGACTGCATTTGCTAATTTACTAATTGCAGTCACATTGGAAAGCAATCCTGTTGGCCGGTCATCTGAAGGAGGATTCAGGAAAACAGCCACTAGGTAAACTTTCTATATATGTGTGTGTGTGCATGTGTGTATACAGCCAATTTGCCATGCTCAAATGCGTGCAATAGCTCTCTCAGCATGAAATACATCTGAATCCAGTGGAGAATTGTTCACAGAAAAAAAATCTTCCAAGTGAAATCACTGACTTGAAATGTTAAGAGATGCTTCTGGTTCAATAAGGTAAGATTACAGTCCTAGAGGACTGAGAGAGTCTGGGACCTGAACAAGCCTTGTGTTTCTTCTAAATCAAAGAGAAATGCACCAAACCTAAAGTTTGTTTCACATTAGTTTCGTTGCTATTTTGTTTGAAGAAATTAATGAGACTTAAAGAAGTGATTGATACGTTAATATTTAGTTCTTTGGTTTTACGATTCTGAAGTGTATCTTAATGTTTCCTTGTTAACTTGTTCATTTTGAGCAGTGCTAATAGGACTAATGACATAACTAACATATAGAAAGTGATGAGGCTACTTTATGCCTTCTACTGTTGTTAAGAATATTATCCTTTTTTATATGATATTGCTATTCACTTCCCAACTAGTAATTACAAGGAGGAATGAATTCCAAGTAATAACTTTCTCACTTAATGAGAAGAGACTGAGGCAGTCTTGCCTTTTGGAAGGAGAAGAAATATAGAAGTAATTGCATCCTCACTGCAGGGTTTGTGTTCTCTGTGGGGCTACTTTTGTTCTGCTGGTAGCCTTTGAGACTCTAGTATTCTGCTTCTGAACATAATGAGCTGAATGCCTAATTTGTAAGCTTTACACATCTTATACCTGCCAGCTTACATACACTAGCATTATTCTGTATCTTCTTAAATTTAAGAGTATATTGTCCAGAGAAGCAGGAAGGTTGTTTTTGGTTTGGCTTTTCTTTCCAAGGCTGGTAAGGGAACACCAGTGTATTTTGAAAGAACTCTTTCAAATGGGCATAAGGGGCTGTGTCAGTGGTATTTAAAGTCTTTGATGAGTAGATAATTGCAACTCTGATAAACAGCTTTTGGATTTAAATTTTCTACTTGCATTGTTTGTGTGTGTTCTATCCATTCTCATCTAAAAATGAAATGCTTCTGCTACTTTATTACTCCTGACCTTCTCATACTAATGGTTTTGAGTGGAGAACATTAGAAGCTGGGTTATGTTTAAAAGGTGAAGGAACTGCTTGAGGCAATTAAGAACATCACATTTTAAAAAATCAGTCCTATGTACTTCATCATGCTGCTGTTATCTGACTTTAACTGGAACGCTTCTATGAATGAGGCCGCTGGATTGTACCGTCAGGACTTAGATAGGGGAGCACAACTGCCAGTCTTGCTATCCTTATATGGCCTTCATGGGCCATCCAGGAATCTCAGCTTTCTGGGCTGCTTTCGTCTGTGCCAGTAGTTTAAAGGTTGCGAATCGCCTTCATTTATCTCAAAAGGGCATTAATTTTGAAGCCCAGCAATGACACTTCAAATGTCAGCCTTGTTCATTTTCTCAGAAGCATCCAGCTAGTCTGCTTATTCATTAATGTGGCTGGCTGGGTGGGAACAGCTGCAGTCTATCCGCCTGCAAAAGTGCCTGGCTATTAATGGTCTACGCAGCATGCTGTCATTTCTCTGATTAAGCCCCTTGGTCTACCCTCTGGCTGAGCCCTTGCCTAGAGAAAAAGGTGTATGTGGAGAGAGGCAAAAGTCAAAAAAGAAAGGCTATCTCTGTAGCATCTTCTCTTTTGATTATTGATAGCATGATGCTGCTTTCCTGAGTTTTTTTCCCTTAGCTACTTTTGCCTTCACAGTTGGAAGAAGACAAACCAGACTCATGCAGGAGGGGTGGTGATACCTGGGACTCGATGATCCACTCAAAATATTCTGTGATCCCATATGGAAATGCTAATGCCAATATAACTGAATCATAGACTGTGAAATAGAGGTAGGAAGGGATACAGCTCCAAGCTGGGTCTGAGGAGACTCAGAATCTCTACGTTTTGCTTAATACCACTTTAACTTCACTCAAAATCCCAGCTGCTAGCATGGCCTGAGAGCACTCCAGGGTAAGCTGGGTGGTGTCAGTTGGAATGGTTTCAGGCTGCAGAAGGAATTGAATCCAGACCTGCTTCTAGGGTTGCTGTCCCCCTGTATTAAAAGACATCAGGATGTCCTTCTTCTGCCACTGGATTTTAAAAGACATGGATTAACCTGAAAATTGTTCTTTTAAGTATTTGATACTAGTGTGACTTTATACAGGGAAGGTGCTCCTTGCTGCAGTCTCCGTCTCTGGGTGAATTTTGAGGTGCCAATGATTGCCCAGGCAATGCCCAAGTCCCTGCTGCAGAGATGTGGAATCACTGGGTGCTTGAAGTTACCCATGTCCTTTGTTAAACCTGGCTTTCTGTCATATCCTCAGGTTGCAGCTGACCCTCTCTACACACCTGGGCTACTGGCTCTCATCCACAGGAGACACGGAGTAGCTCAAAGGTAAAATATAATGATCTTAGCCTCACAACTGTAAAAGCTTTACTTCAAGGTAAAGCTTTTAAGCTTTTATGCCAGTGTCCAAGAAGATGCGTCCCACATGGAAGAAAATCAGTAAGGAGTTCTGGAGAAATTTTTTCCTTTCATTTTTGGCATGACTAAGAACATTCCTTAGTCATAGTTCCCTTTTGTTATTTCTGTTCAGCCACCCAATGTCACAATAATTGGGTGCGCAAATATTGTAAACTGCACACAGGCACTTGTCTCCAAATGAAGTTATTTTTATAGAGTCTGTATCTCAGACACATAAAACCGAAAGGTTTCTGTTAACATCTACTGCTTCAAAAATTCATTTTAACCAAAGATAATATCTGTTTAAGGTGATTCATAGTTTTCAAAAGTGCGTAAAACTAAAGATGTGTAGAAAATCCTTCCTGGGGGCCTCCAGGGCAGTTTCCAGCCGAGGCTGTTGATGTATTTGAGATGTCACAGCGCCCTCCAGCGGGCTACTTCCAGGAGGAGGATTCTGCAGGCACCAACCCAAAGCTTCCAAACCTTAAACAGGAAATATTCAAACAATTTTTTAAAAAAACATTTTTCCCCCTGAATATAGTAGCTGAATCTCCCTTCTCACAATATAATAATATTTGAAGCAAAGACTTGTATAAAATCTGAGAAAATTAATGTACATGGATCAGATTTTCATATAGACTCAAACAAATTATGTCCTGTTGGCTGCCGTGTAAATACAGTTTTTCATTTGGAGTAGGGTGGCATGGCCTATGAAACCACAACATGTGAGAGTAGTAGAATAAGGAAGGTTTTCTATGTTTACATTCTCCAAGATCAAACTACTGCAACAAGTCCAACACAAATGACATGCCATTCATCTGAACATATGTGACTCCGTGTAGGTTTGTTTTCATAACATGGATTACTGGTACTTATGAACCTTCACAGGTGCTGATGCCTTCTTTATGAGTTTTCAAGTGTGGCAGTGGATGAAGCCATGTCCATGGGAATGACAAAATCTAGTCCAAGGTAAGGAACAGATCCAGAATGGAAATGTGTTCTTTCTTTCCAAGAACTTGAAAACACAGAGCAGTTATTTTGGGAGATTTCCAATAATTCTAATTCTTAATGTCATTTTTCTTGGGAGATGATGTCTTGTGACATGAGAATTTTATAAATATTTTATTTTCACAAATACAGTAAACTGCAACATCTATATTAATAATTTTAGCTTGATGATCTAATATTATTAAATTGATTATTTGATATTAAAAGAAAAGCAATGAAAGGAGTTTAATGCAGTTCATTACTACTCCTTTCCAGTCAACTTCTGTTCACATTACTGACTCCTCAGTAGTGATTCAAGCTGTAGGTTTAAAAATGGGCTTGCAGCTGATGGATAGTGCTTGCAAACCAAGGAATGGATTCAGTGTGATGGTTATAGAGAGGTGGTGGCTGAGCCTATAAGAATCTGTATTAAATACAATGGTATCAGCATCTGGAGACACAACAACAGCACTACATAAATCATGTGCAGTGTTATATGTTCTCAAGTATATAATGTGTTGCCTGGCAACTGCATGTCTCTCAGCTTGGAAAGTAACTGTTTTTAATTATGTCCTGTGATACTGTATGACCGCAGAATTAAGATCACTGAATCTGCCTGATTGCTTTAAAAATGACATTTATTAAAAAATTATGCTCCTTTTTTGAATCATCAATATGCCTTGCCTCAATCAAGCATTCTGTGCTTCTGGTGTTTTCCCTAAGCATACTCTACAGTATTGCACCCCAAGGATAATTATGCAGAACATGTTTTCCTTTCCCTGAATAGTTCAGGATTTATAGAATTTATAAAGCGTCCTTCATGTAGTCAGGGCCTACTGCTTCTCTTTTTTTTCTCTGTAAGAATGTGTTTAAGTCTCTCAGCTCACAGAGACAACAAATTTGGGCTGTTTCGCTCTCCTGTGGCTTGGACTTTATCTTGTGTAAGGAAAGGCATTAATATGCAGACCAACTTGGCACATATCAGTAGTGTACAGCATCCTTCAGCTGGATTTAGGTAAGCTAAGTACACCTGAAAAGCTAGATCTCATATATATACTATATTCCCAGGTTTCTGTAAACTGTAATTTCTGCACTATTAAGAGTGGACCACATTAGTAAAACACTTTGCAAAGTCATGGAGCTGATGCACAGCCTTCAGTGTATTATCCTCTGTGAAGAACATACCTAGAGAGGAAACTGTAAATATCACCTGTCTTTGCAGGTCCAGCCTCAGTGGGAAAGGAGTAAATAATCTCCTGAAGCACACTGCCTGGGACACCCTGCAACATGGGAGTCACCTCTCTATTCAAACCCCCTTTGATGGAGTGGATTAGGAATAGCTCTTCTATTATAGGGGTGAATACTCCAGCCAGAAGCTGGATTATAGAAAAGGTGTCACAATTTCACAACTCTGTGGGGCCTTAAATAAACTCTGAGTCAGCCGTTTGGACTGGACCTCTTAAGAGACTTAAAGAGATGCTTAGTTGCTCATAGGCAGTAAATCCCAGATGCATGGAGAAATTGAGCTACACCAAACAAATATTTTCAAGTGGCATGGACAAATTTCTAGTGAGTCAGGGTGCCTCCAGCATTACTAACCACCTGCTGCAGAGTTCTTTGAATTGAATTCTTGTACACAGGTATTCAATTCTATGTTATTTGTATATTTTATCAAACCCAATTTTATTTTATTAATTTATTTTTATATGATCCCAAGTCCCTATTGAGATTGTGCTCTTTTCGTGTTTTAACACCTAATTGTCCATTAAGAAATCTTCAAGAAATAACTGAGATGACTCCTTCTAAAAAAATAGCCCTAGCAGATCATCTAAGAGAGGATGGCATTAAGAACAGTCCCTCAAATCATTCTCAGTTCTGTACAGCTTTTTCACTGTATGGTTACATAGGAACAAAGATTTCCTCAGGTACTATTGCTTCAGACTCAGAATATTGGACATTAATTTTATATTACAGTTTCTGGCTTTTTTTTCTTCTGTGTATGGAGTCCTTACCTAATTTTATAAAATGTAATAAATGCACTTAATATGAATATGAACATATACTTTATTAAACATATGAACATATACTTTGTTAAACTCAGCGCTGACACAGGTTGCTCAGGGAGGTTGTGGAGTCTCCATCCTTAGGGATAATAAGATATTTGAACAGGGTCCCAAACAACCAGCTACAGGTAGCCCTGCTTGAGCAGGGGGGTTGGACCAGATGACTTCCAGAGGTGCCTTACAATCTCAGCCTGTGAAACGTACAGTGAAGGGAGTCTGATCAGAAGACCCAATTACTATCTGTCTCTTCCTTTCCCTTTCCCCAGACCTTCTCAGCTAACTTGAAAGTACCTACAGAGAAAGAAAATCAGTCTCAAAATCCAAATCCATGGCAATAGGACACAACTGATAGAAGCTGGCAAGTTGGCAAGTTCAGCCTGTGGAGCAGAATGAAAAAGCCCGTCCTTAAATCCAGAGCCTGATGGGCAGTTTCCAAGTAGTCACACTGAGCTGGGGGACCAGCAGCTGATGCATCCCACCTGGCCAGTCAGGCCAGAGCAAGATAGAACCATCTAGCAAAAGATTTTTTGTTGTTGTTGAGAGTTTATTGCTTTGGTTTGAAATTGTATTAGACTGGGAGGACTTTATATTGCTTTTCGTGAAGGGAGCTGTAAAGAATAGATAGAAGATTATCAGTGCACTTCAGAGGCTGTCTTTTGTACTTGGCAAATTGGTCTCATGTAAGATTTTAGTCCCTACAATTCAAGCACTGCAGTGCCTAATGCCAAATGCAGTTCTAGCTGTCCATTTGCCTTTCATAGTGCCTGGGGAGAAGTGACTACCCAGGAAATCCAGTGTGCTGTGTGGGAGCTGCCTTGTGTGGGCCAGAAGACACAGCAATGGGAATGAGCCTGGGATCCCTCCTCAGCTCTCTGATGTGTGAGTGGGTGTCTTGGAGAAAGCACACCTGCCATAGCCTGGGCAATTCACAGCCACTTGTCTCAGTGCCCAAAAATGTAACTAGAAACACCAGATCCTAGGCAACAGCCAGCCAGGGAAGTAGTCTCTGCCCCAGTCATTAAATTTTTGTGGCTGCTCAGACAGGATAATAAGATTCACTGAAGAACAAACAGGCAGGACCACAAGAGAGAAAATGAGAGCAAGTCTTCCTCTGTAGCAAGACTGGTGAGGAATGAGGTGGGAGAGTCATGTCTGCTTTATAGATACAATGTGGAGATGAAGTAGAGAAGAGATTCTCTGATTAAAAATGTCTTCAGTGCTGAGGACTTGGAGGACTTTCAAGGTTTAACCTTGAAAATAAATGTCCTGTTTTGTACCTCTAACTTTTTTGCAACAGCAGCAGCTAAACGGAATCTTGAAGTTACAGATGAACTTTATGTTATTTTGTAGAAGTAAAACCACAGGCTCTTATCATCCAGGCTTGACTGAACTGCTCAGTTCCTGAAAATAGGTCACAGAGAGAATCCGCACTAATTAGGAAAAGTTGGCAAAAACAATCATTGCAAGTTAAAAATGTGTGTCAGATCCATTTTACTTGCATACTTCATCTGGAGGTGATGTAATGAACAGGTTTTGTACCAAAGCAGTACATACTGAAGAGGATGACTCAGTTCTGGGAGCCTCAGGGAACAAGTTAAATCAGGTTCACTTTGCAGAGCAGCAGCTTTTGACGACTCCTCAAGAACATCAAGCAACTGCAGCTGCACCTTCCCCAAAGGCCCCATAGCATATTGACATCTATCCATGCAGTTAAAATTTTCCTTTTCTTCTTAGGTCAAATTTTCTGTTTGATGGATTTAAACTGCTACTTCCCTTGGCAGAATTTGAGAGAGGACTTGAGTGCTGCTGCGTCAGATAATGCATTTGCCTTGAAGTATTTGGGATGCAAAACAGAGTCCAAGAACCCAAGCATCTCCCAAGTTTGTACAAACTCAGGTAAGAAGCTGTGCTGTGCCTGCGGAGAATGAATTGTATCAGGATGGAGAGCTAAAACTGATGTGTGAGCAGGCCAACATGTGATACATCACCTACTCTGGGCATTCAATATGAAGCTGTAGGAGGCTCCTGGACTCTCTTTTGGGGCCCAGACATCCAACATTAGTCCCTGTAGTTCATAAGTTTGAGCTCATTGTGTAAATTTTAGACATTAAACCCTCTGTTTCCTCTTCTTTCTCTGAGTATGCAGCTTCTGTTTTCTGGACATGTTTAATTACAGGCCCAAACCACTCATGTACAAAAGCAGGAATGGAGAGGACCATCAAGCAGACAAGTGTGTATGCAGCAAGCTAGCCAGTGGTTTAGTCCTCTTCTAGGGCAGGCCTATGTCCAGATTGGTATTTAGAGTTAGACTCTGTCTTTTCCTGCATTTTCATTATTTTGCTGATGAAACAAAGGAATTATTAATTTATCTTTAGTGTTAAACAAGTATTTTACTTACCTTCTGCTTGAACAATGCCCTGGGTAAGTAATCATGCAAAGCAGATACCAGCATGGAAGGAAAATTTTAATTGGTCTTTATGTGTGTGTTTGAAACTGCTGAACTCATTTGATATAAAATTACTGACTTCAGGAGTCTGTAGGATTCTGTGTCTTGGAGAGTATCTGGATGACAGGATATCTGTGATTCTTTTATTGACTTCCAGCATTATTTCACTATGTGAATCATTTCAGTATGCAAAGCTGTCATGAAAATTTGCAAGTCTAGGCTCACAGTCCTACTCACCCTATGTTTACTATGATGAAAAAAAAATCATACCTTACTCACACATCAAAAAACTGATTACCTCAGGCAAACAGAATCTCAACCAGCTTGTTTTCCTTTAGCTCTTTCAAAAAAAAACCAGACATAGTGAAAAAATCCTCTGTCACTTTTCTTTTTAGGAGTTTCTATGTTAACTTATCTTGAGTCAACCCAGGAACTCACTGAATGTGTGGCTACAACTTATCTTGAACTGGGAAGAAAGGGCTTGATGTTCCTCTTTATAAAGGAATACAATAAGTCTATATCTAATGTTTAGAAAGCATTTTATCTAGATGTTTCTCTCACTGCCAGAAATCTTATTAACCTTTTTTATCATGGCAACTGAAATAATAATGTGAGTATGAAATAATTATTCTGAAAATGAACATTTCAGAGTTCCTATATTGCACAACTCAAACTGGGGATGTTTGTTGTGGTTGATTTTGCCAAGGCAGTATGAAGCTAATGCCATTTACAGAAAGCTGGCTCTCAAAGGAGAGAAAATTAAGCTCTGGTGAGAGCAGTTCTCTACTTGTCAATATTCTGTATTCTTTTTGCTAAGAAAAGCATATATCCCCTCTTCAGCTATGGCGTCAGTAGCTCATTCACTAAGATATTAAACCAGACAATAAATGGTATCGCAACATCTGAGCCAAAGCTTATTTTCAGAACAGATCACAGAAGCTGCTGTGCCTGTGTAAAGTGTCTTTGCTGGATCAGGGCCCTTGTTCCATTTAACTTCAGCTCAGTTACCCGAGACCTCACCTCATTCTCAATCACTGTGTCCTGGCACAATACTGAAATGTTCATATTGCTCTTCATAATTGTTCAAATATTTTCAAAGTCTTACTCTTATATACCAGCCAGAAAATATCTTTCCTTTCATCTTAAATCAGACTAAGCAGTAAGCCTTTTTAATTCTTGTTTTTCAAGATGTATTCCTGGTGAGTGAAACAAAATAAGAAGAGGGACATAGGTTCCGTTCTTCCCAGGACCACACTGCCTGACTGGAGGTAAAGCTGTGTAGCTCCTGGGGTGGCCAGGAAGAGAAGGCAGGAGGTAGCGCTTGTAACTCTGATCCATCTCCCTCCCTTCCCCCTCACATCACCCTGTTGAGGCACAGAGCCCAGGAGTGGTATTTCCGCCACTCCTGGCTGTAGCATTCTGGCCCATGGAGAGAGAGTGCTCCATGCTCACTTTACTGCACTTCTGCAAATGTCATGCTACCCTTAAACCTTCCTGTCACACTGTGCCCCAAGAAATTACGCCAGAACGAAGCCAGAGTCAATCTTGCCATCCTTCTAGATTCCTGCCTGTAGCTTGGACCTGTCACACTGACACAAGATACCCACAGACCCCTCTTCCTTCAATTCAGCCAGGAACAGGACTCCTGCCTGTTTGGGAGCTGGAAGAGCAAAGGGCTGGAGGCCAAGTGGCTGGATTCCAGCTGGGGACTTCAGGAAGCTCCATTGCCTGAGCAACCACCTCATGGATAAGATTGAAGGAGGTGTTGGTGGTAGTAGGCATGTCATGGAAGCCCAGCTCAAACTGCTGCCTTGTCTGAAATTTTCCAGTGCCATGAAAAGTGGCTTAGATTATGAAAATTTAAAGTCCTTGATTACTGAAAGCAATAAAAAAGTAAAAATAATCTGTAATTTTGTTCTTTTTTTTTAGTCCTCAAAAAGAACAAACTAGGGTTGACTTTGAGAAGAAAGCAAAGAATTAAAGTTGTACTGCTCAGACACTTGGACTGAACCCAGCCAGATGGGTGAGACATTAAATGAGAAGTCACATTATAAAAAATCTATTCTGCATAATATATGACAAAAAAAAAAAAGAAATGTGATTCAGCATGGTTACTAACTTCAATGAAGAAGACAACACATATGCTTTAAAGAAGGAAATTATCAAGGTATAAAAAATAATTGAAGAGAGGCAATTCTACCCATAGTCCTATGGCAAAGTTTTTAAGGTTTATTGCATGTTATATTCAGTCCACTGTACCCTGTAATGTTCTCAGGATGGGAGTTGTCTGATGATAAAAACATGAAGTAGATGAGAAATAAGGTCTTGCAATTCAATTTATAGAAAGAGAGAGCCATGACAGTTTCTGAGTTCCTGATATTTTTTGCTTTGTGTACAGACACACAGCAAAGTCTCCAGTGTGCTTTTGCATAAGCCTGCTGAAAGTCTTCATGCACAAATATTAACTAAGCTTTAGGAAATGAATATTCATTATGTTTCTTGCTTGTCCATGATCCTTGGGGAGCTTGTAATGAAGGAGCATGTAGGAGAGAAAGGTAACTTTATTCTCTCTTTCTGCAAGACCCTCATAAATGGCTTCAAAGCTAGATGAAAATGCTTTGTGCTCAGTCACCGATAAGTTTAGCGCCACTGTGTTCAAAAGGATCCTTCTGAAAGTTAAGCTTCAGCTCACAGAGGGGGCAAAAGTCTCATTCTATGTGGGTGTCATTAATTATGGCAAACACACACAATAATCTCCTTTTTTGTTGATGACTCATTCTTTGAGGATAAATAAGATAATTTTCCTCACAGTACTAGGTAAGAAGAAGAGACTGCAGTGCCTTAGCTAAAAGTTCATTAGGATATTGGTGTAAATTTTTAAAACTGAGCATACAGTGATGTATATGCTTTATTCCAGCATCTTTTCATGTTTTAATAACTTCCTTCTGTAGTGTGAGGAATTAAAGAGAAAAACCCTTTGAGGAGAGACTGCAGCATTAAATGAATAACAGTTCCCCTTCACTTTTCTCTTGTGCTGCCCTCCCTTCTGTGTATTTTCCCTTTTGCAGGACATTTGTGCCTCCATGGGCACTTACCTGCCATTTGACCTCTCCAGGTATGTGATAAGTCCAAGCCACCAGGTCTGTAAAGTCAGTTCAATCCCTCTTCTGACTCTTTCTGGCCCATATCTGTCCCACCACACACCTACCCTGTCCTCTTCGTTCACTGCATGTTACAAAGGACCATCCTCCCCTAGGAGGAAAGCAAGCATGTTCCACTTTCTAGGGGTAAATGAAGTTTCCTGCTAATTGCACTGAGTTGAATCCATCACTGCAACAGCTGCCATTCCTGCCTCAACAGCGCAGGAGCCATGAGCAGGGCAATGTGTCTGTGCTGCTTTGCTGGCCTGGCTAGTCTGGTGTGCAGAGGCTCAGCCAGCTGTGCCAGGTACAAATCTGCAGAACCAGAGCATCCACCAACCCAGTCGTGTTGAATACACCTGTGGGCTAGTGTCACTCTCTGCTGGGCTACCTTAGTTGCAGGGAGGGTCACCTTTCTCTGGTCTGTGGCACAGAGTGAGGCAGAGCATGATAGGGAGCAGGGAGTTTTTGCTAGCTGCAGGCTGACGCTCTGAGTTAAGGTGACAATGCAGATGTACCCAAAGTGTCCTCCAGCTGTCTGGCTAGGAATTACAAGCATTGAGACAGAGTGGCACAGGCTTTGTTTATCAGAGGACAGGGAAGGGGGCACATGGCCTCCTGTCTTTACTGAGAAGTGATGTCACTAACCAGTTGATTAATGCAAACTCCACATTTGAGAAACACTTCAGAGGGAGCAACAAACCTCTGAACATAAGGAGCAATGGAGATACCTTGTGTCCGTGATATTTACAAGGCCCTTACCAAAGCATCTCCTGATTTTCTGAAGCTCTTTAGGTGGTGGTCCTTGCTGAGTCCTGGTGACAAGAGACAAATTCTTCAATGCTCCATTTAGGAATAGCAGTCAGAGGCACAGAAGTCCTGTCTTCAGTTAGTTAGTGCTTTGGCCTCAGCAGGACACCAAGCTGTCACTTGTGTGCTTTCTGCCTGGACCAGGACCTATCAGCCTGTGCTCTACTGAAATCTAAACATGGGTCAAATGATTTACTGGCCTGCACTGTACCTGGCACAGCTGGGGCTGGCTGCATGCATGCTGCATGAGGATACCCTAGTCCTGTGCTGGTGTTTTATGTTTCCTTCCTGACAAGCTCGGACAGAGGCTGTACCAGAGTCACATTGCCTGCTTGCATGTGAATAATGCCTTTGTTTACACACATGCAGTCTAATCTGCACTTCAGTTTCAAAATATATCATAACATATGTCTGCATATAGCCACTTCTAGCTTGCTTTGTGGACCTTGAGCTCCTGGAAAGAAAATTAAGCTATTGTTTATGATGAAGAACCTGCACTGGGCTATTCAGGAGTGGCGCTAAGAGGAAGCATCACCCAGCCACGCAGTGGTCATCTGAAAGCCAGAGTTGGAAGCCAGGATTTGGTAAGCAAAATCTTAGAACTGGTAAGCACCAGTTCTACTTTCCCAGCTTCTAAATGATACAGACCTTGTTTCCAGTGGCTTTCCAGAGCTCTGCTGATTTAGTCAGCATCTACTGCCACCTACTATCTTCTGGTTCCCGTCATCCAAGAGGGATCATGAACTTGGAAAGGTTATCCTCTTTCAAAATCTCCTTCCCATGGATGGACTTGTAAGTTCTCTGATGATACACAGCAGCTCAGCATTAATTTTCATGATACAAGAATGAAAATTCATTGAGGAAGAAAAGGAAGAGCAGGGAGGCTTCCTCGCCTACTGAGTCACCCAGAGCAGCTTGCTCTCCAGTGGTCTCACCTTGTCCACAATCTTGAGGAAGGCATATAATCATAATCTAGCAGATGTAAGAGGAACAAAAAGGAAGGATACATCAAGCTGATTACATCAGCTTCAGAACTAATTGTCTGAAATAGTTAGGAAAGCTGTCCCAGTGTTCACGCTGTTTTTGTTTTTTCCTTTCGTCTTGGCAGGGCTTGTTTTGATCACCTATCCTGAGCAAAGAACTGCATACATTAATTAGGAACAAAATGTCATCTCACTAGAAGACCACCTGCCATGTGGAAAGTTGTGCTGTGGAGCAACATCTATAACATAAATGCAGATTTAGCTGTCTTGATGACAGAAGCTGAGAGAGAGCTGGCACAATTGAACAGCTACAACAGGCCAGCCCAGGCCTGGATTAGTAGTACAGCTGTACTGGGTATGTGTAAATTATGGAGATCCTTTGGCAGAACCCCAAACTGTTGCCAAATGTGGGTCTCTCTCTGTCATCCCAGTCCTCCTCACAAACAGCTACAAGACTCTCCCCTGTGCTTAATTTGACCTTGTTTGTGAAACAAAATGTCTCCGTTGCCAAAAGGCTTAAGTTTTTGCAAACAGTAATTAAAGCTGGAGCTTTGCCTTCCACTTCAGCGGGGCAGGTTTGGGCTCTCGAGCAGTGAGCCATGAGGATGATCTAAGAGAAACATGCTTGGTCCTTGATATGGCCAAGGCTGGAGGCCAAAGACTTTTAAGCATTGAAGTGTATCACTGGTAGATGACACAGATCCTGCCATAATTTACAGCGGGTTTAGAGCATTAATCTCTAAAGAATACACAGCATGAGGAATATTTGTAGAATGAGGAAATCTATTGAATTTCTCTGTTTATATCATATAAATAAAACATTTTTAAAATCATCCCATACAGCTGAAAAATAGCAATGATAAACTGACTTTTCAGCCAGATTTTCCTCTATAGAGATACAACAGCAAGGTACTGTGGTGGTTCCTTAGTGGCTGAGAGTAACATGCTGTGAGCACCACGGCTGGGCCGGAGATGCTGAGGCAAGCATCCTTTTCCTCCAGCTGCCTATGCACAGTCTGATCTCATCCATTAAGCCCAGTCAGTAAACCAGCAGAAAACAAGATGAAAAAATAAAAATAAATTTTAAAAAATCAGTGCACTCTTAAATATACTGTTGCTAAGATACAAGAAATGCTTCTGAAAAGTTTCTCCCAGAAAGGACATAATATTTTTTCTTCCATTTCAGAGTGACTCGACTTTTCCTCCCATGAATGTCATTTAAGAGACCCTGACTCTTAAGAATTGAATCTGAATACAAAAGCTTAAAGCTCATTTTCTTTATACCATTATCAGTATGGCCCTGCTTCTTTCAAACAGCTCAAAGTGTTTCATAGAAAATTTTATTTTGTTTTTTTTCCTGTGACTGGATTAAGATAAAAATGCCTCAGGAAGTAGAATTGATGAGAAATATGTGTGGTGTTTGTACAAGAGTCAAGGCAGTATTTCTGACTGCACTGAGTAGCACAATAGTATCTTCTAAAACAATGGTTCAAAAGTTACAGACAAATAAAAAAGCATTTGGAATTTTGACTACATGACCTGGTTGATTGATAGATACAGGAACTTGTTTTGCCAGCAGAACAAAACCACCAACTCTACTAACATTTCAAGCTACTTTTGATATCTGTAACAGTAAAGATCACATTTTGTTGATTTAATGATATTCTATAAAATCTAGACATCTCAGTGCCCAACCAGCATGATAACTAGTTCATCCTCACAGTGCTGAACCTGCAGTATCAGACTAAAGTTGTTTGTTTTTCTTAACAGAGCACATATTTCCTAAATGTTTGCTTAAATCTCTGGGGGCCTGACATTCTGTCTTGACCAGGAATAAAAAAATTAAAGCTGTCAAAAGAAGACAATGAAAAGCAAGCGACAGATGAGTATAGGTTCTAGAGCGGCTTGACACCATGCCAGCTTCTCCTTTATTTTTGTAAATATGCTGGCTCATGGTCCCTGGGATTACTTGTCAATAGAGTATTGACTCCCTGCATAATTCCTTTCATTAATCTTACTTATATGAAAACAATTATCTTTTTTTCTTGCCATGATATGTCGCATCATGTGGGTGTTAGAAAAGATTGCTTTTCTCAAAGTAAAATGGAGCATATACAGCAAAATGTAAACTGAGCACTTTCTACTAGAGGCAAACGTACATAAAGAATTTCAAGCATTACAATTAAACTGCATTTCTGAAGTTTAGCTTATAGTGTTTCCACTGAGAATATTAAGTGCTTGGGCATATGGCAGCACCATTAAATTATGACACTTGCCTACATTAATTGTCATAGTTATTAAGTCTGAGTTACTAAGAAGTCACTCTAGATCTCCTAGGGTGATCTGCTGCATTATACAGAGCAGAGATTTCAGGAAGGGCTGCTTCAGGTCTGATAGTTCAAAATGAAACAGAATGTGTTTTTCAAAAAAAGGTCTGATCTTGATTTAAATATTGCAGTGCTAGACCCTGCCCCAAACTCAGACAGTTTTTTTCTGGGGGCAGTCACCAAGGACTGCAGGGCTGGCTGAGATTCTGCTCCACAGCAAACAGGCTGTTTATGGCCAAAACAGTCAGTGTAACCTAAACAACTATTGCTTTTTTATTGCACAGACTTCTCTCCTTTGCAAGATGAAGTCTTGACAAGACTACAATACTGGATGCAGTATTTTGCTAGTTAGCAAATCATCATTTACAATGCTGAAGAATTTCAAGGATATTTCATTCTGGCTTTATGAGTCTTTTGTTTAAGTTACTGATGTTGAAATCCCTAACAGTGATCCTGATTTTTCTCCCTGCATATTACCAACAGCTGTTTATGTACTGGTGGTCATGTTTACCAAAGTGATATACTGGTCTGTGGCAAATATCAACATGCAAGGCTCTTTCTGCCTTCACAGAGCAGATGTAACCATGCATATCTATTTTCAAGCTGTTAGTGACTTGGAGAGAAATGGTCACATGCTCTCAGGCACATGGTGTGACTCTTGGGGATGTTCTGTGCAGGGCCGAGAGTTGGACTTGATGACCCCATGGGTGACTTCCAACCCAGCATATCCTGTGGTTCTGTGATTTGATGTTTGACACAGAGACCTACATAATTTTCCTTTTTTGCCTTCTCTGTATTTCTTCAGCAGGCTGTGGGACACTGTTAGTCTTACCATCCAAATCATCCTACAGGTCTGAAAAGCACCAAGGAGCTAGATTTTATGTTCTTAAAGCTTTAATTCCTCTTGCAAATTATTTCTTTGTTTTCTTTATATTCCTTGGCATCTGGGTCAGTTCTTGTTCTTGAAATTCTGAGTTCAGGTGAAATTTGTGTTAATTTTTATCTTTTTGCCAGGATGCAGTGGAAACTGAGACAGGGGAGTAAAGAGTCAGGAGTGTCCCCAGCACTGGCTGTGCTGCACCAACAATTTACATCCCACGGGGACTGACTGTGAATGGGTTTAATCTTTCTCTGATTACAGAGGCACAGAGGAAGCTTCAAAGTGGTCTCAATATTCCCCTGCTTCCCACACTCCTCTGAGGGCACAGGCTGTGCAGGAGGGCCGTGGCACACAGCCACCAGCACAGCCTCTCTTTCTCTGCTCAGAATACATTCAGCCCTGCCTCCGCCAGCCCTGGGAGCCCCTGAGCACCCACCTGCTATCTGCTCCCCTCATATGGGATGATTTGCTTTGCTCTTTCTAGCAGAACACATACCCCAGGAGAGCTCTCCTGTTTGACTGGCAGCAGTGTCCTCAGTCAAGCCCCACATAGAGTGTCCAGCTCCACTGTCTGTGCTGGGCACCCTGTGTGCATCTGGCAAGGCAGATGCTCTGCTCTCCTCTCCCCATGGCTGATCGTATCCCATCTCACGAGCACACCTGGCCAACAGTACAGTTACTGGTCAGCCCTACTCCTGTTCAGTTTAATTTAACTGCTTAGTTTTCAGACATGAAGGTTATCTCAGGCCTTATGAGCAGACCCATCAGATCTGCTACATTTGATCTGCTCAAGTTTTTTTATTCCACTGTATGGATGAGTCGGTATCTGCAAAAGCCTTCTGAAATAAAAGGCTTGAATTTATTATGTAAATATATATTAGACAAACAAGGTTTACACCAAAATATGCACAGAGAGAGGCTTTCCAAAAAAAATCACAAAAAATTTCCTTTGAAAAGCACCTTATCATAAAGTGCTATTTCCCTCTGGCGAAGAGGTGCCATATAAAAACTGGCCCGGCTACACACCTGTTTTTATAAATATTCATCATGGAAATGCTCTATTTGAAAATCTAAAAAGAAACCCTGATCAACTTCAATATTACTAGTGGATATCCTTTTGTAACCACTGAAAACATGTCTTTCCTACTCATCCCATACAGAAAAACCTGTTGTCCAGTAACCTAGCAGTTATGGGAATTCCCAAAAGGATGGGATTAGTACAAAAAAAATCTCTCCTGATGTGTATTTTCAAATTTTTACATCCTATTCATAAAATAGTTCTAAAGATACTCTTCATGAACTAGAGTGGTTCCAGCAATAAGCCTCTCCTTATCCTATCTGACCCAGCTGGCAGGGTTGGCATGTGTTTGTGTTCATTAAAAGCATGAAGGCAGAAGACATAGCTCCCAGCGTTTGGCAGAGTGCTCTTGATACCATGGGCGTGTGTCTCTTCAGCTTCCCAGGAGCTAAACGTTGGTAAATGTGATCATCAGAGGAAAATCAGAAACCTGACTAAATGGTTCCAGCCACCTGCTGCTTTGAGGAAGTCATTGTGCTTATCACAAAGAGACAAATTCAATTCTCTTTTAGGACAAAACAGCATTTAAGGACATAAGGTGTTGCTTCAGTTGTTACCTGTCCATGCATGATCTTCACTGAGCATAATACTGCTCTGACTTGTTACAGCTGCTCAGGACATCACAGGGGAACACCTCTGGACAAAGCAGGACACGAGTGCTTTTCTGCAAGTCCCTTCCTGTGGCTTCTCTGGCCCCACGTTGGGCTACTCCCCGGAGGCTCCCCTAACAGGGGAAGCCCTCCTGGAGCAGTTCGGTGTCAGGAATGAGAGATGCATTGGACTTTTTCAGTCTTCAGCTTCTNAGCTACCCAATTAAGAAATGACACCTAGATTATTTTCCCTTCTAACCCAATAACTGACCCCTCAGAGCCCGCAATGCAGATTTTTCTACCCAATTACAAGATACCACCCAAACCTGAGAAGAAGGAAGAAGGAGGAAGAAAAAGAAAAAAAGAAACCCAAAACCCTATGCCCTACATCTTGAACCTGTCTACAGCATACTAAAAATCCTAAAATCTAAATTTCTCACCCATGTGAGATACTATACTACTCTCTACAATTTCTACAATCTATTTCACACTCTTGTAGTTTCTAATTTAGCTTGAGGCTTTGGAAGCCTTCTCCATGAATGAGGGTCAAAGTCAGTGCTTTCCTGGGAGTCAGAACACCCCAGGGCAGACAGAGGAATATTCCCCTTGACCTGGGTTCCAACACTTTCCATTCCCATTCCCATGGCAAGTTGCTGTTGAGGAAAGATCATGGACCTGAAACAGAGAATATGTTACCAGTGTGGAGACAGAGGACACCTTGCTGTGTAGAAGCAACTCATACATGTATGGCCTGGGGCATAAGGAGCTGAAGAGAGCTGAGCAAAGGAGGGGTTGAGAGATAGTTCTGTAACTACACAGAATAGCAGTCCAGAATTACCAAGTGCCCTTTGCAATACTGCTCTACAGTGCTGCAATTCATTATCTGGCATGGCTAACTTACTGGGTTGGAGTGATGAAGGAGAATAGATACTACCAAGCAGTGATGCCAACTCCACATCTTCTGAGAGTACTCCTGTGTAAAAATTCCCACATGCATTTACTCAGGGGCACAAAGAGGGGACTGGGAAGCCAACTCTAACTGCACTTCCTAAAATGGAGAACTCTGCTATTTTCAGGAGATAATAGTCGTTCTGTGAGATAAATAAGATATATTTCCCTGATTGTTCCTGTCTTGACAAATGTAGCTCTTCTTGAAATAAAAAGGTTTCTACCAGATCATTAAACCACATAGTAGTCTCAACTTGCTTGAATTAAGTATTGGAGTATTACTTTTTTTATTGCTTAAATAAAAAATAATTAAAGCTCTGCTCTCTGCAGTTTGCTTTTATTTTATTTCTCCACCAAAGCAGTTCTTTCTGTGAAAACTCAGTAGGGGAGGGTAAGAAAGGAGCCGTTCATCTACTTTCAATGAAAGAAATTAAATGTGATTTTAAACAAGAAACCTCTAAGAACTTTTTTCCTCATTTCTGATTCCACTTTTATCAGGAGAAACACGGACCAGAATTACCAGCCGTAAGTACAACAGGAACAAGAAGCTTGGATGACGAACAGGGAATGGATGTAGGAGCACTGCTGGCATCTTCTCTGAGGTCACACTGCTCCCTCAGGGACTTGCTGTGAAGGACATACAAGCCTGTGGTATCTACAGAGCTGCCTATGTGACAAGCTGTCCCTCTGTTCGATGTACCTACAGATAATCTGGACTGATTAGTCTAAACCACAAAGATATTATGTTGTGAAATGACTAACTTTTCCTTTGTTGTTCCAAGTGTAGTTTGACCTTCTTGTGCCTACCAGGGATGTTTAAATTGTAACAGACCTTCTACTGGATCTGTGGTGCAGAATTTCTTAATGAATTGAGTCAAAATCTCTTGCACATAGGGTGTTATGATAAGTTAGTAATGCCTATTCTGGATCACTGGCTTTCTCGAAATGCCTTTATGTTCACTGCAGCCTCAGTGGATTCAGCTTTTGCTGAACAGCAAGGGATGGCTGGTAAGGCTAGTCTTTTGCTACTTTGATGAAGAGAAACTTTTGGAATGATTCCAGTATGGCTTTTCCCCAGAATCTCTTGGAAATCACATCTGGCAGAGGTGAAATTCACATAATAACTGCATTTAAACAAAAGCTCTTCAACTTTCTCTACCTGAAATTACATGAATAGCAGTCAGCCATGAAAAGCAACCACTGACCGTTAGAGGAAAGGAGGATGCCTGGGGAAGGTAAACAGCACAAGATGTATTGGCTGTGGGTGGGATAGAGTAAATGTTTAACATAGCAGCCCCTGCGATGTGGTTTGGGTTTGTGACTAAAACAGTTGACACCACCAATATTGTGTCCATTAATGAGCAGTGCTTGCAGTGTTCTTGCTGTCTCTCTTTCCCACACTGCCACCTTCCCCCAGTGAGTAGGATGGGCGTGGGTAAAAAAATCTGACCCTGTGCCTGACCCAAACTGGCCATAAGGGTATTTCCTGTGAGATGATGCCATGTTCAGCACTAAAAATTGGGGGGGTTTCCTTCCAAATCAGTTGTTGCTCTGAGACTACCTTGGCATTGCTCTCTTGTAGGAGGTGGTGAATGAATGCTGTCGTGTTACTTGTTTTTTCCTTCTTCACTTATTAAACTGTTCTCATCTCAACCTATGAGTGTTCTTGCTTTCACTCCTGTTCTCTCTCTTGTCCTGATGAGAGGATGTGTGGGTGCTTAGTTGCAGGCCATGGTCAACACATAGTAACTGTCCATGTCTATAGTTCTCTTTGTGCAGATATATCAAGGAGTGCTGATGAGTGCTTACCTGAGACATGGTTTGGCCTTTAGATGTTTGCAGAGCTCCCTTCAGAGCCTACATACCCAGCTTTCAGCCAGCACAACAGAGGAGGTCAAGCATGTCTGGGATAAACCCAGGTAAAATCTACTCAAACCATGGCAGTCTTTTGTCTCTAGCAAGAGTGCATCTAAACCACATTACTGAGTCACTTCATAGGTGGCTGTTGAAACAATGCTCTCCAGGAAATACACTTAATGGGGGTAGTACAAGTATCACACTGCTGAGTTTCTTAAAGCAGGGAGTGAAGCTACTGCCTTGGGCAGTGCTTGAAGATATGTGAAGCAGAGATTGCTAGTGCTGTCCCCAGACCTCGTTTCTCCCATGCTGTTGCAGCCTCAGGTTTCTGTCCTTCTTTCACTCCTTCAGTCTTGTCCCCTTGACCCATCCATGTGAAACGCAAGTTACAAAACACTATAAAAATGGTCACCAAAACTCAAGCTGCTATTTGATTGCGGATGATTTTAAAACTTCATATTTAATTTGGTGCAGTAATATTTATTTCTTAGCAACTTATATGTTTCTCTGTCAAGTGTAGTTGCAAGTTCATATAATATTCAGTGAGTGCTTCTCTGCCTCCTGAACTGTTTTAAGTCAGCCATTTAGCACATACTTCACATGAATGTCATGTTACTCTTGCTACATTAAACAGCTGACAAAGTGTTACAAAGTTTTTGCAAGATTTATACTTCTCATACTGAGACTAGGTATATTACAGTGATGTGTGGTCATTCCAAGATGTCAGATTTTAACAAATCATCTCTCTCTTCAGGATCATCTCTAATCCCTAGTTGTAGCAGAAGGTAGCAGAAGGATAGCCATGATGATGACTAGTCTTGCAGTCTGAGGAACCAAAGTTAGCCAAAATCCTGAAGGAGAGGAGCCGCCTCTAACAAAATATCAGAGCAATCAAAATGCTAGAGGGAGGTGGTGTTACTGGTAGTTGTGAATTCAACAGAGAGAAGCTATGCTCCTTTGATAAAACAATTTAATGTTCAAAGGAGGTTCAGTTAATAACTGAAATACTCCCATTAAAGTGAACAGGAAAATAGGGGGAGGTTGGTGGTTGCTATACACGGTAGAAATGTCTTGTTGATTATATACCCAGAAGCAGGTTAAGTGCTTGATTTACGTATTAAACAGAAAAGTATTATATCCAGTTGTCAGCTGTTTAAGAAAAATGATTTTAAATGCTTTTTTAAACAATATATAAAATCACAATCAGAAAATACTAACCAAGTGTGGAAATGGCTGGGATAGTAGAGCAAAGCACACTCAAACTCCCCAGGTTTCAAAATGTATAGATGTCCAACACAAGGATTGGGGAACTTCTTGTTTACCTGTATGTGAAGAATGTGCATTTGCAATTGAGAAACAAAAAAGCAACAGTTTTAAGTACCACTTTGTGGTGTTGCACGCTCACCAGCAGGCCAAGCACCACAGGCTGTCTAGTAGTAGTTGAAAGCACTAGTCCTTTGGACAGTCAATCTGAGCAGAACTGCCCTGCCCTAGACTTTACCCTGGGTAAGAATATCCTCTGGTGGATTTGGCCCTTGGTAATTTATGTTGTGGGGAACTGAACTCAGATTCCAGAAGTCATCAGCCAATGTCTGAGACTTTGGTGTCAAACACCATAAGCTGTGTTCAGGTATCTATAGTTGCATACGAAATTTCTTTCAGGGAATGAGAAGCATTCCTTGCTGTAAGGTGGAAAACAAAGAGATGTTTGAAGTTAGTCCTCTTTTTTCTCCTACCAACATAATCCTTTTTACTGCACTCTTATACAGTCAAAAATCTTAAACAACATACCAAGTGTTTAAGAAACAAGCACTCAGAAGACATAATATCCTATGGAGCGATATTTTGGCAGCATGCTGTGAAATAGCATGAGTTTTGCTACAGTAGGAATTCAGCAAAAGCCTAATTACATCTACTCTAAGACTGGGTACCCAGTGAAATTCTCCATGGGTACAAGGAAATTATATCCCTACTAGACAGAAAGCAATTTTCTCTAATCTGAAAATAACAATGTGAAAAGAGGGTCAGCAAAGAAAAGAGACACAGAAGAAGAAACAGTCAGAGCCTGATTAGAGAGGGGAAGGAAGCAAAATTGGAACAACATGGCATAAGGTACAGATCTCTGCTTGTGTACTCATCAGATGGAATATTGTCTTCAATTTTAGCATTAGCAAGACTATTTAGTTTTCTCTGTAAAACGGTCATGATACTCCACAATCATCAGCAAAGAGACAGAGATTGATATAACACTATTAAATTAATAAATTGAACCCTCCAGCAAAAAGGGATATGCAATTAAAGACTGCATACCACAAAACACACATCACTGGCTGTCTTAAAGCTATGCTAGCATTTGAAGGAAGTGTGAAGCATCATTTAAATTCCTACAGCACTTAATCAGTACAGTCCATTTCTCCTCAGGGGAAACAGAGCTGCCCTTAATTCTCCATTTCCATATTCAGTGAGAATGAGAGCAAATACCCCAGGAGCCTATTACCATCCCATCCCACCCTTCCCCAGCCCGCTGCCAAAAGTAGGAGCAATGAGATTCAACTGAGAAGTTCCCTGTGGCTGTGTTTCTGAAATGGCAGCTGGGCAGCGGCAGTGTCCAGGCTGGATGCAAGGCCTGAACCAAGGTTATTTCACACCCCAGAGAAGTTCCTGCAATAAGACATAGCACCATGGTAGCCCCATTGCTGACAGGGGTTGTCACAAATACCATCATGTATTAAATAAGCAGCCACAGAGGAAGACGTTTCAGCATCTGCTATGAAAATATTACTTAAAGTGGATCTCCACTCATGACCACAGACTATTCTTCAGAAAAGAACTCCATTGCAGAGGCAAAAAACATGAAAATAATCACTTATGTAGAAACCTTACATTTTGAGCCTTGAACAAAACCCCTTTGATATAGCAAACTCAAAATACAACATTTAACAGTGTGGTGCTGTTTGAATAACTTAATCTGAAAGAATCAGGGTAATTTCAGTCATTCAGATATTTATTTTTCTTTCTTTGTGGCCACCTGCATGACTTGCTGTCTTTCAATGGGTTGTGTCTTCATCTGGATCTTAGTGAATGGCTCATTTCTGTTTGATGCATTTGCTTTGCATCTCATATCTTCTGAAAGCACGTATTTAATGAAACTGTTTGTAATACTTCAGTTCTGTTTGTTTTAAAATGCAGCCCAAGCTACAAATGATATATTCCTGAAGATGAAAAAAATTAAGACTATAGGAATGGTGACTGCTGTCATATGAAATCCAGAAATTTTGCACTGTCAAATGGGACTGCTGAATACCGGAAGCAATTTGAGGATTCTTACCTCAGGCAATCCTTGTGTGATTAAGCTGCTGTAAGACTGGCTAAGAGAATGAGTCATGTTATTTCATGGCCTGCTTGATGAAACACATCTGTGTTGTGCAACTGTGGATCAGAAATATCTTGCATTTCTACTATAGTGGCATTCATGGAGTTTCACTCAGGATCCAAGAGTGTTCAGGGAAGAAAATGTGAATTCCAGAAAGCAAAAAAACCCAACCAACATGGAGTCCTGGGATACAATGCAAACTGCAAATCATCCTTCCAGACACATTTTCATCAGGTCAGCTCTTCTTTTCATCTTACTCATCAAACCCTTTGTGTAGCATTCACAGCACTACATAAACATTAAAGCCCTTTTTAGCTATTGGGAAGTGGCAGTCCCAACATGCCTTACGCTAGCAGTTTTCTTGGAAGCAACAGCTTCTTACAGCACAGTTGGAACTGCATTTGAAATGCTTTTGCCTCTCCCAACATCAGTCTTTATGAACAGGCCAAAAGAAGCATAATCTTGTTCAATCATCCTTCATTTTTCTGATCACAGCAGGAAGAATTCTTGGAACTATTTTAGGACTCAGTAGCATGGAAGCTGCTCCTGAGTTTGCCCAGTTCTTAGTGGCTATTACTAACATGCAGCATTTGCCAAGAAGCAACAGGATTTATTTCTGTGGTTTTGCAAGTGTTTTGGTGAGGGCAGTAAGCCAAGACAGAAACTGGTGCTCCAGCACACAGTGATCCTAATTCAAACTTAGTAATTGCTGTGAGAAAGGCTTCTAGAAAACTCTCCATTGTATCACTCTTTGTGTAAGTTTCAGCCATGGAAGGATGGTAAACCTAACAACTGAAATACACCATCACAACTTAAATATCCAAGAATAGCAAGCAAATGGCAGATGGGTCCTTTGCAAGCCACGTCCTTATCTACAGGATTACAAACAGTTATGAAGACTGGTTATGTTTCTTTAGAATCATACTACTCTCCAGAAGCTGATTTTTTTAAACTATTTATGCCAGATGTTCACAGCCACTCAATGAGCTCAGAATAATGTAGGATAGAGAGTTACACTAAGGTTGGGAGAAGCTGGATCTGTTTCTTCTTATAACAAGGCAATTCAGCTTAATTTGTAAAGTCTTCATCAGCAGGAAATGCTTCTGATAATGAAACTGGTAGAGTTATATACTCCACACACCAATCTAAGCATGATGCAAAACACCACATAATTAGCAATCTGTCTAACATTTGGAGCTACAGTTGGCATTCCGACTCCACACAGGCTCAGTTCTGTGCATGTCTCCAAGAAACACAGGCACAGTTACAAGAGGCATTGTTTTGTGCCTGGAAAGCGATGTTTCATGATCCCAGTCTCAAACCTGAGGGCTAAGCACAAAACCAGAGTGTGCATTCACCTCTCAGCATTAAACAACTGAATTGATTCATCATCTCACTGACAGTAGATACTATCTACTCCTATGTAGTAATGCACCCTCTGCTGATGGAGTGAACAAGTTACCCTTTGTCTCCTTAAAAAGGAAAGAAGCCCAGAAGTTTATCTCCTTAATTTAGTTAAAAGACACCTCATAGGACCTCGGGGACTTCATCTCAAATTTAAAGATAGCCAACTGGACAGAAGCCAAAAGGTCCTGCCTAAGCAATCCCCTAGAAAAAGAAGAGAACAAAGGAAGTAATTGCTTTTGTGAAGTGTTTTTAGCAGGGCAGGAACTTCTTGCCCTGGCTCGGTTTTTTCTCTGCATAGAGATTTGTTATTTTGGCTTTTATTAAAACTTTTCTGTTCCTAACACTGTCTCAGAAGCCATCCTGCTGTTTTTATGCCGTCTGAGGTAGCTGAGCTATCTTGGGTGTGATACTTTTCTCTGAGAGCTTATTCGACCTGGCTCAAAGAGATACATGTATCACTCCTACATGGATGTGGCATGCCATCTTTTTTGCCAGTGGCTTAACCACTTCCCTTGTTTTAACCAGTTTCCTCTACCACTGTAATACATCCTCTCTCATTTCTTGCAATCCTCGCTGTCTTTCCTCCATCAGTCTCATCCTTTCTTTACCAAGGTCCTTTTTGTGTCTTGTTCAGCCCTGGATCTAAATACAGCTGAGTTGACAATTTCTTCCACATGTTGGACAGTGGAATGAGAGAACAATTAAAATGCTAGCAACCTGCCTAACGTGTTAGGAATCCCTCCCTTGACTTCATGATGTTTTGCTCCATTAGCACTAGAAATAGAACACAAGAAAAAACTCTTGGTGCCAATTCCTGCTGGATTGAAAAAGGTGAATTTGAAGTGTCAAGAATTGGTTCAGTAGATAAAATAATTCCCTTTGAACTCCCAAAGCAGGCAAGCGGCTGCTAAGTGAAATTCTACTAAAGTTTTGGTATATGTCTCAGCCTCCCTTAACATACAATTGCTGTGAGTTTGGAAAAACTAACACATTTACTTAGAAATGAGAACATCAATAGCAGCATCTTTCTTTTGCTGATGAGCCAAGTCACATACTCAACTGTTTTTCAGACTTCAACCTGCATACCACTACAGTTATTTTTAGGAGCTGCAGCCTCTTTTATAAGAATCTCAGCTGACTGGTAAAGACTTCTCAGAGTTGTTTTCTGCAGTTTCTCAAAATCCTGCAGGAGTGCCATGGGATCTCCTGCTGATAAGTTGAGAAACACTGCTCTCAATGACTGTTCAGCAGTTTTGTAGCTTGTTTAGAAATAAAGATTCTACTAGAGGAAAAATACAGCACTGAGATTACATTATTACAGTGATGAGACATGGGAACAGGTTGTCCAGAAAAGATGTGGATGCCTCATCCGTGGAACTATTCCAAAGCCAGGCTAGATGGGGCTCTCAGCAGCCTGGGATAGTGGGAGGTGTTGTCCTTGACCTTGGCAGGGGGGTTCATGATTTTTAAGGTCCCTTCCAACCTAAAGTATCCCATGTTTCTATGATTACTGCAGATACTCAAGCTTCCTCTAACCCTCGAGTGCTGTGTACTGCTGATGGGCTTCAGGTCCTAAGTGTGGACAATTGTTGTGAATTTGGTCTAACAATGTCCACCTGTAAACAGCGCTCATCAACTCACTGCTGCACTTCCAGGCTCGGCTGAATGGAGTATGTTTGTTGTACTGCAACTGCAGGACACTTCAGATGAAAGTTCTGTGACTTATCATCACTGGGTGGATGATAAGTCACAGAAGTTCATGTTAGACAGACAATTCACATTACCCACAGAAGTGCTCTTGTGTAACATATGCTCCAGAACTAGACAGTATCAGTACACAAACAAGTACTACTTAGCTGTACAGCCTTTGAATTCCTGCATGAGAATGACCCCACGTGTCATGCTGTGGTCAGACAGAAGTGGCTATGACACCCCTTTGTGTGTGCAGTCCTCTTGCTCGGCAGAACATACTGGAGGGAACTGCACACACACAGGAAAAGGAATGGATCCCTTTGGCTACATTTAACAAAACAGCATTGAAACTGTTTATGGTACACATAGTACCATAAACATGCAGTATTACACTTCTGCCATCTTTTGGCATTGACGAGTTTCAGCAGATTGTGAGGAATCAGATAAGCTACAAGCAGGTTCATGTCTAAGGCCTGGTGTTCTGAACGTGCAGCTGTAACTACACGTAATGAAAGAGTAGAAATGCAGAAAGATATGGCCCAAAACTAAAAACAAATGAAAGAAAGTAATTTTGATATCTGAAGTTAAAGATGAAATATAGTGCTATCAAATATTTTCAAGAAAGAGTTCTCTATTTTTACCTTGAAATACACATTTTTATTCTACAGTCTTTAGCTTTATGGTGACTTTGTTGGAAATGAAATGTCAACCATGTAAACAGTTCACATTTTCAAAACAAGCACTTACCAGAATATGCTACACCTGGCAATTTTGTCATAATACTTTTCTTTTTTAGTTTCCCTAATAAATTACCCTGTACCATACAGCCTCCATTCTCTTTTCCTCAAACACAACTGATTTTCTTATGTCAGATTTTACCAAATTCACATGCTCAAAGACATTATCCTTAAAATTTTTTACTACGTTACACAGCAACATAAAAATTGTGAAAATAGTAACGAAATTGTTGTCATCCTTGTACCATCCTATTACGTCAACAACCTGTCTGAAAATCATTAAAAACGAAGGGCCAAATGTAGCTCTTGGCCAAGCTTAGAGCAATTCCACTGACTTTAAAAGGAATGCAGCTGTCCTGTGAGGTTACTTTTAAGTAAAAGCTGCCTCAGGTTAATGGAAATTAAGCTGTCATCTATTCTAGATTTTCAAAAGGGACAGTTTATCCTTTATCACTGGGCAAAAATGAATTTTCCAAAGTATTAATGAATTTTTGTTTCATCCATGCTTTGAAGTTTTGATACCATTCTAAAAGCTTTTTTCTCCTTTGAATCTTTTCTTGTAAGCTCATTCTTTTTTCTTTCTCTAGAATAGCAGGAAGCTCTTTCCAGTTTTTAATAAAGATAAATGGAGCTCCCATGGTTTTTAATAATTGCAATGGAGCACTGTGGTAGACTGATGAATTTCCACAATCACCTGGTGTCATTACATCTTCTATAACGGGCAGAGATCCATACGAACAAGCTTCATAAATTCTGTAACATTCTGTATTTATTCCCACTGGGCACAATGTCAAATCACTCTGCAGCAAGGCATCTTGATAGTTCTTGAAACTTTCATTTGTTTCTTGAGGCTGCCACCTAGGAAAGTAAAAAGGGTGAAAATTAGTATTTTCCTCACAGGCACTGCAATGAAAAAATAGAGATATGCTTTAATTTCTATTATTTATAAAATTGAAAATGCTATCAGTGTAAAAATTTTTTATTACACACACAGTCAATTGACTTTTACTTTTAGTCTTAACTGCTCTTAAAAGTCTTCTAAAAATTTGTTGAAAAAGTCACTGCTAAAAACAGATTGTAATATGTGGCCCTTTTTGGAAATTATTAATACTTAAAAGTGCAACAAACAAATTGAAATGCCACTCCAAATCTTCTGCATGACTTGGATGATGCATATGTCAATTTACTTCACAGCACAGTTTAGAAACAGACAAAAAGTGAGACACTCAATGGACATTTTAATGACTTTTTTTGGCCTCAAAAGAGGCTTGCTCTTCAAAAGCTAGGACGCAGAGGAATTGGTTTAACCTGAATTCATTTACTTGAAGTGCCTCAAGATGTCTGGGAGATAAGAATTTATGTCACAGATACAATCCATCTCCTGAAACTCTTCATCAGGGCAGCTAAGGTCTACCTAAGCACCACTGTGCCTGCTATCCAACATTTTATAGGTGTTGCTTTTCAAAGTTAAGAAATACAATCAGAACCCTACTCTTGTTAGTCAGAAAACAACTTGTTAGTCTGTGCTGTACAGATTAAATCCACTCCCGTGTGGAACACAACAAAATATGGCTGTCTTCTTTCTTCTGCTCAAGACATTGAACTCCACAAAATGCAAGACAAATGTTTCTTCTCATAATCAAATATTTGTAACAAAAAAACAGATGGTCTTCGATGGTTATATATAGAGGAGACTTTTCTATACTAGATTTAAAAATATGCCTTATGTAAAATATAACAGAAATGCTGTTATGTTATGATGACCTAAACAAAGAGTCTCTGCACTATTCCCTGACTTAATGACTAATTACCTTTATTTGTATTATTTTTTAATACTCAAGAAAAGATTGGTAATAATGAACCAGACAAAAAACTCTGAATTTCCTCATGAAGTAAATTAAAGTCTTACTGTTCTCTGGCTGCAATCCAGCAAAGTTTGTCAAGCTCATCCTGTTTCAGAATTTCGATTAGGGTTTCTCTAGAAGAATTCTTATAAACTGTTCCTAAGAAATTACACAGATACGATCTTGGATCATGTAGCATTGACCAGCTGGGTTCCACAACTGGAAAATTTCTGTAGCTGTAAAAACAATGTAAAACAGCTGTAAATTAGACAACTATATCAAAGGAAAACATTTTGCGGCATTTCATTTTCAGTGCATCGTATTTTAAGACTAAAACCACCTACTTGTTGCCAATCCACATCTATACAGACAGACCCACAAGTAAATCAATTCACATCCTGTCCTAAAAGTATGTCTTTATTCCCTCTGCTCCCATCAGTCCCTTCACAGTGTTTCCAGAATACTTACATCTTCTTTCAATATGAGAAATATTAAATGTGCCTATTACAGAATGTCCTTGATTAACATGCTTTTCCAAAAAAGCTGTTCTTGATGCAACCACAAGTTTTGACTGAAATGGCCAGTTTAACGGCAACTATGGCACATAAGTCTCACCTACCTTAATCTCTGGATATGCTCCTCTACTGAAAATACCACTGGTAACCTCTCAAAGCAAAATCTCACTTTGATCTGAGTGAACTCAATAATCTAATCTTTTGGCTACTAAATAGCTTGTTGTACATTATTTGATGGAGCAGTCCTTTCCTCATTCTTCTTCTGCATGATGAATGTTAATTCACTTAGTTTCTAATAAGCATTTTTCCCTTCATGACAAATATTTTTCCATCATTCCACATTTTCATTTTCCTTCTTTACTTGGAAAATCCAGCAAATTTTCATGCCTTTAACCCATTTTGTACAGCTGTTGTATGCAAGGGCTGGAAACCCCATTTCGATACCAAATTTATCTTCCTCCACCCAGCTTTGCATCCTAGTTTATTGTTCTGTTGTTGCTTTCTCTTAACTGTCACCTTAATCTCTGCATCTCAAAACTCAACTTCTTTCTACTTAGGAACTTCCAATACCATCAATTCTTTCATACCATCAATAATCCAAATTTAGCATATGTCAGAGACACTGTGAACAAGTTCAAGCTGTAGATAAAAAGCTCTACACAGTTTTCCAGCTTGGCAAGCAAACTGGATCAATACAGGATATTGAATTCAAATTCAACACAAGGTATGAAAATAATCCTGTATTCCCTTCAACTTCTACTACCCTGGTAAGTAGCTAAACCACTATCAACTCTGTTAATAAGAAGTAAAAATTCATTTAGCTGAACCAAACATTTATTTACTCCACATAAATAGTTATAGCACTTAAGTATAACAAAAATAGGTTTTTTTAAAACAAGCAGTTAAGCCATTTACACTACTGTGATATTGGAGTATAAAAACTCCAAATGGGAAGCCTTTTGAGCCATAATGGAGGTTAAAAAAAATACTCTTTCCTTTTCTGAACAAATAGTACCTGCAACTTTATTACATAAGTATCTTTTGAATCTCCACATCACTGGTATGTATTACATCAGCAGTTATGATAAATCTCAAGAGCAAATCTACTGAAGAAAGAATAAACATAAAAACTCAGGAGACACAGGTTCATTTTCCTAAAGTTTCCTAAACACTAGTACTCTTTTCCTGTTATCATTTTTATTGCTAAATGCAACTTTCAAAGACTCCAATGCCTGATTTAGAATGAACATGATTTAGAATGAATGATAGGATCATGTCCTGCAATTTACTTATTAAAATTGTTTCGGGCATAAGCAGGAACACTTAGTCATATTTTCCATACCTCATGCACAACAATTAATTAATCAATTACAACTTCTGTCTATAGCACTTACGTAGCTACTCCTAAAGGCCACTGGAAAATATCTTCTTCATTTACGAACGCACAGTCATACGTAACAAAGAGCAGATTTACAAATCCCCCGTTTCGCTTCAGGTATGGCTGAATCCACGCGTTGTTGCACTGCTCGTTCCCCAGCAGCACCACTGCCACGTGCTGGATTTTGCGGGTCTCCATCAGTGTCTGTGCATAGTGCAGCCACTGCGTGGCGTAGGCGATCTTCGCCGGCTCCCTCCCGTTCAGCACCAGCACCACATGCTCCGCTTCCACCGAGAAGTAGCCGGGAACTACAGATGGGCCAGTGAGGAAGCTGAGAAAACCAAAACACGACACCAAACAAAGTAAGACTTGGTAAGACAAATTATTGACCTCAATCCTCTAGCTAGTCTTACTACACAGTATGCACTCCAGAGATGATTTTTTTCTTCAATAAAGTAAATGCAATATACTGCAAAATTACTGCAAAATTTTTTCTTCAATAAAGAAAATGCAATATACTGCGACTACAACCACTTCTGTCGTTAATATCTACTGGTTAGCACAGGAGTAAAGCTGCTTTCATTTTTATTCAGGAAAAAGGTGACTGACTTAAATAAGGTATTCTGTAAATAAATTAGAACTAGTACCATACTCAAACCTCAAAATATGTGTCAATCAACCCCCTTTCAAAAAAGGGTGCACCTTGATGTTCACTTAAGGTTAAACATTTTAATTGCAGTAATAACCAATGAATGCTGTATTAGAACAAGAGAGAGGCCCTCCCAAAAACTATACAAAATCTGGTATCATTAAGAGTGACAGTTAGCTAGTCTTGCATACTACTTTCCTCAGTATTTTGGTTAAGTTTCTTCTGAGTAGAATTGATAACACAAGAAACATCTATCGAAATGTAAACTTAGGTTGGCTGTATGACCCAGGTCAAACCTGAGGCTCTGATACAAGGTAGTAAGCACAAACATTTTAGTTACAAAATGGCATTTCTAGATCTTGCACAATGTATTTAACAGTCATGTAGCAAAATCATTAAATCTTTAATCATTTGCAAGTATGTGACAAAGGCCATTTTTGAACTGTAATGANACATTTTAGTTACAAATGGCATTTCTAGATCTTGCACAATGTATTTAACAGAAGAATTTCAGTCATGTAGCAAAATCATTAAATCTTTAATCATTTGCAAGTATGTGACAAAGGCCATTTATGAACTGTAATGAAACAAACCAGTATTTGCCAACTCCTGCTCTTCAGTTACCTGGTGTGTTAACAGATTATTGACTGAATGCAAGGAAGTAGCAGTTACACAGCTTGGGAAAAAGTGGAGCGGGGAAAACAGTATTTTTTTTCTAAGAGTCAGTTAAGTGATAATTTTCTAGATCTGCTGCATTACTAGTTTTTCAGCTACCAGCAAAGCTTAATTTAGAGTGAGCATAAGTTTTAACTCATGAAGTGCTGAGACCGACAGCTAGTTTCAGTTCAAATATACTTACTGCGGAAAAAAGCTCTCACAACAAAAACTGTAAAAACTACTCCAGTGAAGTTATCTGAGGCAGACTGACCTTAGACAGGTATATTTGAAACATGAGTTGACATGCTGCTGGCTTGGTGGAAGTGATGTATTTTGGAGCCAAGATTTGTAAGACTCATGACTTGGAATCAAGACTTCTAATACATTAAATGTTAAGTCAGATCAAGACTTAAATCCAAAGTTTAACAGACAATGAGACCAGAATCACTGGGATTCCTAAGAGAGAATACCTTGAGCTTTGGAATGCCTCAAATGGAGACTAAATATGTACATGGTCCACTGATTACCTTGCAAAGAGACTTGGGGAAAAAGGGTTTTTCCTATGACACAGCACTTTGAGGGTAACAGCTTTACAGCAATAACGAGATGTACAGGTTAGGAAGCAATGACCTGTGTGTAGGAATATATGTAGTTGAACAGCATAAAATTACAGTGGGGAAAAAAAATAACATGGTGCAAGTCTCATGAATTCCATACTTTAATTATTAGAACACCCTGCTAGTGTTGTGCTATTAACTCCCAGTCAGAACACAGCTGGGACTGGGAAACAGAAGAGACACTATAGAAGCTGCTAAATTAAGGGAGTAGTCCTAACAGTACTAACTACTCACATGCAGGCTAGATCAAAGATAATATGGGAAGATTACATTTTTTGGACTAAATACGTGACTTACTTTCTACGAAGTCCTTGTTTTTCCTTACTAGTGATAGATAGTCATACAAAAAGATGCTATTTTAGACTGGGTCTTACAGTGCCCATTCTGAAGGTGTTAAGACAGCCATTCTGTAACAGCAAAGATTATATTTAACACTTGCAGCAAGAGAGATCATAATAAATACATCCAGCATAGACATATTCCATATGCAATAAAGAAATTATATAAAAATGAGAAAATCAAGAAAAGAACTTGGAAAGAAGCAGTCCAAATCACTTGAGAGTTCTGAAGGAACACAAACACAGAACTGAAGAACTGCTGGCAGTGCAGCTGCCATTATGAAGAGACACTATACTTGGTCAGTGATTCACCATCTTTTGTAGACTCCCATCTACAAAAACAACTTGAGAGGACTCTGGAGAACAGTCAGTATTAATTCCCTCTCTGGAAGAGTCTGTAATAAACAGTAAGACCACTGAATCTTATCAATAGGTAAGATCACTGACCACATATATGGATAAGCACTGCTGTGAATGAGTTAACCCTGTTTCACTAAGCTGATGAAGATCTATGAGCGTGTCAATAAGAACACAGATAAAGAGGATCCAGTGGACATAGTGGTTTTGGATTTTAAAAAAGCTTCACTATAGGGTTTTATTAAAACTAAATTGCCAGAAGCTATCCCAGGTGGAATTCTCTGATAGACAGAAACCTCTCCTAGTTGACTGAGGCAAGGCAGCACTGAATGTTTATAAAATAGAGAGGGTGTGACTTGGGGGGAATAGAAATTTAGGAAAGCTCTTGCCAAATAAGAGGTAAGAAATTTGGCACTCTGTGCTCTACAACATCTTCCGAGATGACAGGAGAGAAGGATGTGAATTGCTTCAAGCCAAAGTGTCGGAGTGCACCTCTGTATCAGGGGTGGCTCCGTGAGGTGGGAAATCCCTTCTCCGGCCCGCACTTTCAGAAGGAAGACACAGCAGCCTCTTGATGTTCGGTCTCAAGTGGTTTATTGCGTGTTATCAGAAAGATTCTCGTCTTGGGCTGCTGCCCAGACAAAGGCGCACAACTCCCTCACGGCTGTTTATTGTCTCTTATCTCTAAGTTCTTTCTTTGCCCTGCCGAGATCTGTCTGGCAGGGTGGAAAAGGGAGCTCTGCCCCTCGGGAGGACGGCGCAAAGATTATATAGTAAAACCTACGTACTCTATGTTTACAAACATGTACCAATATCTATCACCTATATTGAACTGTGTGCCCCCAGTAAAACCCAATAGAAAAGTGCCAACATCACCATGAAAGATGGAGGGCAAGAAGAAGGAGAAAAAGGACAAGACACGCCCAAGTTTCTCCATCTTGAAACTTTTCACCCCCCCGTACAGAATCAACAACCCCGCTGTACCATGCCTAAAACCCCCTTGTACAATACCTAAAAATTCTTCCCTTTGTCTTGTAACTACTTCTACTACTTCTACTGTGAAATCTGGACTTCTGTGACTTCTTGTTCTTCCTGCAAGGATGGTAAGTCTTTCCATGGCTCAAATTCAAAATCACAGCTGTTTCCAGCTGCTTGCCAGGGTCTCAGACACTTCTGACCCAGACCTGGAACATCCGAAAATGTCGGAAAAGCATTTTGGGTTCCGACACCAAAGAAAGTGCTAAATCCCGCTCTCTTGCTTTTTGTATGAATGGGCCAAGATGGTACTTAAATCCACATCTATGAAGTTCCTTCTCCACTCCCGTTTTTAAATAAACACCACTGCATTTTATGGAGAAGCTGATATTTCATGTATTTTTTAGACAACTTCTTTGATGAAAACATGTACCCACCAAAATCTATATTAGAGATGTGTATTTTCCATCATAAATATACAGAATGGGCTTATTCATGCAATTGTGTTCAAGTCATATTTTGGCATTTTTGTGTCTTTAGATTTGGTATTATTTACAAACGTTCACCAGACATCTATTTTTTAACAATCAGACTTACCACCGAAAACTGCAGAGCAGCACATATTCTCCAAATATGTCACCTCAGCTAGCTCCCTCTAGCCTCATCTAGTAATCAAAAGATAATTTACCTCAGCCAGGCAGTAAACAATTCTAGAAAATCTTATAACCACTGAGAAGCCAAAATCAAATAATTCTTCTCCACAAGATAAACTAGTATTCCCAAACAGAGTAAAAAGTAGCTATTTCAGAAGCCTAGTTGTTAAAATAGCAGTTATAGTGCATATTTTCTATACTTTGCACAACAAGTTTCTACTAGCCTGTCAAAAGTTAACCTTTGTTATGCTGGTACTAAACTTAAGCTTTTTATTTTGATAGGATCTAGCATCCAAGTTGAACTTAAAATAGGCACTCGATTATCCCGGCTCATCTAGACACAACATGAAGATATTTAAATGCAAGTATAGAAGTCTTTCTTTGAGAGATGCACATACCCTAAGGAAACATGTGAGGTTATTAATCATCTGAAACAGGCACACTAGAAAGAAAATAACCATAATCAGTCAAGTGACAGACTCATTAACTACAGCAAATTATTTTCACGTCATAAATGTGGAAAGCAAGAGCTTGAAGAAATTCTCATGTCAATCAATACCAGGAAGATAACCTGACATGCCACAGTATCATGGATTTCTATAGCTTCTAAGATTTTAACTCTGGAAACAACAAAGTCTTTTGCCACTAAAACTACACAGTAGGCACTGGTCCAATATTCAAAGAAAGGACTGTATCCTTTCTCTATATTTGTGAGTTGAAAGCTCTATTGCTCTGTCAAGGAGACTACCAAGATGCAGTAGCATCATTCATAGTTGATTCTCTAAACCTGTAGGATCATCTTTTATTTGCAGACAAGGAATATAGCTTTTTCTGTTAAAGAGTATATAAATTCATCTGTTTCTTCTGAAAAGACTCTGTGTGTGGCCTGTACCATGTTTACTGTTAGATACTTTGATAAACAATTCAAAATAATCACTTAAAACCTCCTTTCAATTCACACTCACATGTGTATTTCAAACATTACCTTCAAATATTTCAGCTAGAACCACATCTTGTGCAAGGAAAAAAATAACCTTCAGAATCAACACATGTTTCAGAATTTAAACTCACTTAACTGTGTAATTTATGTATTAAAAGAAAACTTTTTTAACAGGCAGGTCCTGTTGCAAGTGACTAAATGTTGCAGGAGGCCTACTTCTGCAGACTGGCTAATTGGCCAAATAGACAAAAAATCCTTTAGCTTTCACTGTATCTTCACAGAAAGCATTAAAATGGTATTAAATAGGGACTCAGAGAAAAGCTCTGCATCATTCACTGAATAATATAAAACATTTGACAACAGTCTTAAAACTTAAGTGATCACAGATCAAACACCACTGTTAAAGCAAACAGTGCTTTAAGCGTAATCTTCCTTTCCATACAAAATTTTGGTTTGCAAATCAAGTAGCTAACCAGAAGCTAGGTCTCACAGACAGCCTTTGTTATAAACAAATTATGGTTTTAACACATTCCTATTTATGAACGAATGAGCCAAGCCCCTTTCCCCTGAATACAGCAGAAACCAAACAGCAGGAGACATCTTCCTGCCTCACATATGCATGCTTGATTTCATCAACTATGAGCCCCCAAGCCCCAGCTCTTCACACTCTTCTCGGGGCTGTATCGTGACCCTGCCACTGAGGTCTCTTGGCTGCTCTTTCTCTCAGCATTGGTAAGGTTTTCAATAATTTTTAAATAACACAAACCATTATAAACAATATTAAATTGCTCCCTAGTTTTCTATTTTTTAACAGTAACATGTTTGATCTAGAATTGGTTAGATTTATCAAGTATGTGTTTCTGTGTATAAATGATAATTTTTAATGAGAAGCTGTGTGCATATTCCATAGTTATCAAAGCATTACAAAATTAAAGTACTTGCAACTGTATTAAAATAACCACAACTTTGAGATAGGCAAAATAATGCATGAGTAGTGCATAATTTAGTTTACCTTTCCAATACATTATTTGTTAAAGTTTACACTTTGAAATCAACAAAAAAATTGAAAAAATTTACAAATTGAAAAAAATTTACAAATTGAAATCAACATCAGGAACAATACCTGAAGTATGTTCTTCCTGCATTTTGGCTTCCTTCTCTCCACTGTGCAATCACATCAGCTGGCTCAAGGTGCCCTCCAAAAATATGTTGCCAAAGGTAAAGACCTACATAAATCAAGACATGATGGAGAATTTGAATGAACAGATCTTGCCTACTCTACGCTCCTAAAAAAATATTTCTGGAAAATGAAAAAGCATCACAACATAATAACTTGGGAAAGAAATGTCAGAGCTTCTTGCATAATATGACTTAGAATTAGTTAAGATGAATTTTTCCCACATTGGCATTTAAAAAGTTTCTTTAGCTGACAAAGTATCAGCAGATGAAGATATACACTACTGCTTCTGCTAGCAACTCCTTCCAGCACACATACCACTAAAAATGAACAAATATTAATTGGCATTTTAAGGACAACCATACTTCCCTTAAGCTTTTGTGAAATGCACCAATTTTTATGATGGTAATATACCAGGCAATATACCTATGTGGTCTGCAATGCTACATGAAAGTTCAAACTGCAAACCTGGCATTTACAAAAAAGCTAAACTAAGAACAGTGATATGTCTTCAGCAGTAGTTAAAGAAGTTGCGAAGACCTTGGCTCGCAGTTTGTGTAGAGGAGAAACTCAGTATCTTTCACAAAATAATTTCCAAGTTCATCAGTGGCAGTAGTACTACAACACACTGCAATACAGAAAATGCTTTATTTCTCACTGTGTGATGCTTTATTTCACAAAGTATAAATGTGACAAAAAGAAATAATCTGCTTAGGCAAGTAAGAGGCCTCTCCTTGTGTCATACTGTAAACTAGATTGGATTAAAAAAGTAACTGTGTTTCTTTGCCATTTGAGACATTTTCCTTGACAGATGCAGAAAAATAGCCTTGAAAGGAATTGATACAAAGGGAGTTCAACTACTCTTATATTGCTATGAATTTGAGTAACAGCTAGCATTTCCCTAATACTCATCATGTTCAGATATACATACTATTGAATCATATACATAAATTTTAGTCATCAGGAAACACAGAAAAGTGCTATACCAGAAAGGTTAAATAACCAAGACATTGACTACATCTGCTTACCAATTGCTGCTTTCCCCCAAATCTGTACTCTAAGACTGCTCTGTTCTAGGTGAGACCTCGCATATTTTATCATTTTGAGATTAGCTTCATATCTCTGCTGAGAAGCAGCCAGCTCGTTTTTCTCATCTGCATCCCACGGATTCCACTCTTCATTTCCCCAGGCAACATGATCTGTGAAACCTAAAAGCGTGATTTACATTAAAAGAAAAAAAAAATTAAAAAGAAGATCAAACTGACAACTTTAGGAAAACTGATTCATTTTCTCAAATTCGTAATTTCACGCAGCACCTGACAGCCCTGGGCCGGGCACACCACCATCGCCACCGCCACC
>VXBC01010666.1:552446-635724 GCA_013399945.1 Ploceus nigricollis
CGAGGAGGCTCGGGGCCGCCGGTGACATGACCTGCCCCTGGCCGCAGCCCCCCTGGCGCTGCCGGCACAGCTGTGTGATGACGGGTAACCGGGTTGTAAACGGATAGATGAACAGCGCAGTCAGCTTATGGGAATTTCATTATGATGGGGAAAGCTTGGATAGAGCAGACGTTCCACAGAGAGATAGTAAGACTATCCACGAGTCCTTCTTAAGGCTAGGTGCTATAGCTTCTGTAAAGCCTCTAGCAGCCTGTAGACAAACACCATGACCCTAATTGTGGCCAAAAGCACAGTGCCCTTCACCTACCAAAAGGAGAAAGAGTCTAGAACAGCATGAATTGTAACGCACTGCACAACCCTACAGCCTCCTCTGGCCTCTTCTGAGTAGATTTTTTTCTTGATCAATTTTTTTATCCTTATGAACATTAAGCTGTGCTCTGACCCTGACCTAAAATTAATTCAAAGGACCACTGCTTGTTTCCAGCTGAAATGTAACTACTTGTCTTAGAAGGCGTTCTGAAACAGGCTTACAGTTCGCCTACTGCCAAATCCTTACTCTAATTTGATTGCTTATACACTTGCTGAACTGTGAGTCTAGCCTGGTGACGCACAGTGGCAGCAATCACAGAATGGTTGGGATGGGAAGGGACCTTCAAGATCATTGAGTTCCAACCCCCCCTGCTGCAGGCAACAATACTGATACTTCCTGCCAGACCAGGTTGCTCAAAGCCCTGGGTCACTTCCAAGAATGGGACGTTCACGACTTCTCTGTCTTACCACACTCATAATGCACACTGCCCTGTGTCATGTCAGTACTAGCCCTGGTAAAAAGTTTTTTTCTCTCTNTCGTCCTGCCCCGCCGGGCCGCGCGGTGCCTCCCAAGGCCCAGCGGAACTGGCCGCAGCCGGCGCAGGCCCAGCGGGGAGCGGTGAGGCGCCGGCCCCGCTCTCCCGCAGAGGCCGCCACCAGGCCCCGCCNAAGACTATCCACGAGTCCTTCTTAAGGCTAGGTGCTATAGCTTCTGTAAAGCCTCTAGCAGCCTGTAGACAAACACCATGACCCTAATTGTGGCCAAAAGCACAGTGCCCTTCACCTACCAAAAGGAGAAAGAGTCTAGAACAGCATGAATTGTAACGCACTGCACAACCCTACAGCCTCCTCTGGCCTCTTCTGAGTAGATTTTTTTCTTGATCAATTTTTTTATCCTTATGAACATTAAGCTGTGCTCTGACCCTGACCTAAAATTAATTCAAAGGACCACTGCTTGTTTCCAGCTGAAAGTAACTACTTGTCTTAGAAGGCCTTCTGAAATAGGCTTACAGTTCGCCTACTGCCAAATCCTTACTCTAATTTGATTGCTTATACACTTGCTGAACTGTGAGTCTAGCCTGGTGACGCACAGTGGCAGCAATCACAGAATGGTTGGGATGGGAAGGGACCTTCAAGATCATTGAGTTCCAACCCCCCCTGCTGCAGGCAACAATACTGATACTTCCTGCCAGACCAGGTTGCTCAAAGCCCTGGGTCACTTCCAAGAATGGGACGTTCACGACTTCTCTGTCTTACCACACTCATAATGCACACTGCCCTGTGTCATGTCAGTACTAGCCCTGGTAAAAAGTTTTTTTCTCTCTTTCTTTTAAGCTGCTTTTATTTACTGAAACTACACACTAAAACCCTACATATAATGCAAATAACACTTGTCAATATTACTGGTTATCTGCAAAATTGCAGGTCAATACACTTATTCCTGTTAGGCTTCATGGCTGCTTTGCTTTGCCTATAGTGATTTATAATTTTAGGAAAGAAGTGCCCTTCATAAATGCTTTCAAAATTAAGACTGAGCTTCTCTTGCCTTTCTAGCTTAGTGCATCTGTGTGAATGCACAATGAAGTGGTGCAGTCACAAACTTTGGAAAGACCAGCAACATGATATCTGTAGTGGTCAATATTAAAATAAACTATTATCAGTTTTAACTGCAGTATGTTTTCTAGACTATATCAGTAACTATATCTGTGTGCTGAGTTGCTAAAATTTAAGGAAAATCTTTGTACGAATACTTTAATTTAAAACAGAATGTGATAATGAAAGTATAATAAACATAGAACCAAAGGGAAATAAGACAGTAGTAGAAATTAATTACAAAGGGCGAAGAAGAATGAAAAATGTTAATAATTTGGAAACACAGGCTGCCTAATGCACATCTTCACTGCTTTGGATGATGGTTAGAAAGGTCTCCTTCCCACACAGAAGCAGTTTTATTTCTTATAAAAATGACAGAAGAGACTTGAGAAGAAAAGGTCAAGAAGGATTAGTCTGAGAAGAGTTTGAATATAGACCATCTCAAAAATACTGTCTTAAAAGTCTGCATTTGATTGTGTGCATTTCAATAGGAAATGAAAAAGTGAATTTGATTTGGAATAGTGATTATTGCTGAGCAAGTCTTTCACAATACTGATGATAATGTAGTCTTATTTATAGCAGAGAAGAAAGGTATACTAATCAAAGAGAGGTAAACAGGCAATATCAATCAAAGTCTTAGAACAATTGTAGTAGATGGCAATGCCTGATCATTTGGAAAGAAATCCAAATCCAGAATTGAAAATGTGTGAGAAGGAAGAGCATATACTTTTGAGCATAGCATCTTTGTCTTATATTTCCTACCTTTACTAACTCATTGTACATTTTGCAAGCTGCATTGGCTCATTTCATGGGCAAAACATGATGTAAAAAGCTATATTTTCCAGCCATTTCAGGACAGACTCAAATAAATGGTTTTCCTGTAATGCAAACTCAAATCATATAGAAGCAAGTGGGAATTAAGAATATAATGTTGAGAAAGTACTAAGCGGGAGTGTGTGTATGTGTGAGGGGCTGGACTTCACAAAATGCCTACATGAATTAAGATCTTGGAGTAGGAGCTTTGTCTAGGGATTATGGGAGTAAAACTTACAGAAACATTAAATTGGAAGAGCACCTTAACCATGGTATTCCCTGAAATCATGGAAAAACGTGCAGCAGATAACAAATTTAGGAAATTCCTAAATTTCATGCACAATGCCTGTAGAGGCCTGCAAAGCTTAGCAAGTACTCCTTCCTAGCAGTCTATAACAAATTTCTGATTTGTTGTAGAAGACAAAAGCCAAGAGTTATGTCTCAAGAAGGGAGGAGAGATCAAAAGGATCAGTGATGTCTTGGACCTCTGTCAAACACAAGATCATTATATGTCTAGATGGCATTAAGAAGCAGACATGCCCTGCAGTGTAGGAGAGGGTGAAAAGTCCAACGGCCACGGCTAATGAGACTTGGAAAAATCCTAAACCCAGATCTGATAAATCAGGAGGCTTAGATTCTTTCTTAGCTCTGACAGCTTGCTGTAGGATCTTCTGGCAGATTATCTTGTCTCCAACTGAGCCCTTGTAAAATGTACAAAACTGAGTTCTTGGGCTGTTAGGAATCCTAACTGATATAAAATAGTTGAAGTTTTCTTTGAATGAAAGTTACTCAATAAATTAAGCTTTACAAGTTCTTTTCAGTATAAGGCATCATAAATTAGGAGACAGTTTAAAAATGTATCATCAGGTTCAATAACAGTTTAGAGACAGGAAAAAATAAACAAAACCACAGAAGTGTCAATTACCTTCAACAAGTGTCTATTCTGTTCAAGAATTCATGACAACAAATGAAAATTAACCTGGAGTTTTAAAATTAAGACTGAGTGCTGCTGAAAGCCTAAATCAAAATACATTCTGCTGTACATCAGGCAGTTTGAGTAAGCAACTGAGAAAGTAAGGTTTTTTTCTTATGAAAAGTATTCTTTTTCTGTACATATTATGATAAAAGCAGAATTTCCTTGTTTTTACTACTCATGACTGCCTACAATATATTACTCTTCGGTCTCTGTTTTTCCCAACAAAATTCTTGCAGAACTTCTTGTCTTATCTTGGTCTCTGTTCGTTAACTATTGGGTTAGAATTGCAGATGTCACTGGGAAGTTTTAAAAAGCTGTATTGATCAACATGTAACATAGGCAGATCTGAGCAAGGTGTTAAAGCAGAGTTAGGAATGAAAGAAAGCACCAGTTAGACATTTAACTAGAACGTGGAATGAAGACAGTTGTTGCCAGAATCCCTGCAGAAAGGTATTGAGCTTCAGTTACTGCTCTATTGGGCCTGTCTTCATTAATTAAGAAGTTTCCAGGGTTTTCTTCTGCCACCTGCACAGTTTTGTAGGCAGCCACTGTTACAATTTGTCTACAAAAGCCTGAATCTCCTCTTAAGGCTGCACCATACAAGGCTGAATGAAGATGAGAAGTCTACAGTGAACAATTAAAGCTGGGAAGCTGGTGAGGCTGCAGATCACAGTGCCCATTCCTAGCCTTTGGCAGAGGTGCTCTGGATAAGTCTCTTGTGATGAGAGGTAACAGACTTTGGGGCTCGTTACTGCTTGATTAATAGAAGTGCTCCTTTCTACCCTGACATCATCCTTCAGGCAGAAGAAGGCTCAGGTTGATTTCATTTTTACCTGAAACTAATTACAGTGGCTGAGCTGTCGCTTCAACAGGATTTTGCTTGAGGCAGCGAGGTAAGGAACTTCTGATGGTAGTAAAAAATTAAAGGCAGTAGATCTTGTGTTTTGGTACAGATGGATCAATAAGACAGTGTCCACCTGTCACCTTCTAAGTTCATAGTTTAGGTAAGGACAGTCTTCCTGAGAATGTAATAACACTGCAGGAGCATCAGAATAAAGTAATTTTTCAGCCTAATGAAGTGACAAAACCAACTGCCATTCTTAGTTCTATATCACTCTCACATTCAAGAAATATCTGTCTGAAGACATTTTTAGATAACAAAGGGTAATCCTCCCATGTGTTACATTTAGAGTGTCTCCAGGCTGAAGTCTTTACTGATAACTGTTCTATTCCATTGTATTCTATTCCGTCAAAGCATAAGGCCTCTCAGAACACTGTGTCTCTTCCTGACACACAGAAAGAAAGGACTCCTAGGTGCTATTTCCTAGACTGTTTCACCTCTTACACCTTTTTTAATATCTGTGTCAGGACTGGCTTAGTCCTTTCCAACAACCGAAATAGGTTTGACTTAAGCCATACCTAATCAGCCATTCCAAACTATTCTTTACCATGCTCCCTCTTGTTCCCTGAAGTGTCACATTTCCAGTATTTTTCTAAGTTGGTATATAGTAAAGGAAGGCAGTAAAGTCAGTTCCCTGCTCCTTTAACATTTCTTTGGATGTTCCCACCCAGATACAAACTTTATGGCTCATTTGCTATTTCAATAGGCTAAATACACCCTTTTAAAAACCATTGTTTTCACAATCTTTTACAATCTCATGTACAAATCTAAGACAGATAAATGTGTTAAACATTTATAAACCCACCACTGTTACACTGGCCTTTTGCATAGATCTTCAATGTTTTCATGGTACATATGATTTCATTGTGAATAGATGGGATTATAGTATCTCTTCACCCCATTCTTACTGAGTAACATAAAGACATATTTTTATGTCACTGTCATCTAGCAGATTCAAAGGGAAAGAATTTTTTCTTACAGGAAGAACTGCAGTATTATACAGTATTATACTATGTAGTATTATAAACTGCAGGTTTTATACCAGGAGGAATTTTGGCTATATTTTAAAATAAAACTATGTTAGCATTTCACACTCTGGTGTGAGTCATCTAAGTTTCTGTGTCATGGGGAAGAAAGGATCATTTAAAATCTGCAGTGCTAATTGAGGTGTTTACAGTGCCATTTAATAATCACTTGACACTGAAATTCTTTAAAGAATAATTTCTGGAAAGCAAGCAACATAATCTATCATGGAGGAATTCTAGTGCTGCAGTTTCTGGTTCCCTCTGGTGCAGGAACAGCTCTACTTCTGCACTTGATCAGACTATTTCCTTTGATATTTGGGTATAGGCCTCATTTAAATGGCAGTTACATGGTTGATAAGGAAGGCACTTGGTAAAGTGCAGCAGTGAGTGACCTATCTGAACAGTTCATGTGAGCTGCAGTTCATTTACTGCCTCTGTCTGAGGATTTATCAGTAGAGAGAGCAGGTATGTGTGAAAGTTGTTCAGGCTCAAAGGTTTATAGGATGGGTATCATGGTGTTGGGTTTTTATGTGTTTGGTTTTTTCCTGATCTGTAGTGATAAAACAGAAGGAAATGCTCTGAGATGAACCAAAAGTAGCTTCTGTTCTTCCTTAAGCATGGTATCTTCACTCCTCCATGCTCTGTTTGGTTTTCATGTTAGCTGTCAGCCTGAAGGCACTTTAAGAGATTCCAGGTTACTTCCAACTGTCTAAGTCTTAAGAAGACACACAAAATCAGTTACTTACGGCTTCTTAGCTGAGAAGCAGCTAATTTCAGCAGAGGAAAGATAATTTTTTGAGCACTAATACATCTTGTTTTGTGATTGTGAGCATTCATACTCAGCTATTTATACCAGAATTACCTAAGGAAATGCAGCTGTGTCCTTCTTGTGTATGCAGTCTCAATCAAATCCTTTGTGTCTATTTTATCTTCCTAATTTTTGCATTTTTTTTCCTACTAGACATGGAAATAATGAAAGCCTCAGGCTTTCTCCATATATCCCAGTAGGAATTGAGTTGAGAGAACTGAAAAAAGAAGCTAACAATTAAAGCTGTAGCAAGTAGTATGATTTTATATTTAGAAGCCACCTTTATATTTTTGAGCACATGATTTTTCCTGTTTAGCTCTTTCATCTCACTGAAACGTTTTATTTGTATGGCAAACTCTTTTAGAGTCTTTGGATTGACAGTGGAAGACTATTAAAAATGCTTTTTAGTTTCAGAACTTCTGCTGTTTGGAAATTAATTTACTCTTATTTTCAGAGGTTCATGTGATTCTCTCATTATTGGCCATTTATGGCCTGCCATCTACTGTTGCTTCTAAAGTGGCTTACTTGGTCTTCAAGGCATCTGGCTATGTGCTGAACTGAGAAATTGTGTGAATTGTATTTTGAAAGCCTGCTTGCAGCAGGGTAATTTATTGCTTATTAGGATGGAATTTCAAGATATGTTATCTTTGCTTATCATCCTTTCAGATGTACTTTGCCACAAGGGAACAAATAAAGTTCCACCATTTATATTCCAAAGGGCATCTATTTATTCAATCTCACAGTTCCCTAATGATTAAGTGAAGCTATTTAAATCAGAACAGAATGTTTCTCTTTTAATATGGAGCTCTGCCTGTCCATCAGGTGGGCATGCTCTATCAGAAGAACAAATTTATTCTCCTGTTCAAGCTGTTTAGATGTCCTGGCATGATGAAGGTAGTGATTTTTTAACACTTCATCTTTTGTACTGGCCAGAGATACCAGGATCTCTTTCCTCACGTGTCTCATGGGTACTGCTGTGAGACTTGCCACTCAAGCTTCATTGACAAGAAAATCTGATTGAATGAAGTCAGCTACCACATTTCTAGCAGTTTGAGAACTTTTTGCTACATCTTAATGAGAGCATCTTTACAGGCTTCAGGAAGGAATTAAATTGCAAGTATCCATACATGAATGATTTCAGTTTTCCTAAAGCTGAAGTCCAGTTTAGGTCCTCTGAGAATACTCTGTGTATGCTCCAGAGTTTAATTCTAGTCCACCACCTGCTGTCATGAGAAGGTAAAATCCAACCCAGAGTATTGGGCCTAAGGAAGGGCAGTTGCTGGTCATACCACTCTGAGGTGAAGACAGCTCAGATATTCCAGTAGTGCCATTTCACTTTCTACAGGCAATGACTTACACAGCCAGCATGTAGCAACCACCAGGACAGGAGCGGGATGAGTGAGTGTTCGTGCACTGATTTCTAATCCACTGAAAGGAGTTTATGTGTCAATGTTGCAGACTTTAACATATGTTTGATATTCTTATTTTGTGTTTCGGATGGTCCATATTTGATCCACCTGTATATATTTGCTCCATTCTAAAAAGCTTTCAGATGGACATGTCGACAGCTCACTGTGTAGGGCAGAATATTGTTAAGAACAGGATGTTGCCTGTGGGTGTAATGAGCCTGATACATATTGAAATACCCACATTTGAATACAGATTTATAAATATTGGTTACAGAGTTTGATTTCAGTTGTGTTGCTGTGTCCAAATAGCTGACATTGGCAGTACTTGCACTAATTCATAAAGGACATTTGCCTTTTTCTGGGAGATTATTTGGTTGGAGACAGTGACATTCTTGGTGGGAATATCCATAACCTCTGCTGGCTTGAGCAAATATTTAAGGAGAATTAGATTACATGCTGTCAGGTTCATGCTGTCAGTGCCCCTAGTCTGGGCCCTCTACAGGGAAATGGTCTAGAGAGGAGACACAGGACCAACAATGCTTTCAAGGGACACTCAGATGAATCTGATACATTTAGGGAATTCTTCCAGTGCTTCCGGATTTGGAAGTCCTTGAAACTTGAGGATGGTATAGCTGCAAATTTGGTAAAAGACCTGCTCAGTTGTTGTCATAAGTTAAATTATCAAAACCCAAGGAAATTGCATAACAAATTTACAGGCTAGGCAGCCAAGATAGAAAGCAGAGGGAAAGAGGCTGTGTTAGCACTGAATCTCCTAAGACATCATAATGAGTGTGACCAGGAATTTATTCTCATCTATTTAAAGCCTTGTTTTTCTCTTTGTTAAACCATTGTTCAGTAAAAGAAGAGAGAAAAACTCATCTCCTAGTCAGTGTCTTGATCCCAATAACAGCATGTCTGTTCTGCTTTCTAGGGCATTATGACCTGCGTAAGAGAAATCAGCAGTGTTAAGCATTGCTGCAATAGGAATAGCAGTTTCCTGAAGGTGACAGAGGCATGGCAGTATGGGGTCAGCTGCATGTCCTTCACACATTGCTTGGACTGATTGTTCCCTTATTTTCCAGTTAACTTTAGAGCATTATTAAATCTTTATTTACAAGATAACAGTTCTTCATAAAAATTCATGCAATCAATATAAAAATTCTTTGAACATTTCCATTATGATTAATGGTTTGGTTATATTTGTATACAGTAATATACATTTTTTGAGAACTCTATAGAAATTTTGATTTCAAATACAGTATCTCATGAACACTCCTTATATTTGTTCTAACAGTACAATGAATAGAGAGGGGTTTATTTCTAATTTTTGTCCACATGAAGTTACTGAAAGAATACAGATGGTTAAACTTGAAATGTTTGGCAATACTGAGTACAACTTGGTGATGTTTTTGAATATAAAATCCTTTTCTGCACATTCTGTGTAGAAAAAGAAATCTACCAGATAATAAGAGAGAAACAGAAAAAAAGAGAGAAAAAGGAAAGAGAAAGAGATATTTTTCTTAGAGTTACATTATGTTTAGTCCTTTGTATCACTATAGTGTGTGTTAGGTTGTAAATTCTTATCTTTGACTGTACAAAGATGTAATAGGATTAGCTTGGTTGTTGTATGCATCACAATATGCTTCATTTGAGGTAGAGAAGAACCCATCTGAATAACTGCACAGCAATATGGCAGATGAATTTTAGTGCAAATAAGGGCTATTAACGCTTTCAGATTGAAAAAAGAAAGACTCTCTATAACTAGGGATACAGACTGATTGTCTCTGAATCACTTGTTATGATACACAAAGACATAAGAGTTATCACACCTAGTGCTCTAAAAGCATCAGAGAATGTCAAAAAAGGACTCACATTCAAGATTGTTAGGGATGAAGTCATTGTGCCACTGAGTAAATAAATGGTTTTATTTTCTAGTCTTGGGAGAAACAACAGAGACCTAATGACTTGATTAGTTTCTTAATCAGATACTGAAGCCGCATCACAGGCATTCAATTCCCTTTTTTTACAGTTTTACAGTGAACTCTCCAAAATAGTTATCTTACTGCTTATTTATTTATTCTACTTAAAATTAGTCTTTATTATGTCTTGGTACTATTCTAAGCAGATTGCAAAAATAGTTATAATGTAGTGAATGTGATTTAAAACTCAGCTTTCCAGCATCTCCCTTATACCACCCTTACACTTACATCTCACCCTTACACTGATGGCATCTATGTTAACATATGACCTCTACTTCCAAATTTAGTTCATAGATATAAAATTTTGAGAAAGCCTCTCTTGCAGTAAAAGTCAATATGTTCAAAGGCAAGACTGCCTATGTATGGATCAGATGAAAGTTTTACCTTGTTAAGTGTCTTGCCAGTGATAAAGGTCACTAGCTGAGACAATGTAAGACTCCACAGTAGATAAGAACCTATCAAGTTGTCTGTAGCCCTCAACAGACCACCCTGAAAATGAGCAGTATACAGATTTACTGCTTCCTGAGCACAGAATCAGACAGGTTCTTACCAAATTCAGCCTCAGCCCAGACTGCCTGAAAATTATAACCCTTCCAGCAGGAATGGCCAGCGACTTTCATGGAAGGACCCTGTGTCACTGGACTATCTGATGTTATGACCCCCAGGACAGGTATCCACTGCACAGAGCATCAGACACATATATGGTGCTATTAAGGATACCCTAGAGCATATTATCAAGTCCCCTCTTTGTTGACACACATCATTAAGTACCCTGTGACAGAAAATAGACAGAAGCAGTTATTTGGCTGTGAGGCCACCTGTGGGGCTGGCTGTTCTTCACAGCAGAATGTCCATGGCCTCATGATCCAAGATGACAAAACTCGTGAACCTTTCAGCATAAAATAGCCACGTGTCACTTTCTTTGTTGCTGTATGTGAGGAAGGTGACTTCAGCAGCTGTGGTATCTGCACCTGCCAGCACATCCTGCAAGGAGGCAGGCAGGTGTGCACCCAATGTGTGAGAAATACAGCTCAGCAATGCAGAGTTTACAGTTTGTCCTGTACATCAGGCATGTGATCCTATCTCCTTTGGGTACCACCAACCTTTGGGAATTCTGGCTTTGTTCAAATGTGAAACCCACCACCTTTCATTATATTCAGAATACAAGTGGGAGCTGACTCATGGCACAGAGGCCAAACATTTGCCATGGAGAGCATCTCTAATATATGACAAGTCACACAAATTCTTTGCTGATGAAAGCTATGCACAAATTTCAAATAGTTATGCTGATTATAAGGAGACTCTGTGGAGATATTCCAGCAGCAAGAAACTGAAAGGTTCTAAATGGCTTCTTTTTTCTTTGCTCATGTTCTTAATAAACTGTAGAAGCACTACCTTAGGCTACTGGGTGGAAACCAGGCAACATTAGTATTTTAAAATAGATTTGCACAATTGGATACTTTAAGGCATAATTATGGAGAGTTTGTTTTGTTTATAGGTATCAACATCTGTTATCCTATCTAGCCTGTCAGCCACGGTATGTACTTTTGGTTTCTCCAAATAGATATTAAATAAAAACAGAATACAAGCAGGATCCTCTGTAATACAATTTTGACCTTTCCGCAAATAAGATAAAGAAACGTTATCTCTTTGGGAGTCTCTATGTAGAGAATAAAGAACTTTTGATAATGACTGATATTCACAGTGTCATTAAGTGAAATACAGGTTTCTAGAAATACTGAACATGTTATGACCCAAACGGCATATTCATTAGATGGGAAATGTCATGGGAATGTTTCTGGGGAGAAGCGTCTGTTCTCCTGACACAGATTGCCCTCCATTGCAAACAAGCCATCCCTCCCACTCTCCAGTCAATACTGTCCACTTGAAGAGTCTTGGAAATCACCAAGCATATGAGGTGATGATGAAGGACAAGGTAATTGTAGCAACTCCAGCCCCACAGTCTGTGAGGCCAGGTGTTACATACAGTGGGTGGCACCACAGTGTACACAAGGCACTGAAGGAGGAAAGGTTGTCTCAGATGGATACCACAGGCAATAAATACCTAGAACCAAGACTGCTTGGAAATTCATTTATAATTAAATTTTACACATTGTGTTGGATTTTATACTGTTACAAAGGCACTGTCTAGTTCATAACTGGCAGCTTATGTAGGCTTTGGCTCACCTTTATATATTTGTTGATCAACAATCAGTTATTTCTGTAATGTGTTGTCTGTAACCCATTAATTATGAAGAAATGAATTACTACATCCTACCAAAAATTTCATTGCCTTATCAGAAAACACGGAATCATTTATCAAACTATCATATGAGTCCCCATGAGTCAAAACTCACAGAGATTTGTAATTGAATTGATAGAAAACACAGATAAAGCCTTTTGTCAATAAGTACCCATAAATTAGTCAGGCACAATATACTCCCTGCATATTAGAGAAAGTCTCTTTCTCCCAGGCACCTCTATGCTATTAAAAGAATTATGTACCCTGTAAAGTAGTCAAGTTAGGAATGTATCTGAAGAGTGAAGCCAGCATGGTGGGGTGGTCCGGTGTTCCCAACCTTGTTGCAGTGCTGCCCATGCACACCAGTACAGCTGGTGCCCCAGCTTGTTTAGGGAAGCATTTGTTGCTCGGCTCCTGCACAGAGCCTGGCTAGCAGCAGCCTCACAGGGGTGGCTGCCACACAGAGGCCTCTGCCACCTCTGCCTTGCCTTCAGCCTGCTCCATGCACCCCCTGCATCGCAATGTGCTTAACAGCCAAAGGAATTGTTTTTTTGTTACATAGCTCTGGTGGCTGGTCTCTGATTCAGATCCTAGATCTGCCTTTGTAGCACATAAGGTGTCCAGAGAAGCTGTTTCTTCAGATTTCTTTCTCTGTTTTCTTTGGACTTCCCCTTTTTGTCCTACCTTTCTTGCATGCAGACACATGCCAAGAAGATCCTCCCCCTTCTTTCTGCACCTGCAAGAGTTCACTATTATACCCCTACCTCCATGCACATGCAGGGATAGATAAGAAGTCATGAGTGAAACTAGGCCAGAGACAAGTTGTGAGGGATGGACATGCTACAGTTCATGAGGGAGTGATCTATGGTAGCAGAGCACTCTGCTTAGGCAGTTGTGTAGGAAATGCAGTGAGAAAGCATGTGGGGATAGAGAAGGATGTCAGCTGCTCAGTGTGAGTTCATTCCTGCTCTAGCCTGTATGGCACAATTCTGCTGGGTCTGCTGGGTCTGAAAAATCTTTACTTTATTGAGGAACCAGCTGATAAAATGACAGTGATGCCTTTTCTGCTTAAAAAATAAGAGAAAAACCTAGTGAACCAATGTTTTTAAAACTGAGCTGTTACAAACAGGGAAAAACCACCAAGATTGCTAATTCAAACTCTTGATAACTAAGAAATACCAGAATGGCAGAAAAAGTCCCTACGGCATCATGGATATATATGCATTATACTGTACTTTCACTATCTCTTTATACATCATTTTCTCATAGGACCTTTATAAGAGTGACTGTGGGGACAGGGTATACTCCAAGGATTAACTAGGATTGTGTAGTGAAGGGGACTGCTATTTATCATCCCTGTCTTCTACACTACAGGAACAAAATGGTCTGTACAGATCATAGAAAGGGATTTCAGAATAGGAAAGACTGATCTCAAAATTAAATCTTTGAATGTTGCCTCAAACTGGGTTTGGATACAGAGTTCCTGCAGTTCTCTATTGCAGGAAGAATTTGAAATAAGTTTTCATACACAAGTACTCACTATGTCGTGTTCATTTCTGAGTTTCCATGTGAATTGCTAGGGTTTGGTCTATGGGAGTATTGACATTTCAAAGCCATGACTGATGCTGGTAGGAGCTGTGCTTTAAATATGTGAAGTGCTAAAAAGTGCAAGATATTTTCAAAGATCAGGTACAAACATTTCAAATTGTGCATCCAAATTAACAGGTACTTTCCAATTTAATCTCATATGCATGCTTTTTCCCCAAAATACCCACAATTCCATTTCTCCATCTTCAACTGGCCTGCTGTACAGATTAATGCTGGTGCCACACCATAGCAATATAGGAAAAGAAATTCCATGAAAAAAGAACATTTTGTAACCTTATGAGGTTTTGGATAATGTACTGCAAATAAGACATGGAGGCCTCATTCACCAATTAAATGAAGGACAGTGTTCTAGATCCTAAATTCAGATATGGTAGTTTAGTCTGACCTCCAGTGTAGTATAGGTCAATTCTTCCCAGAATTAGCTTTAGTTTAACTACAGCATCTCTTTTAAAAAGTTAGCAAATCTCAATTTAAATATTTGTAGTATGAACAAGCTATCATTATTTTGTTAAATTATTGGAGTGATTAATTTTCATAGTACTAATGCATGCAATTTCTGTTTTGAAATGTCTCTGCTTTCAACTTCCAGGCACTTCATCTTGTTGTGTTTGTGTTTTTGAGACAGAAGAGCCCTCAATTATTGAATTTCTATTCCTCCTAGAGATAATTAGAAGCTGTGATCAAGGGACTCTTTAGCCTTTTTGTTAAGATAAACAGACTGAACTTCAGTTTTCCACCATGGCAGTTTCCCCAATCCTTTGATCTTTCTCCGGGTTCACCTCTGAACCAGAGAGACCCTATTTATTCCTTTTTCAGCTGTGGGTGCTGGGACTCTGACCAGCATCTCAGAAGGAGGCTTGTTAGTCCCAGGTTGCATAACCTTTCTAACCTTTTTTGGTATTGTTATGCTAATTCATGATGTGATTGGCATTTTATTTTGCTGTTATACCCTTTGCATACTGCACAAGGAGCTAATCTCCATTTGACTGACATGATGCCCCAATCATTTCAGTTACTGTTCCTAACAGTGTCTCATTATGTCTGTAATTCCTGAATATTGTTGAATTACAATTATCTATATTGATGCACATGTCATTTTCTTGCAGCAGCTTATCAGCTCATTTGTTTCAGTGTACCCTCTTCATGAGTCACATGCACACTTTGATCAGTAAGGATTCTCTCATGTCTTCCAGGGCATTAATAAAAATGCAAAGGCCAAAAAATGACCCTAGCATGGCCTTAAGAATACATGCCCTTAATGAGACCTCACTGTTTACAAATGTGTTTTGCAACCTGTCAACAGCTTTTAAAAATTAATTCCCTGTGTAACACATTGCTTTTGTTTTAATTATCAAAATGTTGTATAGTGCCAAGGATTCTGACTTTTCCACATAGCCTGTATTCCCTTTCTCAGTCACTTAATGTAAGGTCATTAATCCTGCATGGAGTGGAGACATCTGATGGGGAAAAAGGATGTGATCTTTCAATTAGGAGTGTATCAAAATGCATTGAAGACAGGTGAATTAAAGATACTCAAGCCATCATAAACCCCCGATATCTAAACTTATGCTGGATTTTAGATCTTAGTTTTTCTAATATGAAGGGCTTCTGTGTCTGTGTGAGAGACAGTTTTGGTATAGTTTTAAATATTTAGTGCTTAGGATATCACTCACTCACTCAAATATAAGTGTAAATGTATAAAATAAATTGCAATGAACTGCATTCCCTGAGTGCATGTTTCTTGCTGCTCACTAGAGAGAGAGACACTGCATAACCAGCTCAGAGGTAAATGCTGACATGAGCTGGCCAAGGTTAAATGAGATCAATCCCAAACAAAGCCTATAGAATTCCATAATGATTCTTGCTTTTCTGTTCTGATAATGAAGTCTATAAACAAATTCAATTTTGTGGAAACTAAGAAATAATTCTGAATGTTTTGCTTTACTAAACAATGTTTTATTTGTTAATCCAGCAGCTGTTTAACAACTGGATTAGCTCATTAATGAATGGTAAAAATGAATGGTAATTCATTTTAACTACAGCATTAACTGATAACCTCCCTTGCACATTGTATAATCCCAGGGCCCACAGCAAACAGAGGTGTGTCTGGAGAAATCAAGCTCCTTTTGATCTGGGAACTTGGGCCAAAGAAAAGAATGAACAGGTTAAAAAAATGTTTAGGGGAAAAGTTTGAAGGCCACAGAAAATGGGCTTTTCTAGTTTTCCTAAAATAACTTAAAAGAATTCTTGAGGGAGAGATTAAAAAAAAAATATTGTGATCAAAGATATGTCTCTTTGTCTCATCTTTGGGGATAATTTCCTTTCTCTAGCAGTGTTTCTGTTTTCAGTAGCTTGATTAAGGGACAATATCTCATGATTAAATGATCTGGGCACATTTGCATATGAATGCTAGATGACATGGCATAGAAGCTGATTAGGCCTCATCTATATCACATGCCTGGAAATTAATGCTAATAACACTTAATATATTAAGATTTGGATTAAACTTGACAAGAGAAAATGAAGTGTAAAACAACTTTGCTAAACATTTTGGAACTTCACAGATTTTTTTCTCCTCTTTTAATCTGGGCATGAAAGTTTTTTCATCTCAGCTACTGCTAACTTACACGTTCTTAGAAATAATAGTCTTCTAATCGCATATACAGTCTAGAAATGATATGAGGAAGATAACTGTTCATGATGGAAAACTCTGTGAACATGTGTCTGACTTTACCATTCTTGTGCTTAGATAAAGCAGGCACTAGGACTGAGAGTACAGGCTTTCAACAACTTTTCATCTTCAGAAACACAAGGGAAAGTAAGCAATAATTTTCAAGCCTCAGCAAGAAATGCTGAGGAGCTACATTAAATCCTTGATAGTGTGATCATTTGTGTCTGATTTAAACTTTTACTATTTTGCTTATACTGGAATGGTCCTAGTGGCTGATCCTGAGATGCTATCAGTGGTCTGTACCATATGCCTTCAAGATGCCTTGGGAGTTTGACATTTGAAAATTCACTAGACAGGCTTCAGAAGTAAGGACTCAAATAATGAATAAGATAAAATAGAAACATATTTAGGTTGAAATTAGTAAAATAAATTAAATTTCACATGACTCACACCAGTGACAAAACTTTACCTCTGCAGCCTGGCTTATGGTAAGGACAGCCTGTCTTCACTGAAGTGAGTAGGAGCTCTGTGACCTCTGAGGCTCACCTTCTAAAGTCCAATCTTGTGTAAAAGACTTGGGAGCCATTGACAAGTTGAAGGCCGCTTGAGGTCAAAATACTGTATCTCATCCTGCAGTTGAGGTACATGTCAGGCATTCATCCCTCTTCCTGAATGAGCTGAAATCCTGTGCAAACATTTGCACATGAAAAGTTCAAATACAGACAAAACTCAGCTGCTCATTAATTCTGAGGTTTCCTCATTTTCTAGCAGAATAATTTTTGCAGCTCAGCATACATATACCATATCTAACATTCCAGCGCTGAAATGCACTGGGAGGAAGAACAGAAGTTGATACAGACTGCAGGGAAAAATTATTTAAGTTTTGTCTAATGAATGCCTAGACACTGATGATGCAGTGAAGAAGAAAATGCCTGAAGTATCTTTAAGTAAAGACTTAATATCTTTAAGTTAGTGCCTTCTTTGTTAAACAGAAGGCACTAACAGCATTTTTGTAGCAGCAGTTGAGCTATTTTGAGCATAAAAATGCATGTTATTTATTTATTTTATTCAGCTTCTGCAAGTTATATCGGCTGTAATGGTATTTTAAGTTTTACTTAGTTTTGAAGATTCTGCCCCCCCCCCCACTTTTTTATCGGACCTCAGTCACTTTTTAAGAAAAATGCAGTATTTGATGTTAATGTAACAGGAATTAATATGGTATCCGCCATAATGTAATAGATACCTATTTTAAGACCCTAAAAGGTAACAAATATAAGAGTTATTGTATTTTATAGACATTCTTTTAAAGTATTACCCAGCCAAGGGTTCTCGTAACATAAAGGAGGTTTTCATCCTGTAATGTCAACAACTGCCAAAAAGTACAAAATTCTTGCTACACTTACAGTGTTATAGAAAGACTGTTCCCCCAACCATTCATCTCTTCTTTTGAAACTCAGCTGGTGCTCCTTTGGCCATGAAGTAATTTAAAAATACTTCACTGGAGCAAAGAAAATGTCTTAAGAACACTGTTCCTCCTCAGTAGCCTTTCTCTGGTTTACCCGCTGAAAGCCTATGGACTGCCCAGATGAGTAAAGCAAAGCCCCCTTGTACTGACTGCTGGTGCTTTGTGCCAGGAGGCCATGCTCTCACTTGAACCACCACTGTGTTGTTGCTCTGCAGATTACACAAGCAAAGGGTAATCTGAGCAAGCAAAGTCTACTCCGAGCAGACTTCCCCTTGCTTCCTCCCTCTTGTTATAAGGATGGTGGGGGAACAGAAATAGCTGTACTAAGTTTGTGATTGAGGTTTTGGACATGCAGCAACATGCTATCTGCCATATGACAGACCACACTCTATAGCAGTATTTTCCTGTTGTTGTCTCAGTTCTGACAATACCATTTCCCTTGGGTATACAACAATATATTTTTTATTTTAATTTTTAATTTCATTTTTGTACCGAATTATTATTTGCAGTAATATGGGTTCTCTCTTCTCCTTAAATACACCCAGATTTGAGGGCTTTGCTCATCAGCATTAAATAGTTATTCATGGTGCTAAAGATATTGCTGGGAAACACATGTGGGAACCGTGAGCCTGTGCTGCCCTCTCCCCGCAACGCTGCCTTCCAGGAGTGCTGCAAATAGAGAATGGTGTGGAGCTCACTGCTGGCCCCAGTGTACTGCCATGACCAGATCTAGATTCTGCTGAACACAAAGCCATCCAAGGATTCACTAGGAATTCACCTAGGGATTTAAATGCAAACAAGAACAAGTTCTGCCCTGTGAAATGACTTCACACAAATCAGGCTTGGAAAATGACAGCAATCTTTGTGAGAGCTGTTCTCTGTGACAAGGTTTGTTTTCTGCACATTGGCTCCTCGGTTCCTACTACTGCACACCAAAATCCCATCTGAGAAGCTGAATTCATGCAGTAGTTGGGAGAGAGCTGTAGCCAGGTGGGATCTGGTATTGTTCTGCCTGGCCAGTGGTTAATTTCCACTAGCAAAGAGGCCCTCACACTCAGAGTGGAAGATGTGGAATTAGCTGCTTGTAGGCAATAATGCCATTCCTTTAGCAAGTTCCAAATACTAATAAGATGTAATTTTCACAACATGTTCCCATAATAATTCAGCTATTAGGAAGGGGAAACAAAAATAAAGAGCTTGATCCATACCTTTATATTTAAGAGTGCCACAGCTGACACACTGGGGAATATGCTTGGAAAAAACCAGGCTGATGTCTGCCTTGAAATCTTCAGAGACCCACTCAAAGGTTTCAGCTACTGTGTGCTGCTATCCGTGCTGGGGACTGACACACATCCTTATCAGCCCTGCACCTTGCTTGAGAAACACTGTTTTAGGTAATGCAGGCATGAACAATACACTACCTCTTTCAATTTGAGGATTAAAAAGTTCACTCCCACCTTCAGGAAACAAATACTGATCCTTATGGTACACCTGAGACACCAGAGAGTAATATGTGGTGGGGAGGAAAAGCAAGCAATGGTAGTCTGGGGACAAAATGGAAATTTAGTGACTTACAGATGCAGCTTTCTTTAGAACAAAACATAACATTTTATTGATTTCTCCATCTTTTTAAAATAGTTCTCTTGAATTTCATTATTCACAAGGCAACAGAAAATGCGCATTCTGAAATTCAATAGTAAAAAAAAATCAGGCATATTGAAGCTATTATTCTGTGACCTCACTGCTCTTTGGCATGTCATGATGCATTTCAAAGCTGTACAGAGAAAGGATGCATACAAAAATGTGTGAAAAAAAAGAGAGGGGAAAAAGTAAAGAAAGAAACAATTATCACAAAAGAAGCAGTGTAGCATTTTGTACAGGCTACATAAAGCATTATATAGTGATAGAAAAATTTTCTGAATTCAGCTTTAAATTAATTAGAAATATAATTAGGGAATGAAGTGGGAGAATTTGTGGCACATTTGATTTCTACTGTCTTGAAGCATGGACTGCTCTCTGAAAATTCAGAATTCAGTCTCCAGCTCTCTGCCCAGCTGAATCTTGTTTTTTTCACTGTATCTAGTGATGTGCAGTTCATAACATCAGATGTACATTCATACAGCTGCCGCTCTGTACGACTAGTAACATTGACCAAAACCTGATACCACATTCCCATAAGCAGTTTTTATATATGGTGGTTCTGGGCTTGATTGACATTTATCATGAGAGTGGATTACTGAAGTGGTTGCCTCTTGTCTTGAGTTTGCACAGCAAGGTTTTAGTAGTGGAGGGCCACAGACGTGGCTTCTGTGAGAAGACACCAGGCACTGTCCTATGTCAGCAGGCTCCAAGATGGACCTGCTGCTGGCCAAAGCCAAGCCCATTAGCAATGTTGGCAGAACCTCTGTGATAAGATATTTAAGAAAGAGTAAAAAATGCCAAGCAAGAGCTGCGATGGAAAGAAATGAGAAAAATTAGAAAAACAGCTCTGCAGACATCTAGGTGGAGGAGGTGCTCCAGGCACTGGAGCAGGGAGTCCCCTGCAGGCCTTGATGAAGACCATGGTGAGGCCCCCTGCAGTCTGTGGAAGTCCAGAGTGGAGCAGAGATCCACATGCAGCCTGTGGAGGACCTTATGCCAGACCAGGCAGAGATGCCATGGAGGAAGGTGCAGTGAAGGGTCCTGGCAGGGGACCTTTGCTGGAGTACTCTGTTCCTGGAGAACTCACCCCATGGAAAGGGATCCATGCTGGAGCAGCTCTTGAAGAACTGCAGTCTGAGGGACAGACCCATGCAGGAGTATCTCATGTAGGACTATTGAGTGGGAAGCCTCCAGTGCTGGAGTAGGGTAAGGGTGTGAGGAGGAAGGAGCAACAGCAGCAGCATGTGATAAACTAACTGAAACCCCCATTCCTTGTCCCCCTGTGCCACTGTGGCAAAGGAGGTAGGCAAACTGGGAGTGAAGTCAAGCTCCGGAAGAAGAGACAGGTCAGGGGAAGAGGTTTTTAGATTTATTCTTATTTCTCTGTATCCTACTCTGTCATTAACTGACAAAAATTTAAATTATATTCCCCAAGTCAAGTCTGTTTTGCCTGTGATGGTAATTGGTGAGCAATCTCCCTGCCCTTATCTCAGCACACAAGCTTTTCATTTTATTTTCTCTCCCTGTCCTGCTAAAGAGGGGGAATGAGAAAGTGTCGTGGTGGGCAGCTGGGGGCCAGCCAAGGTCAACCCACTTTGCCTGTAAGGCCCTTCTCTCCTTGCTTTATTATTACTATCCTCCACAGGGCCCTGACCCGTGTTCCCAGCCACAGCTTTGCTAAAGTCAGCCCTGCCAGTTCCCAGAGTCACAGAAGCAAGGAGCCACCAGCCACCAGCCTAGGCAACAATGAAAGGATTAAGTTGGAGGAACATGGTAGTCATGCACAATACTCTCATGGCTAATATCTGGAAGTGTAGGGTGTGAAGTTAATAAAATGTTGCCTTTACAAAACTGTGAGAATTTGGTTCCCAGTGGCTCATTTGCCGCTTTAAATGCAGGCAAATCTAAGGCTGTCTGATTTCAAGCTATTATCAAGCTCTTACCGCCATTTGGCCTTATGCCTAATTTATTTCTACAAAATAATTGTTTTCATCAAATTATTTTGTAACCTGGATATGCATAAGTACTATCCTCCTAAAAAAAGAGTAAAGAGAAAAAAGGACTATATAGTGACTCATTCCCATGCTTTTTTCATGTTTCTGTGGGAATGATGCAGCGGAAAATGCTGCATGGCTGGATCAAAGATGCCACAAACTGATCAAAGTGGTGTGTTGGAGTATTTCTTAAGGGTCACTTTACTGCATTACAAAATGCCTGAAATGTGGACACGCTTAACACTGCCACAACACTCAGCGTATACTGAGATCACTGAGCAGAGTAACCTGTCATTTATTACAGACACAAGAAAGCTGCTACATTTGAAATCTTGTTGTGATGAAGCTCATTTACATTGAAATTGCCTTTCAACATCACACCATCAGTTATGTTTATGTCATCCATTGACAGGTACAATATTCTTTGGGAGAAAACACGAGGCAACACAGAGAAAAAAGCACCTCATGACAGAAAATTGTAGGATTTTTTTGTGCCCACTGTTGATGTTCACAAGGAGACAGTGAAAAGGACAGGGTAAATTGAAAGCAGGGTCAAATGTCTTTAAGTCCTGCATGTCTACCTTTGCAGCCTTTGAAAATGTCAGATCCATGTGGAGTATTATCCGCTCTGAAGAGGAATAATTTCTGCTGGTAGTGGCATTTTTAAAGAGTTAGGACTAGATGCATCTCCACTGCAAAGTAGATTTCCATTGATTTCAGAAAGAGTAGGAAGATAAGGACTGGCCTCTTAGAATATTTTACAGGAAGAACTGAAAGGATTTTTCTGGCTGTTTGAGTGACAGATAACAGAGAAGCTCAGACTGCATGGTTTGTGGTGTAGGAATCTGGTGTTTCCTTGATATGCTCTGCCTTTTGGACTGGTGTTCAAATAGTAACTGTAAATGATGACTGTGATGAATGCTGACTTTTCTTGATGCCTTCGCTGGTACTGCACTGTAAGTCATTATTTAAATACATACCTTGAAATAAAAATATTTCAATGCACTATTTGCATTTTCAATGCACTATTTCAGTATTTCAAAAGCCTTTCTCTTCATCAATTAAAAATAATAAGCAGGACTTTTACGTGAGGTGATCTCTGCTTTCTTGCATAGCAGATTATCTTACTCATTTCACTGCAAGGGCTACATTTCCTCTGCTAACATTCCCTTTGTAGATCACCTCAAGGTTTGACCTTCATCCTACTTTCCAGGTATGTTTTATGTAAGTCTGAAGCTAGTATAAAAATAGTATTTGCAAGTAAAGCTGGGTCTCACTTCCATAAAAGGATTTTTGTTAGAGAGGTTTGCCCAAATTGCTCTGCTGTGATTTTTTTTGTTGTTATTTTTTGTTGCTTTGCATTGAGGCAGTGCAGGGAAATGTGACAATTCCTATGCTGTTGGTCAGCTTTGGTTCCATGAACCGACCACATTGCTGTCTATCTATCCCTGAGCAGTGTGTGGATGATAAATATGTGAAAGTATTCTCCTAGTCTTCTCATTTGATTGAGATAAAAACCCAATAATGCATTTCAAAATTATTTGGTGAATGAGTGCTAGTGAGGGCATACCCATGTCAAAGGTCAGTATTTCCAGCATGTCTGGACAGAGCTGGTAAGATGAATTCTGTAGAAGAAGATGACAATGGTCTGGAAAATTGTACATCCCAGAGGAGCAGCTGTTCCACTTCCCACATCTAAGATGATGTCCCCAGTGAACTTGTCTGAGAGAAAGAAAAACAGCAAAACACCTCTCTGAGATGTTTTCATAGAACCATGGAACGGTTTGGGTTGGAAGGGACCTTTAAAGTTCAGCTACAGCAACTAGTTAAAGGCTTAGGTGGAAATGAAGTCCCTTCCAGCTTAGCACACTGCTTCAGTGACAGCAGGAGTATCCTAAGTGGTCAAAGTGTTTTAATTTAATTTCAAGGAAGCAAGCCTGAAGCTACACACAGCAGCATATATTATCATAAAATCTTGGTAATGTTTTTTGTACTTCAGAAATGAAAAATTACATCGATCTTTAACCCATCTCAGTATCTCTCCAGTGTATCAATAATGTCCTAATTTCTCAAGTATTTTTGAAAATGAGCTGTTTCCTTATGTCAGACAATATCTTCCTAAAACCAGGAGATGGAGCCCTACTGCCAAAGCCTATCGCCAATTGCTGAGTCTACACTCACAAGAAATACTTTTTTATTTCATTTGAGGAGAACATATATCAGTTCTGCTTCCTCCTGATAAGATTTGATGTGTGCCATCATCACTCAGCAGATTTGTGGCTACTGAGTAAGGAAGTGGTCTGATGGGCTTCTGTGTTCTGAAGATGGCCAGCAACTGGAAGACAGAAGGTTGCAAATAGTCTGTTCAATTTTATGCAGGTGGCTAGTGATGGTGCTAATAAATGCTTCGGTAGATGCATGAGACAAGGGAGTAGAGCAATTCCCCAGTGCCAGGAGAGCAGGGGCCCTGGGCTCATCTCCCTTGGCCCCTGCCACTCCAAGGCTTCTGGCATGGGATGCCTGAGGGGGCATCACACAGTACCAGGGGGGTGGCACAGCTGGTCCCAGAGAGGCTTCCTTGTCACCCACAGGAACCCAGGCACCTGCTGCTGAAGGCTCTGCTGTTCACATGGTGTTTATATTGGGCCATGCCATGACAGTTTCATCCATCAACAGGGCAGTGAGGGGGGGGCCTACCTGTGAGCATCTGGCATGGCCTAAAAGCCCTCTGTGTACTCAGGGCTTGATTTACGCAGCTTGTCGAAGTCTGCCAAAGCTGGCCACTTCCCGTTTCGTGTTACTAGTCAGTTATTAACAAGGACAGTGCTTAGCAACTTAATTCAGCAACATTAGCCATGATCTTCCTGGAATACAGATGTCTAAGTTCCACTCACCACATATGCTGCTTGATTTGAGCACAAGCGACGCACCTCAGTGGATCTGCTGCCTACATGGCAGACAAGCAGGGGAGACTGTTTATGGCATATATATACATATAAAAGCACATGCTCAAGTAATCCAGGAAGATGGATTGGATGCAAAAGGATATGAATCTTGCAAAAGGATATGAATCTTGCAAAACCATTTGCTGCAAATGGATATGAATCTTGTAAAACTTTCTGCTCCCCCGGAGCACAAATATATTCAAAAAATGCAGACCAGGGAAGACCTTTCACTGCAGTAATTTTGCTTTGTTTTGGCAACACAATATGCTGGATGCTGGCTGGCTCTCTTGCCAGTCCAGACAAGTATAGGGCTGCTGGAGCAGCACCGAGCAGCATTTCCAATGCCAGTGACCTGCAACTAATTCTGTGGGGATGATTTCAGGGCGAAGGAGGGAAAGGACAGCCCCAGTGTCAAACTCCAAACCAATTGAAAAGATTTCAGCTCAAGATTTTTTTTTATTTGGTTAAAGTTTTTGGATTCATAAGTTTAGAAGTGCACTTTGGAGGTTATGCTGCTATTGGATAATTCATCAATTCCTCAGTCATACTGATTTCCTGAATGCCAGCTTCCACTGAAAAGAGTGAAAAGTAGATTTAAAAAATGATATTTTGAGTTGTGATGCCTCCAAAACCCAGAACTGTTCAAGCTTGATGGCAATGAGCACATTTTGAAGTTTTTCTAACATGTTAAAAAAGGACCCCACTCACCTAACTGCACTAGGGTTTCCAGCTCCTGCAATGCTCGTTGGTACAATATGGATAAAAGGATCTATGGTGCAGAAAGTCTTCCCAAAACCACTTTTTTAAAGGGCAATGAAATGTTACACTATGTCTGCTGGTGCCCATGCTACGTATGGAAAGCAGCAGATGGCACCGAGTGGCTGCACTTCTCCACACACAGTTACCCTCTTCTGTAGCTGGTGAAGACGGTACATGGTACAGGGAAAGAACAAGGATGCCATCCATCCATCCATCCATCCATCCATCCATCCATCCATCCATCCATCCATCTATCCATCCATCCATCCCTTGCTAATTAAGATATCAATTTATTGCCTCTATCTGAATGAAAGATATTTTAGAAATTTGTTGGTACCAGTTGTGCACAGAATCAGACTTGATTTTATTGTTTGCTTTTGACAATTTTACCTAAATTTACAGCGTGTAAAGGGCATTTCCCTTGCAGAGTCGCTGTCAAAGACGCCCTAAATTTTGAAATTGATGCTTCAATTGAATTTGGGAGTGGGGAATTGTCTCAAAAAACAATGCTTAAAAGCAATTGGGACAGCCTTCAGATTAACAACTTTTCTGTTTGGCTGTGGAATAACTAACTCAATAATCGGCTCATGACTGCATATGCCAGAATGACATCTAGAAGTGACAATGTGTTTGGGGGCTCCCTGGATGACTGTTAGAAACCAGGAGGAGTTTGTCCTCCTATTCCCTGCTTATTTTGGTTGTTACAGACACCAGCCAGAAGGATAAAAGTACCCTCACAAAAAGCCCTAACATAGCCTGTTATGTGTAAACAGTAAAGATTTATTGCAGGTAGAGGTTGTGAGCATCTTTCAAAAAGTGCATTTATCATATGTTTAGTGGGGTTTGGGTTGTGAGGAGTAATATCTTTTATTGGGTCATTTTAGACAGCTGGGTAAAAAAGATGAACTTCTGGCATACAAGCCCTTTTTATTTGGCTGTTCCTAAGTTTTGATCTGTCTCTAAGGAAAAAACAGCAGTTTATCTTCTAAAAATAGATATATAATGTATGAAATATGTACTCTAACATATTCAAAGAACCTAGCCTCAGGTTCCACCACTGGAGCACATTTCATGGAAATGTTAAAAGTGAGAGAACGCTTTAGTTTTCTGGATTTGTTTGGCCTGTGCCTTGCCAGATGTGGGATGTTTTATCAGAAATAATTGGTCCATAAATGCAGCTTCAGAGTATATGGATTTCTTTGGGGAATGACAGAAATCCACTAAGATTCACTGTATTGCAACTGAATAATTAAAACTTGTGCTTTGAAACTATGATCTTGTCATCATCCAAGAGAGAGGAAAAAAAGGACATATTAGTTAATATCATGATCAGATGCTTTTCTATTGCTATTTATAAAGCGACTCTAGCCCTCACTTGATTGTTATCAGGGAAGATAAAAAGAAAGGCCTGACACCTGCCTTGCAATTCCCACAACTTGTAAACAAACAAAAATTTCCCTTTGCCTTTGCTGTGTTTTCAGCAGGGGCACATTATGTCAAAGTGAATGGTTTTCAGATGAAAGTTTTGGATTTACGGTATTTAGCGGCAATGAACCCTGTTCAAACACAGAGAGTGAATAATGCCATGACATGAGGTGTTCTGGATTATCCCAGATGTACTGAGAGCAAAGCTCTCTCCTCCTTTTGCTAGGTGGTCTCTGGACATCAATTAACAGCTGTTTTGCTTCATCTTTAAATGAACTGAATAGAGCTCTTTAATACCTCTTTTTGAAAGCCTTACAAAAGTCTCTGAAATTATTTCCTACTCAAGACTATATTTAAAATGGATAAATTTCAGTGTATAAAAGATATATTTTCTGTACTGGACTATAACTGATATTACTAGTTCTAACTTTCTTGGCAAAATTCCTCCATACATCTTTCTGAATTACTAATGTCTGTTTTTAGATGCATTAGTGAAAATAAAATCTGAGCATGAATATTTTCACATACTATTTCTGAAAAAAGAATGCTAGGAAATAAAATGCAAACTAATGTAGCTAGTACATGATGCCAACAATAGCACTCTGTGACTTTTCAGAGTACTCTGAAGGAAGATGCAAGCCTCCAGCTGAGTTCAAACTGAGAGTTGATAATATTAGACAGAATTTTCAGCTTCAGGATTTATCTTTTTTACTTGACATTGATTTTTCTTAGAGAAAAAGGAAGGCATATTCTGACCAATAATAATTCAGCTCACTAAAATTGGTTATATATGCAAAGACACTTCTGGAGCTGAAGGAAGGAGTGCAAAGAAAGGTGAGATGAAGAATGAATAGTTATGGATGTGGTCCTGGTTTGCTATATGTGGTCCCATTATGGAAGGACAAGTGCATTTGTCTGATGCTTGGTGAAATTTTATCCGGGGCTGATTGTAATTACTAATTTTTAAAAGTCTTTCCTTATTATCCCATTCACAGCAAAGGTCAGTCTAAAGTTTTTTCTGACACAAATTTGGGCCAAACATATTTGTAAAAAAATTTTTTAAAAAAATTTTATTCAGTGTCTTTGATCCTAAAAATTTTTTTCTCATACCCCTACCTTATTTCTGTTGCTGCTTTGGCTACTGGGAAAAGCTGCTGATCCCAAGGACAGCTGAGGAACTTGTCCTGGTGCTAAGTCTCTCAGCTGAGTGAAGTTCCAGCTGAGACTGGGTTAGCTGAGTTGCCTGGGTAGTTCTGAGAAAAGGAATGAGTATGGAATCCTCCTCAAAGCTTGTGGGGCTGAATGCCCAGCCCAGCAGCTGAGAAGGAGCTGCTTCCGCCTCACTGATTTCTCCTGTACATACAGACAGATTTCTCCTGTACATATAGACTTGGTGTTGGATTACCAGTCTTAGGTGACCTTTCCCGAAACACTCAAAATGACATTTAAAGCACAGATGGTATAAATAATCCCTTCTGTTTACTAAACTTGCTTAGTTTTCTTGTAAACCTGGAGTTTATATCCAGTCTGCAGCTGAAACCCAGAGAGACTCACTGATAACTGGAAAACCACGCTGAGAAGACGAAGGAGAGAGAAAACTGTGTCATTTTTGGGCTCCCAGTTGCGGATGTGGTTTGCATAGGAAAGACATGATAGAAGAAGGAGGAACATCTGAGGTCAGAGGGATTTGTAGGAATTGGGCAAGACTGGAAATTTCCCCATTGCTAGGACATTCACACACAGTGGAAGCTGGAGGGTCTTTTGTAGATGCCAGGGCAGACACCCAGGATTTTCATCTGTCACAGCCCACATATTTTTCAAACTTTAGCTGTTTTGACCTATTCATTTAACTACCCCTGGGTCTGGCTGATAAATCTTGGAGATGTTTCTTAGTGAGAGACTGGTAAGGGTATGCTCTTTCCTCTTCTCTCTGCTTTCAACAAAATAACTTTCACTATTTCTGCAGCCTCAATTCCAAGTGATTTTTAGTGAAGATGCTGAAAAAAGACACCAGGCATATTTTAAAAATACCATTTAAACCATCCAACCCAACAAACAAGCCTAGAACTGTACAGAGCTGTTGTATTTTGCCATTCTGCTTATAAGAAATGTTGAACACTTGCATGCTTGCAGACACTGTCCTGTTATTGAGTTGTTGTTAATATTGTCATGGCTTTCTGACATTGATAAACACTTGCAAGTTGTTCTGGAGGAGGACCAGGTGTCTAGTGTAGATACAGGCTCAGCTAATCCACGTGGGGACATATCTTCAGATGGTTTTCAATGGGCAGAGAAGAAGCTTATCCCCAAGGTCAAAATGTCAAGAGCTGTCACTGCCAGTAGTCAGTTCAGGAGCTGAGCTAGGCTGGTGGACATAAACATCCTTTGAAGTTTGAGTTGCAGAGAGTTTGTGGTCAAGCATCGAAAATGAGCTTTGGGACATCTTAATCAACACTTCTCTTGCTTCAGAGAACCTTAATCAAGGAGATGTGATTTTTCCTTTGTGCAGTAGTTGTTAATATTTAATTATGTATTCTGAAAGATGAGGACTCAGTTGAATTGTCTTTTCAATAAAACAAGGGAAATAAATGGACACAATAGGGCACGTCCAAGCTAACCATCCTAGGTCTGATGACTTCCAGCCTTTGTGAACAAGTTGTATCTGTTGCTTGCTCAAAAAAAAAAAAAAAACACCAAAAAAAACAAACAAAACAAAACAAAACAAAAAAAAAATCTGCAAATCCTTCCTTCAACTAGCAGCAGTATTGCTGAAGTGAAGTAGTGGTTCTCATTAGAAGAAAGCTGTTCAGTTTCTTAGAACATTCTTTTTATATTTTTATGGAAGAAATCCAGTCACATGCATAAAAAATGCTAACAAGGGAAGAATCAAACATTATAATATGTTGCAAAACCAGACTTGCACTTGTGAAACTTGATGAAGTTTAGTTACAGATTTAAGTGGAGTGAGAAGTAGATCTTACAAACCTTGCTGAGAAGATGTGTGTCATTTCTAATGTAGTGGTTATCATGTAAGCATAGTCATTGAACCATTGAATGTTTGGGTGTGCAAAGGACCTTCAAGATCATCTATTCAAACTCCCTGCTATGGGCAGGGGCACCTTCCATTAGATCAGGTTGCTCAGAGTCCCATCCAACCTGGCCTTGAACACTGCCAGGGATGGGGCATCCACAACCTCTCTGGGCAACTCCTTCCAGTGCCTCACCACCCTCACAGTCAAGAATTTCTTCCTAATACCTAATCTAAACTTACTCTCTTTCAGTTTAAAGTCATTCCCATTTGTTCTGTCACTCCAGGCCCCTGTAACAAGTTCCTCTCCAGCTCTCTCATAGCTCCATCAGGTACTGGAAGGGGCTGTAAGATCTCTCCAGAGCCTTTTCTTCTCCAGGCTGAACAACCCCAGCTCTCTCAGCCTGTCTTCATAGAAGAGGTGCTCCAGCCTCAGACCCACCCCAGTGGGTCCATATCTTTCTTATGTTGGAGGACACAGAAAACAGTACTCCAGGTGGGGGTCTCACAAAAGCAGAGTAGAGATGTATATAAATGTCTTCACAAAGGAAAACAGGTTGGTTTTAAGCAGCATATTGAGAATCAACTCAATGTATTACTTCAGTGATTTATTATTTAACCATTATTACTCAGAAACACATGTCAGAGATAATGAGGCATTTTCATGTTCAAATAAATTTTAAATCACATTTTTCAAGCATAGCCTGCTATCTTTTCCTTAAGGGCATACTTGAATCAAATTAAGAACCTGTCAGAACTGTGCACAATTTGCTTAGTGCAGAATTAGGTAAAAACTGCTTATTACTAAACTCAAAAGACACAGATACCATGTTCTGGTACAAGTGTCATCTATCTCATCAAAAACAGAACATTAAATCTGGACCAAACAGTGAGATGTAGAGTCATATTTTATCGGGTTTTCTTTCCCTGTAGAAATTGAAGAAAAAAAACATAAATAAAGCACCTAAATCAATACTTATGCAAAAAATTAAGAGTCTGAAACAGCAAACAAATGAAGGGTTAGTTTTGTCTGCTTGAGTTTCTAAGACAATAGGATACAATATGATAATATTTGCAAATTCCCCCATTCAAATACTATGATGTGTACAAAATTGAACTGGTAATCTTTCCTGAATGCTATGAAAGCTTAGATCATCAGGCAGTCTCTTTATTCAACAGCTGAGGCTTTATAAAGACTATATGATATTGCTGAAAGAGTAAAGATGCTACCTCCAGCAATAAATCCCTCAAAATAATAACTTTAAAAGCCACAATAATAATTTTGTATGATCTGGTTTGGCATAATTCTGCATATATTTTTTTGTACTAGGAAGAAAATCTTGTAAATCTAGGGTAGCTATCTATCCATTGTAGTTTTTATTCTCATCTGTGCTAACTGTGATTAAATGTCCAATGCATCTTAAAATTATGTATTTTTATTTTATATATATATATACACTTCGCCACAAAAATCCAATAATCAGTGTTTCATCTGATTTGACACTTAGGCTGGGGTTGTCAGTAGTCCTTAAAGACTTGCTCTGAATTCACACATCTATCAGTCCAAGCTTACTTTGAAAATACTGTCTGTAAAAAAATGTATTTTCTTCAAAATTCTGATGAACTAAAGAGGGAAAAAAATAGAAAAACCAAAAATTTATGTGCTTCCTTTGGAAAATAAAGAAAAAAAATTGTCACATGAAAAGATTGCTGCTGCCATGAAGCAATAGCATCATTTCAAATTTTAAAAGAGAAATTAAGGAGAATTGAGACGGGACAAAAAATAGAAAACAGTATTTAGCAGCACAGTTTTGCATGCATGTTCCTTGGCAGCCTGTATTCTTAATTTTGTTAACAAAAATAGAATAAAGAGTTAAATAACTGGGATTTTTTTAGATACTGGCATGAACTACTCCTATTTAGTACTACTTCAAAGTCACTGAACTTCAAAGTTACTGATTTTTCAGCCCCCATTCTGGCATCCTTCTTCTGCACTGTCTTCTGCTGTTTCCTTGTTCTGTTTTGAAATAAAAAATAATTCAAAAGTAAAAGGTGGAAAAAAGTCTTCAAAATTTTGCCATTCAGATGAATTTGCAGTTCTCTTGAAAGCCCAAACAAAGCATCTAGAGACAGTACTTTGCAGTTTTAAGACAGTGTTTTGTAGCTCTTTGAAGGCTCTTAGTTGAATCTGATTAGTGGAGTTAGTTATAGAGGATGAAAACATAACTGAGAGACTCTTATTTTTGCTAGATGAGCATGTAAACTGCTCTACCTGTGCACCAGAGACTCTTGCATAACTTTCCTTTGCAGACTGTTGTCCTTATAAAGCAGGTGGAATGGGATACAGATGCCGAGATACAATCAGATGCAAACATATAACAAGATGATATAGTAGAAACATGAAAACAGAGAGGACCCTAACAATGATATTTCTGTGGCTAAATACAAGTGTCTTCTGCTAGTCAACAAACGTGTGAAATCCCAGGTATCTGCTCTGTCCTTACCTCCAAGGAGAAGTACAAGCTACTGCACACCTTGCTTCCCCTACCTCTACTTCTGTAAATGCAAACATTTGTACTTTAGTACCAAAGATCACAGGAAACTCAGAATACTGTGGCACAGGAAAAAAATGAGGATATAGGTGTTCCTAAGGCCTCAAATTCTTCTGTCCCTGCAGATCATTGGAAGTATAACCTAATTGACATGTGGGTTTACTATAGTAATACTTACCACATAAAGGGTGTTGCAAGGGAGCAACTACTTGAGTGAACTAAGAGTTACCTAAGCACCAAGGTGTCTGTCAGTTTCTGAGTAAATCTTAAAATCCTGGCCTTAAAATCACATAAGAATAATAATCCCACCAATTTGAATGGGATTTTGAAAAAACCCCAACATAAATAGGATAGAAATAAAAGTGTTTGGGGTATTTTTGCACTTAGATGTTTGTAATGAATAGGAATATTTTAGTGCTGGAGAAGGATTATCGTTGTGTTTTGTGCTAAGGTCCACAAGGCTATTAATTAGGATACTTTGGTCTGTGTGCAGCTTGATATGAAAATCACACAGAACCACAAGGTTGGAAGAGACCTCCGCGATCATGGAGTCCAACCAATGCCTTAACACCTCAACTAAACCATGGCACCAAGTGCCACATCCAGTGGCACTGGATCCAGTCTTTTTTTCTAAATACATCCAGGGATGGTGACTCCACCACCTCCCTGGGCAAACCATTCCAATACTTTATCACTCTTTCCATAAAAAACTTTTCCTAATATCCAACCTGTATTTCCATTGGTGCAGCTTAAGACTGTGTCCTCTGGTTCTGTCAGCTGCTGCTTGGAGAAAATTCTGCCCGTCATTGTCAGCTGTTGTCAGAATTTTCCAGTTGTTGCCTCCTGCAGCCAGTGTGGCTACCAGATTTACCAACCTCTGCTGCTACATAGGCTTTCTGAGGAAAATGCCAAACTGTATTAATAATATTTAGATTAATATTTAGTGCAATATTTTGTTTAATGCTAGCCCAAATCCTGAAACTGTGGGACATTTTTAAAAAAAAACATTGTCTGCACACCTCTTTTCTTCTTTTCCATGCGGACTTCGTGGTGGCAAAGGCTATAAAAGCTCTAGGGACCGAGCCAGGCTGATGAAATCTTAAGGCAGAAGAAAAAAGGCTTTTTGCCTCCATCCCAGGTTGGAACCAGCTGGGTTAGTGGGTACATACCAAACCAGCAGGGTAAAACCAGCTCAAGGATAGGCAGCTCTATTTCCCTAAGAGGGAATAAAGCAACAACAAAGGCTTGGGAAGATCTTGTCTGAGGCCAGGTGCTGTGGCCACATATTTCTGCACAGGCACTCAACCTTTGGGAGTCAGCTGAAGGAGAGCATGAAGCTCTGGAAGGTCCAGCCTGGGGCAAGGAATACAACAAAGGCATTGGGTTGAGCCCAACCCTCTTACTGCCAGCTGCACCATAGACGTTGTTGTATCTGGAATTCCCCGACTTATAGATTGTGATGACATCTCTGGGGAAGTTCAGTCTAACATCCTCCTCATGAGTAAATGATCAGCAACTCAGAACTGGAAATACAAACCATTTGATGTAAAAGTAAAGTAAAATAAAGATAGGTAAAACAAGAACAACAGAACAAAATAGAAGTCAGAATATACTCCCTCTAACCAGTCTGGTGGTTGAAAAAAATCTGCTTGAGAAACCTGCAGAGGCTGTAATCGAGCTGTGGCTATATATACCTCCCTTTTGAGAAAATGCTTCAGAGGAATGAGGGTTTCTGTCTTTAATTTTCTCAAGATATTAAAGTGTTGTGCTGTTTCCTAGTTCCTGCAAGAAACTGGTGCAGACTTAATGTTCCCAGCATTGGAAATGGCCCAGGCATAAGTAAAATAAGAGTCAGTAAGGGATATTGTAGACCATTTGTCTTTTTCTGACCCTCTCTAGGCCCTCATTTTGTTAGACTGAAAGATTTCTCAGAGTGCATTAGCTGAAACATATCTTGATATTATGAAGTACCCACTTCATAATATCAAGTCATGAGCACAGCCTTGTGCTTATGACTTGCTATTTCTAGGAGGAGGACTTGTATCCTAATTGTAGAGGCTCTCCATAGGTATCTAGGTATAATCCCTCACCTGAAAAATGGAAAAAAGATATAAGGAAATGGAAGCTTTAAAATTTTAGATACATGTTTTCACGTATTTTCACAAGCGAAATAAATTTGAGTAGCTGGTAATACAAGTTTGATCCATCCCATCCAAAAAAATGTATGACTTGAGGGCTTCTTGAGAGAAAAACAAAGAATTAAAAGAGGATAATTTTTGTTTCAGCTACAGCTATGAGGACAAGCTGCTCTAAGCTGCTTTAGTGGAGTAGAGCAGACAGTCAGAAGTCAGGCAATTTGCTAGAAATCCTTCTTTGCTTCTGTAGGTACCGTAGAACATTACATAGGTCAGATGGTAATTTAGATCAGTCCATGAGGCTGAAATGTCGACAATTTCTCCAATAGCACCATAAATAATTGTTCTGCATTGTCTCCAATCTGACAGCAACTCTCCCAGCTACCCCCATCTTCACAGTGCTAGGCACTGCCAAAGAAAAAACCAGAAAGGCCAGCTCTGGTTTGAACAAAGAGCTTGCTGAAAATTTCTGAGCTTACCAAGAACCATGGAAATTTCAGGAAAGGCCACAAGATGTGCAAAATCCTCTACCATTCATTTGTTGTTGGGACTTTAAAGCCAGCTCCAAACATTTTCTGCAGCTCTGGAAAACTGAGGGCAAAGGAAGCGAATTGCATCTGAACATTTAAAAGGACACATTAATTGATATATGAAATCAATTAAATACTACCCCAAAGCCCCTTAGCAGGGCTGCACCATGGGCTTAGAGCAGCTTCCAGTTAAAAGCATGAAGTGAACACTGGCAGCCCACTCCCCACAGTGAGCACAGTGCCCTTCGTGGTTGGTTCTGAAGAAGAGCACAAGCTGGGATAGCTGGTAGACAGAGGTTTGGATGAATTTGTTGATATGAAGAACTTGTTAAACTGTGCCCCAAGAGAATGAGCACCTTTCCACTAGATGTATTCACTATTACATCTAGGCAGAGGTCAAGATCTGGGTATCCCTGCCTGCAGGCATCATCACCACTGGGAGGATCTTTTGGTTTTGTTCAGTCTCCATATTGCAGAAAGGGTTACTGTAATTGACCTTAGATTCTAAATACTAAAAAACAAACAACAAAAAATTTTTAAAAGTTAGTTGAGATCCCATACATTCATAAGAGCCTTCTAAAGTCCATAATGGTTAGTTTCTGCCATGGTATTTTAAATAAGTCTCTAAGGCTTATTAAACCTCAGAAACAGTCTGAGGTTTATGTGTACTACTATGAATGCTCAGTGGTCTAGTAGAGCTCCTGGATGTTTTTACCTTTAAGAGATATGGTTTGCTCTGACATTCACAGTGGAAAGGTCAAGTGGCCATTCTGTGAGCACAGTCCCACTGGATACAAAATTTAGAATACAAATTGCAGTTTTATTTGATCCAAGCATGGATGCAGGTGAGTCAGAGAATTGATGAGGAGAGACAGGATGTCATTTGACTGTTTGCTGCTTCTATTTCTGACATTCAAAGGATGATAGCTTATCTTCTTACAAGGGCTCACTTATATAATAAATCAACAAGAAAAAGGAAAACACCAACTTCATTATTTGTATTTACTACAAGTAGCTTGGCCCAGGTTAACAAAAAAGTCAGTTGGATATACAGTTTCAATTTTTCAACTATTAGCAGTCACAAGTATTAATATTACAATTTCTATGTACTGTGTGGGGTATGGTAGGGTTTCTCTCTATAATTAGACAAGAAAACAGCCATAATAGCTGATATATAGATAGCAATAATTAGTCGTGGTTTTAAATTTAAGTAATCTAAGTAGTTAGATTGAATGGAATTAGTGGGCTAGTGCTTATCAAAATAAGTAAGGCTTAAATTTTGAGTTGTCTTGCAGAATAACTATGTGCAGACAGTACTTGGTGACTTGTGTAGTCACTGAAAATCTAAGCCTCTACAGCAGAGAAAGGCAGTTTCTGAAAGGTTCAAGTTGCACTCAGTATCAGAGGCTCAGGAAAAGCACCTGAGCCAGTACAAAAGAAATTAATTACCTCACTGACCACAGGAGTAAGGACTCTGAATGTGACTGTCTGCACCTGCCTCTATCACCAAAATCAAGAAAAAGAGGGATGATGAAACAGCCTAATCACAAATAAGGGTGCAGACAGCACTCTTGTGATACCCTGAAAAGATATAAATTACAGTCTCTAATAAACATTCCCATTTATTTCAGATTAAAGGTCAGAATAAAGGATATCTCTTTCAGGAAAGAGAGAATATACTCTTTTAAATGCCTTCCATTGCTCAATGCTGCAAGATACAATAATCTTCCTTCTCAGTATGACCCTTCTCATATTTTTTTAGACAAATCAGTGAATGGAAAGAAAACTTTATACTTTTTAGTACTACCTGCCTTTTAAAGTACTGACCTGCCTTTTAAAAAGAGGAGGTCATATATCAGCAAACTGCCTGTGTGTTGACTGTTCAGTACTACACAGCTTTTTGGTGATTGATGGCACAGGGAGTAGGTTCTCTGGGCCTAGCACTGACTGGCAAATTAGGAATTTTTTCTGTACTAAGTAACAGTAAGAATTTATAGTAGATCAGTCTGACTGCACTATGTATGTATGTCATACAGAACTGAAATTACTACATCCTATTTCCAATGCAAAAGCCAAATTAATTCAGTTTACCTTATTTCATATTCAAAGAACATTCTTCCAAAATTATTCGATTTAGCTTAATCAGCTATTCTAAAAATTAATTCTGATCAACTTTGGATGTCTTTAAAGCCCATTCTTATTAGTGAGTAGGTATATAAAAACATTAAAATGTATTCAATATATTAAAATCAGTAGTGAAATCTATCTAAGTAACTAAAAGCAAGAAGTGTTTATCTTAAAATAATATTGGATGTAGGAATATACATGTAGCAAAATGTTATAACAGTTCAGTAGCTACCTTCAGGAGAGTTTGGCCATCACTGCCTCAATGACTGAATGTGAAGAAACTTGGTTTACCGACAAAATCTCTAGTATGACTGTGCCACTGAGAGTCTGTGGAATAAAACTGCTTTTTCATTTGCTCCCTGATCTCTGCCCATGGCCTGGACAGAAGCACATATGATGACCTGTTTGCTGCCTGCCAACAGGTTCATTCACAGTTGATCCATGGTCTATGGGAAGTTCTTCCCATAGAAGGAATAATAATTCTTTTTTTTTTCCATTTTCTCTGAGATTTCTTTAGACACCTTTTAATCCTGCTTTATCTATCACTGTGTCTGTGTCAGAGATGTCTCACCAGCTTGACCTGCCCTTCTTGTGCAGCCTGACAGGAGAGGAAAGTGTTTGGCCATAGGGACTGCTCTGCAGGGCCAAACAGGCTCTACCACCGCCTGGCATAGGATGCATTATTGTGTCTGCTTTGGCCCCCTGCACGTCATTCAGGATCAACACAGAAAGCAGTTGCTTAATATCACTTTTCCTGCTGGTTTTTGAAAGTAACTTAACGGAAGTTTCCTACTTTATCCAAATTAATGCAGAAGTCCCTGTAGTCATTTTGCTCAGTGTTTACTTCATGCCACACAGTCTAATTGATATTTTTGCCCTGCAAGCTTACTCATAAAGACACATCACTATTGCATACTGTTTTGCTCACCATAAAATAATGTATCACCTGCTTTTAAGAATACTTTGTTTAGAATACTTTGGGAAAGAACACTTTGTACCTCAGTGGTTTTATTCTTGCTGCTTAAACTTCTCCTTTGGGTGCAATATTTCCAGACTAAACAGAGTAACATTTTCATAGCTCTAATAGAATTTGATAATACAGAGAAATTACTTATAGCTAGGAGTTCACAAGTGTTTTCCTTCTAATAAGATGTCTGAGTCCATTATAGCTGTCAGTCTGCAAGATGAACCGCATCATAATGATGTTACTGGTTTTCTAAAAGACATATTTATAAAATAAATTATCTACTGGAAAAAAGGTAAGCAATACAAACCCCTGTGATCAAAATTAATGCTTTCCAGTTCATACTTTAAAAATTATTTTCATATTTTGATCAGGAAAAATTTGGATTGGAAAGAGTATTGGCACACTTACCATTTAACTGATTTTGAATTCTTATAAGTTCTGGCCAAACTCTAAAGGTGTCACACCAATTTCTGCTAAGGTATAGACCCCTCCCAGAGATATGTGCCCTGGTTTTTATTTCTTCAAGACATGCACATTCCAACATATCTTTAGAAGTATGACCACATCAACAAGTTTGACTTTTATTCGGTATTCAAGCTGACTTTTACACTACTGAATGTGAAGTTCAGCATTTTTATTAAAATGAAAGACTTGTTGAGACAATAATAGAGTTTAAGAAGTTTCAGTCATCAGAATTTTCTGACGTCAGCTTGCTTTGTACTCTTTAAGGAGCTGCAACCCATGATGGCAGTTTGAGAATAAAGCAGGATTGGTTCTCGTCTGTGCGACTCAGGAAGATGCTTCAAATACCTTGCCTCAACACTTGGGTTACAATCATGATTGATCCCTATTATCTGCTTGTGTTGCTGAGTCATATGCTGGAGCTCTACAATAAAGAAACCTTCAGATACTGAGAAAGTAATTGGATTTTAATTTTTCAGAATGTTTTCTGAATTTTTTCATTCCTGTTGGGACCCAGGCTTTGCCAAGCCTTATATAGCCCCATTTTGAAATCCTTTGTGAGGAAGAGAGCAACTCCTAGGTAATGACTGCTGTTAAAAGGTTGAGCTTTCACTGTGCAGCTGTGATGACAGAGAGATTAAAGCCAACCAAGTGAGGAAAGAGGGGAGGAAAGTTCTCCCTCATGATGAGTAGGGGACCAAACTCTCACTGCTCTAACTCTGTTTGGTTACTACCCTCTTTCTGGAACAGTGTGTCTTCTTCACTGACATTGCAAGGGGTTTCACCATAACTGTTCCTTGTTTGTAGCAGAAGACAGTAGCCTTATTCCAGCGCATGCTTTTCTGGGCAATGGGCTCTGCTCCCTGTGCTGCAGAGGCTGGATGACCCTGCAGACATCCAGATGTTGAATGCAGTGCCCCATGCAAAGCATCAATCCTGCACAGATGCTCAGCCACAGCTGTTAAACTAGCAGCAACTCCAGGCAGATTGTTTTATGGCAAAATTACCCCCTTAGCATGTACTTTTGCTTGTGGCTGCTGAAATCTCCAAGTTCTTAATTATTTGTTATTTCTTCCCTCTGCAGAAGAGTTCTTCAGAGCATTACAGGCAACAGTCCTTTCCCATTGATTCTGTTCAAACTCAGAAGCAATCAGAATGTAGTCATCAAATTTACTGACTGCAGTCAAGTAAAGGTTACAACAGTCTTTATATATTAGAGTACTAGCAAGTACTCTACTATAATTTCTTTTATAACTTCTGGATGTACTGAGCTTCAATAATTTGTTTAAAAGTAGTGAAAGCTTGATTCCTTTGGGTATCACACACAACAGATCCAAATGGTGTTATTAGTCCCCGTTCTGTCATTTTTCATTTTAGTGTATTTAAATTCAAATAGTTGTTTCAGAAAGCCTCAGAAGACTTAACTCTGCAGGTCTGTAAACCAAAAGAATACCACTGCATGCTGTTTTGTAAAAGAGGTAAAAGTTAGCTGTAAGGAGGTTCATTTGGTGATTGGATTGGAAGTACTATAACAGAAGTCTTGTTGTGTAAACTAGGAAGGTGATACAGAAATTAAGGATAGGACATGGGAGGTTTTATGGTTTTACTTTCAGGGACTGCTCAGGGTACATACAAGGCATAAGCAACTGACACAAAACACACCAGGGTTCTTTGAAGATGGAGATTTTTGTTTATTACAAACAGAACAAACCAGATGTTTTACATGAGACAATTCACATCAAGCTTTGGAAATCTTTCCTATCATGATTTTTGATGAAGTATAGAGCAGTAAAATAAATCTTTAGACTTAGACACAGCAAATTTTAAGAATCATCTCTGCTTCAGGGCTGAATGAAAGAGAATAGAGTAACATTATAAATGTCTGTTTCTAAAAATAGACATGTGTCTTAATGATTCCTCTTCATCTCTTCATCCTCCCTTACAAGGTCTTCAAACATTTTAACTGGTAAATGATAACAGATATTACTATCTTCTTGCAAGAACAGTTCAATAAAACAATTTATGGAGTCTCACAGAGCTGGTCATCCACAGTAACTGTTATGATGGAAAGATTTATACTATGACTAAGTAGTCATCCCTTTCTATTTTGTATGTTTTACCTCCTCCCAAAAAAAGAGGTCTGCTTGATATGTATATGGTAGTGACTTTGTAACAACACCATGTGATTGGTAATAGCCTGTAAACATACTGATTTTGTAAATGTTAATGAAAAACAGCCTGCTGCCAGCATTAGGAGGAGGAGGGGGAGAAGGATGATGATGAGAATGACAATTATGATGATGATTGCCAAGTTTATCAAGCTGTAGGTAGGGCTTTGCTTTCTTTTCTCCTGTGCATTGCAGACAAAGCAGATTCTCCTCCTTTGGTTGCATGGATTTCGAGGTAGGATCTTGGATTATTAAGGTTATAAATGGTTTATAAAGAAATAATCAGTTATTGATAATTGTTGATGGCAAGCTGCAAATTTCAGCAGTACGTTTTACGTACCTTAGTGGAAAATGCTTAAAGTCTGTGATGGCCAGCCTTTTGGCCAAGAAAATATAAATGTTTTTGAGTGGCAGAAAAGAGTCACATGCTCCTTTATGTTCCCTCTGTGGCAGAAGCAGGACCATGAACATGGACAGATGCTGGTCCATTCAGTGGAGCAGGGCTGCCACCCTTCCCTGGGGTTCTGGACAGCTGCAGGCTGCCTAGCAGAGCTGGATTTGCAGTATGGTTTTCTTCTGTGCTGCCTACACCAGGGAGGGAGGGTGTCTGGGGAGGGACAGCCACCACCCAGCAACATTCACATTTTTCTCCTGGTACCCATCCATCCTGAGAGACCTCTGAGAGTGAGCAGGATGGATGCTAGACTTGCAGAACTCCCTGTCAACAGCAGCCCAGGTTGAGACACTGACTCACCATGAATCCTTTGGGATTTCCAGTGAAATTAATTGCTGCTGATTATTTCCTAAACCAGACAAATTATTTGGTTACTATTCTTTAGAATCAATTTTAAATGCACATAAAAATAGAAACTTAAATATGACCCTTAGTTGCTACAGCATTGTCTTCCTATTCCCACAATATATAATACATTAATCAGATCAGTCTGCTATATTATAATTCATAAAGTCATCTGTCAAAATGAATGCAGAGAACATACTTTTTACTTATTACACTTGTTTGTTTTAATTAGATTTTTTCATGATTTTAAGACTTTGAGCAAACTGATTTAGTAGGAGGTGTCCTTGCTCACAGCATGGAGGGTTGGAACTAAATAATCTTTAAGATCCCTTCTAATTCAAACCATTCTATGATTCTATGGCTCCAATAAATACAGTGTCTTCTAGTCCTTACTGTTAACTATACTAAGTTTCTAATATTTTTTGAAGTGAAGATGATTCTGAGAGTGAGTAGACAAAATAGTCTTAAGTGATATTTTAAGCAGAAGCTTCGAAAGGTTTGACAGAGTAGCTCCTGAAACAGTGTAATGAATAATCCAGTGAAAACTATAGCATAAAACAAAGAGGTATCTGTACTACCTGGTGAATAGTTGATTTGATTCTAAAAAGAACTACTTTGCTATAAATCAGAATGAAAATGTCAGCACTGTAAAATTTAATTTTAAAATAAACATATAGATTTTAGCTGTGCACAGAGGCTCCACCAGGCACAGTTCACTTTTGTGGAAGCATTGAGCTCAGTTCTGGGAATGTGAATTACAGCACAGGATCCTTTTGCAGAATAGGTGGATTCTGCACAGTGTCTAGACATGAGACCTATTAGCTGTATTTCAAAGAAAAAGAAAACATTAAGTACCAGTATCTAGCAGATGATGGATGAAAATATTTTTATATGTGTCTGAAATTTAACTTTCATATAGAAAATTTCCACCCAAAAATACATCAGAAACTGTGCCTACATTTAAGACGCTGGCATTGTCCAAATTAAGCCCTCAAAATGAAGCACTTATTTACATTTTCTTCTGAGCAAGAAACTCTAATTTTTGCCTTTTTCCATGCCATCTATGGTTTCTCAAAATCTTTACTTTTTTTTCTGCCTATTGATGATACTTACATCCAAACATGGAACTGACTACAAAACTACCTCTGTGGCTATTAAACATAAAACCAAAACTGCTTATTTCAAATCTATCTTTCGCTTAGTTTGGAAAAGATGTGGCATAGGTGTCAGAACATTTGCAAAACCAGAAGTGGCATGACAAAATATAAATCCAAATAGCCAAAGCACAGTAAAGTATTAAAGCATGTGTTTAAATATAAGAATTAATTTGATGCTTTGCTGAACTGGAATCAAAACTGGATCTGTATTAGATACTTGCTAGATCAATTCCTTTCATGGAATTCATGTGTTTAGCCAGTGTCTGGCTAAACAATATGAAGGCAGTGTAATCTTTATATTATCTTCTTGCTGACCTGGTAGTTACACCTTCTTTTCCACGTTACATAAGCTTCTCTTAATGTTTGTTCACCATATTTGGCTGAACAGCCCTCTCCTCTACATTCCCTATTGAAAGGTTTGGGGATTTCTTGCACAAGAAAAAGATTCAGCTCAAAACTACTCAAAATCCAGGTACAGTATCATTACAATTTACAGAACACTGTACTGCTGAAAATTATTTTCTGGTTTAATCATCTTAAGTAGACTTAATTTCTAATGAATGACGACATAAAACTCAAGGAATTATTTTCCTTAATTACCTGCCTCTGTTTCCCAGTTGGTGACCATCATTGGCTCTTGCACAGCTCCTCAGTCAGATGACTCCATAAACTTTTCTATGGTGAAATCTTAAGGATTTGTTTAATCCTTAGTCTAACATCAGCTCATATAAAAATATTTCAGAAAACGTTTTGTAAATGTTTCTTCTGCAGTCCCACAGCTTTATAGTGTGTTATATGTACCACAGTTTTGCTTTAGCTCTGTCAACTGCTTGGAAATTTTAATTGAAACAGTTTGTTCATAGCTCAAGACCACTTTTGAAACCAAATCAGGCTCCTTGACTGTAACATTTGTATGAGTTATGACTACCTATTTCTCTTGAGGAAAAACTGAGTCCTTCTGATGTTTGGTTAACTAATTTTGTTGTTTTACCCGCCTTTGAATGCATATAATGGATGAAATTGATTAAATGCATCATAAAAAGTCTTCCTCTTAAGCCTCAGCAATAATTGGTCCAAGCAATTACTTCATTTTGAGCAGTTACAGAGGTGATGTCAGTGTCTGTTGATCCTGGTTGTGCACATGTAATCAAAGTCTTCACCCAGATGTCACATGTAATTATCATGCTCAAACACTGGAGTCCTTTCACATGCAGTGGGTTTTATTCCAAGGGGTGCCCTCCTCAGCAGAGAACAAGGATGTGTTAAGGTGGCATCCAGATGGTGCTAGTCATTCCTTCTGTCTGTGCACATTCCTGAGGGAAAGCATAGCAGCCCTGAGGGATGATGAAAAAGACATCATCAGGAAAATGGTGATGTCTTCCCTCTTCTTGTTGGCCCACTCCAAGCACTGGGAGCTGCAGGTGCAGAGATGTGACACTGTCTGGAGGAGGAAGCTGCTGACCCTCAGAACCAGCTGTGCACCCCCTCCCTACCTTGATGTATACCAGAGATGGGCCTCCTGCTCTGACCCTGCACAGATTTATCACCTCCTGACACCCCTCCCAGAATAGCACTGAAAAAAGAGATTCCTCTGCTTACATGCCACACATATCACACCAAACCTGGAGAAAGGATGTTGGTAGAGTAGGTGGGATGTCATTCCAAAAAGGTTTTATTTACCCCAATGTTTCTTTCTGATAGTCATTTTTATGTGTTGCTTTATAATACTGGAATGATGTGAGATCATGATGGGAAAGAGCAGTGTTTGTACATTATGTTAATAAAAATGTTCTGAGATAATGCAGCTCTGGCTTGTTTCTGGTGTTTCTCATATATCTTGCATATATTATTTATTTGTATATAGCCTAGGCTGAGGAATTTGCTAGGTTTCTTCCTTGGAATGTAGAACAAGATCATGAAAGTGACGTTCATTTTTTTATTGCCTCCTCTTAATGTAACTGGAAAGAATAGTTAAAAAAATGCTTTACACCTTCTACCTTAGGAACAACATTGCTGAGCAGGGTAGGGAAGCAGGGTGATCTGCTGCTCTGCATTAATATTGTAGAAATCATGATTCTACATGCAATGCCAATTTATAAGGAGTTTTCTGTAATTTCACCATTGCCATTGATCAAAGAGAATGTTTCAGATGAGCACAACTATTTTAACTGAAGCTTTCAGGGCTGTGAATATGATTTAAAATGAAGTAAGAGAACATTTCTAAAATGAAAGGCAAAATAAATCCTCACTGAAAAGCAAAGAATCAAACACATTTACTCACTGGAAAAGAAAAAGATAAAATTACAGAAACTTATGTCTACTATGCTATTGCTAAAGATGATACTGCCTTTGCTAACCCCATCTTCTCAGGTATTTGTAATGTTTCAGACTACAGTAGTAAAAAAGGATAGATGAAGCTGGATAAACTAAATGGAAGACCAGAACCTCATAAAAGAACTAAATGTTCTCCAGACACAGTTGTGAAGTTTCTGTGCTTATGTGTGTAACAGAAAACAGGCTCCAGAATTTCTAGAAAATACCTGGTAGAAAGCTTAACTGGCTTCACTTGGTACAGTGACCTAATCTGTTGTTTGTCAAATCTGTGTTTTCATTTCAAGTTGACATTAAACTTCAAGTTGAAAGTATGGTTGAAGAATATAGAAACTTTGGGTGAACTAGTGCAGCAGCCAGAGCATCTTTGTGCAACTGGGAGCAAGACCTCAGTCCAGGAAGCTTGGCATGGTCTCTGACAGCTTCACAAAAGGCCTCACCTTGCAAAGACCATATTTTTTCTAAATATCCTTGACTGTGAATGAACTCATGGCTATAAAGCTTTGCTTTAAAAAACTCAGTGAAATTTCTGTAAATTCTCAGCACTGGTTTGATCATATTTCTGCATTTCCTGATTTCTCCCACTGAATTAAAGGCCCACAGAGCAACTTTGGACAGCCTAGCCCCAGAAAGATAATAATACTTTCTCTATAAAATCCTGCACTACCTGCCAACTTTCTTGACAAAATGTTTGTGACACATTAAATCTGGGATTCTCCTTTGAAACAGGAAGTGCAGGTGACTGGGTTCAGTTTTTCAGCAGTTATCTGCTTCAGCTTTGTTCTCCATGCCCTATTTGCAGCATGGGCTTCGGTGGATCGCAGCGCTGCACGCTGCACACCCAGCATGCAGGGGGCTCTTGCTCACCTGAGTTTGTGCAGTGCTGTGTTTAAGTCACACCTCTCGGCTGTCTCACTCCTGTGATCCCCAGGGTGCTGCTTCCACAGCCAAGCACTAAATCTGGACACAGCTCTGGCATCTCAGTGTGGTGATCCTATTGTACCAGATTGTGTTCCTCTCTTCTAAATGAGTGGACACACCTCATCCTTCAGCTTGATGGGGATTTTTGTGCACTGCATGCAGAGCAGAGAGCCTCTAGGCTCACGCAGGCAGATGTTTGAAGGAAAGATGTGCAGTGACAGAGCTCTGCTCTCAAAGAACCTGGCCTGCACAACTGTTTAAAGGAAAGCAGCACGTTTTGGTAATGCCAAGTGTCATTTTAACAGAATTTAGTAAGTTGTATGTGGAAACACTGAATTTGTCAAACGTACTTGCTAGCTCTGACTAAAATTCTCATGGCTGGAATATTCACAGTGAAAGGTCAGATCATAAAACCTATTATTGTGCTTCTAACCATCACTTGCCAGAAAAAGATATTAATGAACATCTGTGTCATAGAATAAATTATTATGAAAAATAAAATAAACTCCTAATTTTCACTAACAATTCATTAAGCCAATAGATCATATTTTTATTATTTCACTGATAGGGGTATGGGGTATCAGTCAGGAATAGTAAAGCAAATTTATAGTGTCTATGCCTCTTTCTCATGCATGGGAAAGTTAGGAAAGAACATCCTTATTTATTGTTGGAATAACATTTTTCCAAAACATCGTATTATTCATTCTCAAAATATCAGCCACATTAATTATCTGGAGACATAGAAGAGTTTCACATTCCTTGGATTACTACCTAACATGACTTTAAAAAGAACGGTTTACTGGTGCTCTGTGGTATAAATATTTTGATTGGTAAGTCATGTAGATTTCAAAATTGAACTGGTTATAGTTCTTGCTTCTTTTCTGAAAAATCCTGTCACACTAACTGTATGCTGGCCAACAGCAAGGAATTCTACAGGACAGAGGGCTTTCTGAGATGTTGCTGGAGGACAGCCTCAGGTAGCAGGAGTGAAACACAATGTGATTTATTCTCAAACAACAAATTTTGGGTTTGGATACTGCCTGGTTTACAGGCATATTTGGGTGACCTACCACTGTGGCAGTGTGAGTGATGAGGAGACCTGCAGTAAAATGGGAATTGAATCAGAACTAAGATCTAACACAGATGTTATTGCTTTCTAGGACAGGGATGTTGTAAAAAACTAGCAACTATTTGCCCAAAACTTTGATTTTGGTCTGATCCAACATTTGTTCCTCATGTGGTAAGATCTAAGATTTTACTTCAGTAAGAGTTGTAGTGGTTCAGACACACACCCTGAATGGGAACAGAGAGCATTCTTCCAGGTACTTTTTATTAACTTAAATCTACTTAAGATAATTTTAGTCTTCAAAAGATAAATTCTGCAAGGCTTAAGTGAGGCAGAAATTAAAATCCTCAGTGATATTATTTTCTACAATCCACATACTACACTTTCCATTCTGCTCTATCAAGAGATTTTTTTTCCAGTTTTAGGCAAGAATGCATTTGTGTTTACTACACATATATGTATACCAACATGCATTTGAATAAAAAGCAGCTTATCATCCTCTTCTCAGTGCAGGATTTGTAGACATGCATACAGAGCCTAAAATAACCCAAAAGTCTTTTTTTTCCCCTGAAAATTATATGTTGCAAAAAGGTCTTAATGTACTCCACAGAAAGTCAGCAAACTACAAATCCTTATCCGGCTGCACATAACGCTGATATACTCACTTGTCTTTATTTGTCAAACATATTGGCAAGAATCTCTGTGTCAATATTTATTAATAAAATCAGCTCCTGTGGAGAACAGCTGGTCCAGTTTCCCTCCACTTTAGGCATCTGAATCATCCAAGCTGCTAATAAAGAAGACTTGAGTTACTCGTTGTTCGATTCTGTTAAATAAATAAATGAATGTGCACATTAAAAACCCTGTAAAAGCTTCACTTTTCTCTTCTGCAGTACCAATAATGCAAATTTATTTATATTCTGGTTTTAAATAAAGGTAGGTCTTTGAAGTAGTTATTTTCTTCGCTATTCTATTATTAACTTGAATATTACTCTACAATACACAGGGTTTTCAATAAACACTTTCAACTGCTTTCTCTACCTCGTCTGCGCCAGTTACCAGCTCTCCCTCATCCTTATGGGCTCATCATCCTATGAGATTTTTTCTAGTTTGGTTTTTGTTCTCTATAACCTCTTATCTGCCTTCCTTACATTGTCATAATTTCATGGGTGATTCCATTTTCCTTGTCTTCCTTCCACTATTTTCTCATGAACTTTGGGAATATGTGTATTTTGATGCTGAATTGCAAAACTGAAGGAATCTTATTTCTGTTTCATTCACCAAGATGAAAGATTTTTTAATAATACTTTGCATTATTGCCTTACTTCTTCTTATCACTTTTGTCTTTATTGTTTTCTCCTGGACTTTTAGAGGTCTATAAATACCCTAAGTAACTGAAGAAGTCGCTATGTGTAGGTTAATGCCAAGCTGAATAATTCTGGATACAGTGATGATCATTTAGACCCTCTCTCGAGTCTTTGAGGTTGCATTTAATTGATTTTCTAAGGTGCTGGAGAAATGGGGTATATTGACCTGGTATGTGAGTCATGTAGGCTAGCAAACACAGACCTTATGTTCAAAATCTGATGGTTGTTGAAGTCCACCTTTATGCTTCATTCAAATTATCTTTCTTTTCCATTTCTTTTTCCAACATTTGCTGTGGCTGCCCAAAAATGTTAAAAGGTTTGTCCTTGTATGTGGGTGCATATGGAGGTTATTGTTAATATTCTCTTCAGGGTACTTTTGATACAAATATACCTGCTATCAGTATCTAACAGCTCATCTTTTACAAGAAAGGGCAAATGACAAAATAATGAAAAAATTTCCCATTTCTTACTGACAAGCCTCAGAATGAATGTAAGGGTCGTGCATGTTCCATCTTTGGCTATTTTTCATCACTGGTCTGCAAATTGGTTTATTGTAATAGGATACTGCTAGATTTATCTTTGCTCTTATTTATTACTGCTTTCATTTTTAAATCCTCTTTCTTTCTGTCAGGGTCCCTCAGTCCTTTGATGTTCATAGAAATAAAGGTATGTTGACTGACTCACTGCACTGTGTTTTACCAGATTTTCTGCTCTCTGGGTAGAGTTCAGTGCTGCTAGTCAGCAAGGAGGGTTGTATGTTGGTGAATACTGGCATCTGTGAATGTGCTGGTACTTAAATTCTTAAATAAGATGGCCTTTAGCACTTTAAAAGAAAAGAGATATTCAATATACGATGCAATACTTGTTGCAAATACTGATATTACTATTTGGTCCCCAGTTATTCCTTACTGGTTTTTTTGCAGTGTCTGCCTGAGTTAACTTGAGGGAATCTGTCTGAATATTCATAATAGATTCATGTTCCAAAACCCTTGCTTTGAGACAGAAGTCACCTGAATTATTAACCCAGAAGCACAAGTTAAATATCCTTTCAAAAAGGATGTGCTTATGTATTCTTAATTAACGTAATGGGGAGACAAAGAATGAATTCTAAGGAGCAACAAAAGATAGAAAAGTGTCATCATTCTGTTTCTATCCACCTGAGTTATGTGCATCTTTATCAGGTCCATATTTAGTGTGAGGAGAGAAATGCACATCATTCTGTGCTCTTTCCCTCAGATATCTTGGTTTGCACAAATCTGATTCCTTTTGGGCTGTTTTTGGAGTTTCTGAAGAGCTATGTGAAACTAAGCAAAATCCCACGCTCGACTATTATGACTGAGACAATGTAGCATTGAAACATTCTTTGGTATGAAGATTCATCATGCAAATGTAAACGTGGCTGTGAAAATTTTTGGTCCTCAGTGGCGAAGTGCTAGGTACAGAGCTTACACCAAAGAGACTTGCTATCAGAAGGATGCTACAGCACTTAGCATGTTCTAGCCTCCAAATGTTGCAGGAAGAAATATAGATCCTGGAGTTAGCTCCTGGGACAAGCTTAATGTGGTTATTTTACTGGAGGTTAAGAGGTGGCTTATAAATGGTACTTGTTTACAACATCCCTGAGAATTTCCTGAAATGTAAGTGGTCATGGCTAGACCTAGATCAGCTCTAATCAACAGACTAGCCTGTCCTGGACCTTTGTTTATTGTGTGCATCACTGACAGGCAACATGTCTGAAGAGATCAGGCTCTGTATCATGTGCTTGGCATGCAGGTGGTTGGTTTAGCAGCCACACCAGCTTCCTGCTGATGCATGTGTTGCATTCAGATTCTCTAATGTGCTCAGCAAATAAGTCCCAAAGACTATTCCCCTGAATGTGTTCAGACATAGTGATTCCCTCCTGGAAGGATTGCTTCTCATGGAGTCTCAGCTATTTACCATGCATGCTGCTTTAAATGCCTAGCTACTTATTTACAGGAGATGAAGATCTGGGTAAGTATCTTTGAGATCTCCACTCTCCTGCCAAACTTGCCATAACCGGCCCACAGGTTTCTTTGGGACATAAAAGAGTAGAGACATGATACTCCACTCCTCCTTTCTTAGCAATCAGATTTTTAAAAAAGCATTGGCTCTCTGGCAGAGAGCTCTGGAAGGAATGCAACTCTTTCAGGCCACTTTTCTTAGAACACAAGACCTGAAGTGTAAGAAATCAAAAAAGGAAGGCCAGAAACCAGATACCCCATTCCTGGAAGTCTTTACAGCCAGGTTGGATGGGGCCCTTACCAACCTGATCTAGTGAGTGGCATCTCTGCCCATGGCACTGGATGGTCTTTAAGGCCCCTTTCAACCCAAAATAGTCTGTGATTCTGTGATCTGCACCAAGACAGATCATATTTATTACTTTTTCCAAAAGTGCAATCTGAGACATCTTTTCTTCTTTTTCCCCTCAGAGTTCTTCTGGACTCCAAAGCTGGCTGCCAGCTCTGCAGGGAATCTTGAGTGTTCCATGCTTTTGGGCTGGCTGAACATCCAGCAACCTCTGATCCCAAACGTTTGCCAGATCCCACAGGGGACCTCCTTGGCACATGATCCATTGAGCCAGACTGGGCGGGATGTCCATGATGTTTTGGGAGCTGGTATGGAGCAGGGCATCCTCTCCTGGATCCCGCAAAAATAATTGAGATCCCGTATTCTCTCTCCCGTGGAGATAGAATTTCAAAACAATCTGGGAGTTCCTGTTTATGCTCACCCTTGATCTGAGCCACCAGAGTATCCCAGAGAAAGAAACAGAATTTTCCAGGATTCAGAAGCCTCTAGATCTTCACAAAATAGTGGATGATTTTTAGTTTCAGCTGTAATTAATTGCCTATTATTTATGTGCATACACATTATTTATCTGCATTATTTATAAGCAATAATATGCATATTGCATATATTTCTTTGTGTATCTCATGTATACACTGTTATGAGATACTCAAACTGCAGTTTTCGGGAAAAACAGAATAGAAATGTCTGTATCATTTTTAATTGAGTATCTGAAAGAAGAGTCTTCAGTTTCTAATTAAGAAGTTGGAAACTTACTCTGGCTTATTAATGGTTCCAGCTTCACTTACCTGGCATTCCTTGCCTATGTCTCATCTTTAGCTTTATCAATTTTTAATAGGCTACATATGGTCTTTTTTTTCCTTCCACTTCACCAAAAGGATAGCAAGATAAGGCTTTAATTACCTTTTCAAGAATTAAAGAAATCACAGCTGCTTGCACTATGTACCTTACTGTCAAAGTAAGAGTTTTGGAGCAGCTGTAAGGGCCTCTATACTGTATAAAAAATTATTTTATACCATAAAGAGTTCTGATTTGATTTGTGTCAAAATGTGTCTGCAGAATCTGAGAAGAAGGTGATACACAGCAGTCTTTACAAGCTTTTAGTTGCATGGAAACCAGCCTAATCACTTAATTTAAGAAAACAGCAAAAGATAAGGAGCACCAGTAGACAGTCACAGCTAGGACAGATTTAGGGTGGACATTCCAGAATTGTAAAGCAGTATGAAAGGAACTGCATTTCTCCTGAGTGGGAGGTGAAGAGAGTAGTATAGAAAATATGGTTTGTAAAAGAAGGTCCATGCTACAGACACATGCTGCAAGCCTTCAAAGCAGAGGTTCTGAATTTGATGTACAGAGCACTGGGGAGCTGCGTAAGGTATGAAGACAAAGAGCGGAGGGTGACTCTGGTGCTGTATGGAAAAAAAAGAAAGAATTCTTAGCATGAATCTCTGGAAAATGTGTCACTTCACAGGACTAAAATAGCTAAATAAACTGACCTTCATCATAATCACAAGGCCTGGAGTCATTTCAGAGGTGATTTTATGATAATATAAACAGGTTTCTGATAGTGTATGAGCTAGCTTGGATGGTGAAGTCCATACTGCAAGTCACATATGCTAATATTTGAATTATTCCTTTTAACCTGACATATAGTCATATGTAAGTCATATGGTGAGGTGTTTTGGATTTACCTTAAAAATCCCAAGAGAACTTTGCATATTCTTACCTGTCTGTTGAGCTTATGAATGACCATACATTGCATCTATTTTGTGTTGTAGGGTGACAAGGTATGGCCTTAGGAGTAGCTGTAGGAACTCTCTGACTTGGAACACCCAGACTTCTAAAGCAGTCCCCCTTCAGGTCCATGTGATGCTGACACCAGGGTACAAGTGTGGAGTGGAACTGGAGGCTCCAACTAGATGCAGTACAATTGCAGAAAGATGCTTGACCTGGCATGCCCTACTTTTTCCCATTTTGGAAGCTGCTGTCTGTGTGGGGAATTGCAGACTTGTACTAACATAGTGAAATGGCTTTTCCATAAAAGCAAAAAGCAAAGAAGGATCTCTCAGGGAGTGTGCAGTGTGCTTTCACATCAGGGCTATGAGTAGGTGACAGAGGGAAAAAAAGCAGTGAATGAAAAGACTCAGTTGGCTAGCAGAGCCTCTCATTGAATAAATAGTAGAATGAGAATAGGGACGTTTGTCCAAGGACTGTTGTACAAATGTTTTCCAGAGCTCTTGCTCCTCTGAAAGAGCCAATCGAAATATCTCTTGGGATTATTTAATTTATGCTGACTTTGCCATAAGGATTTCTTGTCTTTTTCCAACCAGCATCTCTCTGTCTTTCCTTTGCCTCCCTTGGCAAAGCACCAGAGACATGGGGTATGGTGACCGGGACATACCAGACCAGAGGCATAGTGACCAGAAGCACTGGAGCAAGACAGAAGAGAGGGAACTTAAAAACATAATTGCACAAGCTTCACATTTTAAAAGACTCAGTGATTTTTTTGCTGTAAAATGCTGCTGCAGAATAATGACTGAGTAATTCAGTAACTATAGTCCACAATTGACCAAATCCACTGCCACAGCTGCAAAACATGCAGTGCAACAGAGCTCTGTCATTCTAACACATCCAGTTCAATGCACAACCCTCTGTCTGAGAGATTTGCATTGTCAGACCCTAAATCCTTCCATCTCAGACAGGTATAATGACTTTAGTGAACAATTAGAGGTAAAAGGCTCCTGACCAGTGATGTTTCACTTGTGGTGAAAGATTTCCTTATGGAGGAGAGTTCTCCTGGAGTTAGGTCTGAGAAGCCATATAAAGAGCTTCAGTTAGGAGGTAGAGAAAGCGGGAACTTTCAGGAGGGATTTTCCATTTCCATTTTGGTAGACAGAGAGAGAAAGCAAATTGGAATGTGTTTGCAGAGAAAGTAACAGCCGAGATCAGCTGGGAATGCCTAGTGCAAATGGAAATAAAATAGCTGGTAAAGAACTGTCCTGTTGCTTAGAAGTTAGGATTTTTTTCATTTCTTCTTTGGGAAAAACAACAGTTTCTTTCTAAGAAATTGCAAGAACAAGAACATAGGAGCAAGATCCCCAGATCTTAAAAATGCAAGTTCATATGTCTTAGCTACAAGCTTTTTGTTTAAATCAGTTGGTGGGTTTGGGGTATGAGCAGAGATTTTCCTCAAGGCAGGTGGTGTCATGGTATGTTTCTTTCTTATTAAACTAATTCTGTAACGTGTGGTCTGGCTTGTTCTCAAGTATCACATAGGAAAATGTTGCTTGCCAAAACACACATAAATACACTTCAATATGTCAAGAACCACTCTTTCCCTATAACCTTTTTCTCCTCTCATCTACTCCTGCTTGAGATTTTGTGAATTGGTTTTACAAGAAAAGAATCTTTTATTTCCATTTAACTGGTTTTAAGACTATCTCTAATGTGGAGGAGACGGCTGTCTGCCAGGTGATGGAACACTTGGTACACTCACTCCCCTGAGGAGCAGGACCGTGGCTCAGCTCTGAAGCTCTCTCCAGCTCCCCATGCCAGTCAGACTGCATTTCACTTCACTCTGCAGAGACCTGGCTGCAGCCTTGGACTCCCTAGCAAGGCTCGTTGTCTGCTTTTAGATGGTAATCTTCAAGGAGTTCTCTTCCCAAGCTGAAAGGAGTAGGGCTGGAAAATCAAGGAGAGACATTGACTTTGGCTTTCCAGGGACCCATCCTGCTCCTCTAAGCAAGCTGCTGCAGTAGATGCCTTTTTTTTTGTCTCAGAGCTGAGCAGGGGAACTACTCCTACTTGAAAATCCATTCCTGGACCTCGATGGCACCTCATAAAGCAATATGGGAGACCAGGGAATAGCAACATCATGACTGTGTTTTGGGACCAGCTAAGGAATAACGTCACTACAGCCACTGTGCTACTGCTGTTTCCCCTAATGGCCTACTGATTTAATAATGTTAATGGTCTTCTACCTAAAATAGGAGTTACTGGAATTTAAGTCAGTTTCTGCTGAAGATGTATAGGCTATGTTTTGGCCACTATACAGGAATTAATAGTGGTGGCCTTCAAATACATTCTTAAAAGGGTTGTTCAAATTTTGCTTTTACAGATGAATTGCACCCTCTCAGAATAATACAAGAAAGGGTACATCTAAAGCAACATGTTTCAAAAGTTAATGTCTTAAATATGGAGGATCACAATTCCTTCAAAGCATTTTATAATTTTGGCTATCATTATGAAACATCCAGGCAGTGTAAAAGAAGCAAGAGATATTCCTATGCCTTGATTGTACACCAAGGAGACATCATTTTATTTCCCTACTTTGTTTAACTTTCTGCTTGCAACAGTTAGTCTGACAATGTAAGGTTTCTCCATCAACTTGAAAAGCATATTAATAATGTCTTTCAATCACAATATATGCACTCAAAATATGTTTATGAATTAGTTTTGCGTCAGAGTGTCAAGCCTCGCAATTATGTACAGAAAGCTACTAAACCCAAAATCCTAGTAGCACTGGTTTCCATCTCTACAGAAATGACTTTGCTGTAGTACCCTAGTGAAACAAAACAAAAAATTTAATATGCAAAGTTAAAAACAATTTAAAATTGTGTGTGAACTGAAACATCATATGTTAAATTATTTTACTCTCCTTCACTCCATATGTATATTTATTACCTTCACAATTTTCTGCTGGGTGAACTGATTTTTGGTGATGGAAATAAATGCATTTGTTTAATTATGTTGAGAACTATCTCTGGTTTTTAGAGTAAGGCAAATGATTCAACATGACCCTTTGTGCTGTTTGCTTTCTGTTTTTCCCAGAGTCTTCACTTGATAGTGCTGTGAAACAGATGTCTCGTGGCAATTAAATAACTGCTGTACTTCACAAACTGTAAAGGCAAGTAACAAACCATTCAAAGATTTCTTAGTCTTACATTTATATTTCAGTTCTACTGTAATATGCTATGTTTTTTTTCCAACAGAAATGGTTTGGTCAATCACTTTATTATTTATTATTGTAAAGGAATGAAAAAAACTCAGCCCTGTTGTGTATGGTCCATCACTTAGCCGAGAGTGGTTAAATTATACATGCAAGACTGCTTAGTACAACCCTCACAGTCTAAAAGCCTTTTGCAGACAGCATTTCTGTGTTAAAAATTATGATTGTAGCTCCTTGAGTTGAATATTACTGGAATTAGTGGTCCAGATCATTAAAAAAATACTTAAGAAACATGGCCATTGACCACAGGAAGAATGGTTTTTTGAACTGCAAGTCTAATGCAGTGAAAAAACACAGAAAATTATTTTTTCTAAGAGATTTTTAGATAAGATTGGTCCACAGCAGATGTTATCAAAAAGCTCAGTCCAGAGAGTTTTCAGAGAGGTCCTAGAAGCCTGTTAAAGGTGGCTCTCATATTTGAATTTGGCAATTTCTCACCGGATTTCTGGCTGTCTTCCTAAGACTCAGAATTCTGCTCTTCCTCTCCCTATTGCATCCTCTCCTAGCCTTACACTGCCCCTTGGCAGTGCCATGCTCAGGGGATCGTGTGCCCTGGATGCCCATCTGGCCCTTCTTTAGCTTCCCCTTGTTTCCACGTTTGCCTGGCTGGCTGGACGCTGTTTTGCATTGCTCTGTCAGAAGAATATACACTTTGTGCTTGCATGGGTGTGTTCTTGCCAATCACCAGAGTTTTGGGATTAGCTGCTTCTAAATAAGATGCCTACAGTGTGGAATGACACCCCTTGTGTGCACTAGACTCCAGGTGATGTCATGTATTCACCTGCCTGATGCCCAGGATCCCATCCAAGAGAGACTGTTTGGTTTAGGTGGGACTGTTTGAGGAGCACTGTCACAGGAAACTCGGGATCCTCTATGGTCATGAGAGAGAAAAGAACATAAGATTCAGAAAGTATGTGAATGCCTGGCCACAGGCTGGCTTTTATTGTGGCAATGCTGAATTTTGTGATGAGAAGGGGACAGATGTGTGATGTGCTTTGTATTTTGTCCACACATGTATGATATCTCAATACTGTTGCTTCTTCTCTTGAAGAAGCTCTTCCCTTGGCTCTTTTCTCTCTCATTACCCGAATCTCCTGTTTTTCCTTCCCANGTTTGGTTTAGGTGGGACTGTTTGAGGAGCACTGTCACAGGAAACTCGGGATCCTCTATGGTCATGAGAGAGAAAAGAACATAAGATTCAGAAAGTATGTGAATGCCTGGCCACAGGCTGGCTTTTATTGTGGCAATGCTGAATTTTGTGATGAGAAGGGGACAGATGTGTGATGTGCTTTGTGTTTTGTCCACACGTGTGATATCTCAATACTGTTGCTTCTTCTCTGAGCTCTTCCCTTGGCTCTTTTCTCTCTCATTACCCGAATCTCCTGTTTTTCCTTCCCAAAATCTGGAAATACTAGTGAGCATGAGTAAACAAGGACCAAAAAAACCCCCCAAATTTATAATGAACAGTATAAACTGTTGCTGTTTTATTTTAATCTTTAATAATAAAGATAACAACAACCTAAATCTGCTGTAATGAGGAGTGGAAAGAAAGTATTTTTGGCATGAATATTCAGGGATATGCTTATGCTTTCTTAAATGAAGAACATGGTGGCATCCTGAAGACAATCAGTGTTATGCAGAGCACATGATGACTGTGCATATATTCAGAGTGGAACTGTAACAATCTCATCTGCCATAAGTAAGATTTTTTAAAACCTTTCAGGAGTCTGTAACGTACAATCGCATAGAGATGGAAGGCAGGGTTTACCTGCAAAATCAAGATTTTGGCTTTTAACACGGTTTGTGGTTTAATACAGCAGTCTGATTCAATATTAATATCTTCTGTGTTTCTACTAAAAGATAGATTTGTGTCTCCACAGTCTAACATCTGACAATATCTAGACAAATTTTTATGATCTGATTATGAACTTATTAATTATGAAGTTATTAATGAACTTTCTCTTATATAATGGCTAAAATTTGATGTTTATACTGTATTACATTTAAGCAAATTGTAGCCTGTCATAGCTCAGCTGTATTTGCTTACCTGGTAGCTTCTTTGTAAGACAAATATAATCACTTTTTATTGCTTCTAATAAAACCTTTAAATTCCACTTTTTTATGTTTCTAGATGACTAGCTGTTTTAGTCTGGGCTGAGGAGAGAAAGATGCCTCAAGGAATGTTGAGGAAGTCTTGGAGCCTGAATAATTCTGAAGTTCTGAAGCAGGTAAAGGAAGGCCTGGGCTGGCTCAGGCATGGAGTAACATGACCAGGAGGAAAAAAGGCCATGGGACCAGCTCTTCCCAATGTATGGGTTAACAGGATGGTAACTGGTGTGGTGCTGCTTGTAGGACTTGGGGAAAAGGATGAGGAGGAGCAGGTAAATAGTCCATGTCCCTTGGAGCATTCATCAGCATTTCAGATTTCAATGTTCTGCTTGTCTCCCATCTGCCAAAGGTCAGTTGGGAGTTTGCTGGACAAAGAAGATAAGAGAAGCAATTCAGCAGTATAACTCTTGCTGTGTAATTGGGGCTGGACACAGGAGTAGCTGAGGTGAAAGACATGAGCTCTGTCTGCATTCAATTCACTGGGTGAAACTCTTTCCAGAATAAAACATGACTGGTTCTTTGCCTGTGTCTGCACTTGCTGTTGTGCAGATGCTGCTGTAAAACTGCAAACTGCAAAGTGATCCTCTTCCCTTGCATGATGGCACCTTGTTTGGTTTTGTGACCCTGGTTATCTTCTTAGGGCTTTTTTTTCTTCCCATTCAGAGAGTCTGACTCTCAGGAGCCCACCTCTCCCCCAGTGGTCTCCATTCTCATTTTCCTTCTGTCCCTCGGTATTGTCCATGGACAGAGGCATTTCCCGGAGGCCCACAGAGTGTCTGGTTTTTGTTGCATGCTCATGTCTTGGCAGCCTCTGAACACCCTACTGCTCTTGTTCATGCCCTCAGGACACTCACCACAACCTTGCCCAGTCAGTAGACCTCTGCAGGGGGGGTCCCCAATTTCACTGAAGCAGTACAGTCAGTGGAGTCTTAATCACTGAAGCAAAAATTGCAAGAAAGATGCTTCCCTTAGAATCTGAGAAAGAGCATTACTCCTAGATGTAGTTGGGAATGCAGGAGGCACTGTTTGAAAAAGATGACCTCTGAGAAGGTTAATGCTTGGTGTTCCAATGGTTGAGGCAGGTAATTGGAAGGCAAGTGAAGAGATGGTCAACTGGGGTGAATGCCAGAAGAAAGGAGTGTGTATGTAGCCTTCAAAATGAGAGTTTCTACTCTGTATTACAATGCTGAACTCAGAAATATCTTAGTAAAGCTTCATGTCCCGGTTCAAATACCACCACCTTTATGAGAAAGCTCCCTTCTCCCTTGAATCAGGTTCAGTATTTCTCAGGTGATTTAAGGAAGTGATTAGTGCTCCAATGGTTGTGTGAACTTTTAATATTGTGAGATTTTTCTGCAATGACATCTGTTTTTAAACTGCATTTGTCACACATTTTACAGGAAAGCAGCATTCCGTAGGTATCACTTTTGGTGTTGCAAGCTTTGATAATTGCTGTTATCTAGATGATTTAGGCACAGTTTGTCAAGTTACTGGATTTGTCCAAAGGGAAAACATGTAAGAAGGCTGTTTTGAGAATGCAGTTTTACAACTGACCTAACAATCTAAGACTGCTCTTGCCACTATAAGTAGGAGATCCTTGGCTAGAAGGGCTGGGGGGGTGATGCTGCCGCTTTTGATGGCCGGTCAAATACAGTTTCATAATTTCTCTAAACTTAAATGTGCGGATGAGAAGAGCAGCCTTACCTTCTTTGGCCTGGTTTATTCACAGTCAAAGCACAACAAGATTTTTTCCACATTGTGCTCTATAGATGTAAAACTCATGTGCACAACCAATCTTTGTTATTTTCTTCTTCTGGGACTTCAGGTAGAATTTCATTTTATTACAAACATCATACTAGTTATAATATCTTGATAGTTTTCTGCCCTGGTCTGTGTCTCAAGGGTCCCTGTCTGATCAAAATTCAGTGTTCTTTTACCTGTGTGTTATTTATCACACATGATGGAGTTCCTGTTTATGAACTTAGGCACACTAGTTATGCCACTTAATAGATTACAACCATTTTTTTTCACCTCTAAGACCAGCTTTTACTTCTATCTTGTGCATGAAAAATCCTATGCTAGGTATTAGGGCTATGTGATGAGAAGAGACTGTGGTCATATGAACTTTGTTGTATTTTATTGTATTTTATGTGTGAAATAGTATTTGTTTTTAATATATTAATATTCCACTCTTCAGAATTTGAAATTCTGATACTGTGACTGAGTGGCAAAATAGGGCAGCCAAAACTTCCTTCTTGCAAGTGTCTATTTTTGGACTAACAAAGGCAAAAGTACTTAATACTTGTCTATATTTCTTTCAGATGAAGGCTTACATGATTGCCATTTAAAAATTTTCTTATTAAAGTTATTCTTGAAAATGTGTTTCATATATTGAGTTTGTATACTCTTCATTTTCCCTCAAACTGTGTTGGTTTCTCACTATTTTCCTGAAAAAAAATTACTAGAGCCAAAGCTAAAGCAGAAGAGGAGAGACAAGTTAAATATTAGCTGTTACAAAATACTTGATTTGAAGAGGAAAGTGTTTACATTTTATAAGGCATGATTAAATTTCTTGTGATTCATTTTCAGCCTGGAGCTTTTTAACCAGACTGATGAGAATTCTGACTGAATGCCTTCAGTCTTCGTACAGGATAAAATAGCATCTCTAATAGATGTGATACAGGTCATCTGGAGCCATCCTACTGTGCCACTGCAGAACACCTTCGTGTTAAACAGAGACTAGTTTTATTGCATTGTCCCAAACCCAAGCTAAAGCTTTATTAAAAGAGAAAAAAACCCAATTGTAAATAAATTCCATATTTTAATAGTCTGTTAGGTTTGGGATGAAGAATTAACTTTCTTTTTCTTTCTCTGTTTCTTTTTTTCTTTTCTTTTCTTTTCTTTTCTTTTCTTTTCTTTTCTTTTCTTTTCTTTTCTTTTCTTTTCTTTTCTTTTCTTTTCTTTTCTTTTCTTTTCTTTTCTTTTCTTTTCTTTTTTCTTTTCTTTCTTTCCTTTTTATGGAGTTTCTGCTAATCTAATTCCAAGCACTTCAATAGAACAAGCATTCGAGAGACGTTTTTGCCTCCAAGCTGATTAGCAAGGAATAGTAGTTCAGGTTTATGCAAAGGGACAATAAATACAAGCCTAAAATTCCCCTGTAGGTGAAGAGCATTTTCCTATCAATTTAGTATTTTCCTGCTAATGAGGAACTAAAGGCTTTCTGCACATCTCGCTTTTCAGCCTGTAAGTCTATTACTCATAACAATCCCAAGAAACTGACAATGAAAACAGGGAATGCCTGTGTTCTGTTTCCAATCATGCCTTACTTTAGAGATTGTAAGGTTGTTTATAAACCTTGTTAAGGATATTCAGAGAGGTGCACATGGTTAAACAACCAAGGTTATTTCCGATTGCCCAAAGTTTTTTTCCTCCATAGACTGTCACAATTGTCTGCAGATTTAAATGCTGGGCCATAATAAACTACTTACGCTTTGGGAACCCATAGCTGTTAGTTCTGTGTGGTGGTCACTGGAGAAGCAGTTCTTACCTGCATTGCCAAGGGGTACAAATTATTTGCAGATGCTGGAGTGGACAGGGAAATCGGTATGAAAGTTATAAACCAGAAGGAATATCTTGTATATTCAGCCTGAAAGGCAGCCTAGATGTGTGCAAGTTGAATCTGTCCCACTCTGGGTACCATTCTTAACTTCCAAAAATATGAATTTGTGCATCTTCTGATAGTCATCCTAGCTTATAAACTTCCTGTTATGTGGATGGGGTTCTATGACTGTGCTGTCCAATGATGCATCGTATTTTTATTACGAATAATTTGTTTTACAGCACATGCACATAATGAGCTGTAGTTTTAAGTTGTATTAGTCTTGACTTTCCAAAGTAGACACTTCTCCAGCTGAGCCCATAAATGACCTAGTACAGTAGGATGTTTACTTTTGACAAAATATTACATAATTTCAGAGTTGCAAAGACATTAGTACCTGGTGCAACAAAGGTACTTATTATTTGGGCTTGAGATCACTTAAATTCCCTTGCTGAGGACATATCAAGGAAATTAATTGAATGGTAGGTAACTATTAATAAATATTAGTAGAAAAATATAACAATGGTGGGAAGAACAAACAGAAGGCCCTTCTTAGGAATATAAGTTTCTGAGGGAGAGAATACTTTTCAATAGAGAGCCAGCATTAAATTGATGTTGATTCCAACGTGAAAGACTGTATACACTAGATTAAATTACAAGTCAGCTTTAATTCACAGTTACAAATTTGTAGTAATATAATTGGCGTATGCACTCACATAACCTAGAATTGCAGTGTTATAAAACTTTCTCAGTTTGCATTAATTAGGAAGTATAGAGAAAAGACTCTGTTCTGCCTGAGGCTGTATGTCTCTCCAAAGGTCTCAGAATTCAAGGTCTCTCAGGCAGGTGTTAGGTCTCATCTCTTGCTACAGGGGACTTTGGCCATGCTCTTTACAGTAGACTTCTACCTGTTCCTCATGACCATGCTTTGCTGAACTTGTTATGCCCAGGCTGCAGGTCCCTATATCAAATCACAGCTGATGATGTACAGAACCCCTAACTTGGGATCAGAAGAATGTAGCAATTTTCTTGTTTGTTATTTAGACTTTCTGACCTAATTATTTCAAGAAAGAGCATATCTTATTGCTTTTAAATGTATCTTGCCAAATTCTAACCAAGCCTAAAATGCTTTTGCTTGCACATGATTATGGCCACTTTTTAACTTACCATTCAATTTTCTTTCTATAACCCAGAATCTGACCCTTTGACACAGAAGAATGAGCTAGGAGTATCCTTTTTACTTTGTAAAATCAGTGCATCACAGCAACTTCTTGAAATGGCTCCTAGAAGGAAGGCAACATACCAGCAAAATCAGGTCTGTGCTTTTTGTAACTTCATTGTATTTTTCATCTTCTGTTGCTATTCCGGTTTTGAGAGGTTCCTGCAGCAGTTAACTCCCTCCAGAGAGCTTGGGGCATTTTCCTCTGGATCCACCTAGTTCCCTCTCCCTGAGCACATCCTGAATTCACCCTAAGCCAGTCTTGAACAGTTGCTTCCAGCAAGGTGGGAAAGGGAAAATACCTTGTACTCACACCACTCTTCTGTACTAGCACTGCCTCATCCTTGTAGGACTCTTCCTCCTGGTGTAACATCCCTTGGACTGTGTCCCAGCCTTCTCCTCTCTCTATGAACCAGCCAACAGATTTTCAGGAGTATCCACCTACACCTGCAGTCGTTATCATCATGACCTACTTTGTCCCGGCATAATTTTTTCCCAAAGCAGGCAGAGAAATGCATGGACAGGCAAAGAGGTTCACATTCTTTCATTGTCAGATGAGGCCAAAGAATGCCTTGTACATGTCACTTGAACACCAAGGAAAATTTTTGTACATTTGGAGCTTTTTTGAGAACTTGACTTTTCTCTTTCAAGTTGGTTTGTTCCCTCCTGAATAGTTGCTCTTTTATCATTAATATACTTAGTCTTGATGATCTTTTCCGATGACATATTGAAGTCTCAGAAACATAGGCTCTGGAGCAACCCACGTGGACTAGGATTTATTTGGATCTCAGATCTCAGGCAAATGGCTGAGCCTGGAGTTGAACTTAAGACCACCTGGGTGAACATGCAGTGACTGAATTACCTGAACACTGGGGAATTACTATGGATGTTTTACCTACTTTAAACTTGGTGAGGAAAAAGTACATGCTTACCCTTAAAGGCAAAGTTATTCCAGAATACAAAAGCAGGGTCAAAATGTCAAAGCTAATGCAGAGAAATGTCAAATCTAATACAGGAAATACTGGTGAAAGTCAAACTCCAGAACAAGGAAAACTCAGCAGACAGACACCGCAATTCCAAAAATGGCTGAGGAAAGCATCAGAAATGTTTTTAAAGATGGCCCATAGAACTGACTGTTTTTTCTTGTGCCTTATGGCCTTATGACTCTGGTTTGATATAAATTAGTTTTTATGATAACCATTTACTGACTCTTCAGAAGCTATGGCATTCAGGAGTAAATCTGTTGTGAAGTTGAACACAGCTACCGCATACAGGTAAACGGGAAAAATAAATGGAGAAAATAATAAGTGCTTTGGGGTATTAGGCATAATTAAAAGTGAAAGTGCTTGTTGATTTTATGCTTAACACTCATGCGTGTACTGTGCTTGTCATCTTTCCACACAGACCTCAAGGATATCTGATATGGTTCTGCCTTGTGTCAAGCAGGTGATACAGCTCTCTGAGAACTGATTTGTGCGTGAGGTACCAAATGTGCTGGGAAGGGGATGTGTTTGCTGTGGTCAGCTTTCTGTTCACAATGGGGTGCACTAATGCAGGGAAAGCTCAAAGTTCCAGCCTTTATAGGTCTGTGCTGTACTGTATCCTGACCATCTCTGACCAGAATATGTGAATAAGAGTTCATGTGATACACCATGGCTCAGGAATTCCCTTTGAAATTCCCTTCTTTTCCTGGACCTTGGTTTAAATTTATATCAGAAGAGAGGTGTAGAGGAATCCATGATCATAAGGGCAGGTGTGGGAGACTAAAATGCTTAATGGCTTAAACATTGTTGAAATCACCAAAGGACTTTTGTCCACTGTAGTAAGAAACAGCAAAGAAACAGGAGTTCATTTTTGACCATGGAAGCCCAGCCTTCACCAAATATGCCTACTAACTGGAATTTGGACTGTGACAGGAGCTTAAGAAAAGAGGACATTACTGTTCAGTCATCCCAGATCCAGGGAGGAGAATGCCCTGTCTCTCAAACAAGGTTTTAGTCTTATAAATGTTCCTAGAAAACGATTAGGTTAACAGTTAGGAACAGTCAAAAACCCACTTGTATATTAGAGGGGATTAGAAAGGAACATAGCGAAGCAGTTATGCTACTGTGTAAATTGATGGTTAGCTCTTATCTGAAATGCTATGTTATATTTCCTTTCTTCCATTTCAGAATGGGTGGTACCAATGGAAAAGTTATACAGGTAGACCACAAGAGTGATGAAAGTATGGAATATATTCTGTACAAGGAATGCCCAAACTGACCAGAAAAGAACTATTGAGAGGGATGAGATACTACAAAAGTCTCTGAAATAATGACTAGCGTTGAAGAAACAGTCCTTTGGCGTCTGTTTAGTACAAAAATGAAAGGTACTGAAAGAAACTAAATGGTGTATGCTCAATATAAAAGAGAGTTCTTGGTCTGGTTCTTCCCACATAGGCAGATGGCAGACACATGGCCATTTTAGAACTTAGGGAAGTTCAAATAGGAGCTGAACAAGACTCCCAGAAGAATCCATGACAGTCATTAAACACATTCATCCCCTCTGGGTCAGTAAAATCCTTATTCTTCAAACTGCTGGAGGGAAAATATTTGTAAAGTTCAATGATACATGCTTTTCTCTTTGGGTGTTGACAACTGGCAGTGATAGGGTTGAGATTCAGATAGCCCCTTGTTCTGACCAATAGGGCCATGCTGATAAAAACTTTTTGAAAATGTGGGCTTGTGAAAGGAGGGCAGAGAGGACCTGGTCCATCAGGGTGCAGGACAAGCCACCAAATTAAAACTGGCCTCCTGGCTTGGAGAAATGGCTTCCTTGAGGAATTACCAGAGGTCCTTTGGACATCCAGTGTAAGAAAGATTAATTGGGAATGAAAATGGCAAGATAGATCCCATTTTTCCATACAATAATGATACATTAAAAAATGAAAGTAAAATAAAGCAAGTTGCCACAAAATATCTCCTTAAACTAGACACCTCATTGTCTTTATGAGAGTATACAAAAAATTGAAAAGGACTCTGGTAGGGCAGCAAAATAGAAGCATCTATTTCATAAGTGCTTGTGCAAAGGACAAAGTGTTTTGTGAATATTAGACCATTTATCATTACAAGTGATGTGAAAAGGGCTCAGAGCATACATAAGAAAGCTCCCTCCTATCCTGCACAGTACTGCAGCTGCACACACTCCCCAGATGAGCTACTTGCAGAAGGGAAATAACAATATTGTGTTGTCTTTAATAACTGGGATTTTTGCAGTCAATGAAAGCAACTGGGACAAAAATTACTAAGACAAATGGGCAGACCAAGGCAGAAGGATAAGATATTTTAGTCTATTTTCATCATATACCTTATAATCTGTATAAGTGGTTACCTGGAACTCACAGACTCTTGATCTGCATGAACTCCTGTTGTGCTTTCACACAGGAAGTGGTACATGTGTAACTTGACATGACATGTGAACCTACTACTTCTAAATGAATTGCATGTGTTAGTACTTACACAAATTAATTAGAAGTCTTTAGGCAGATAGAGAAATCTGGAGATATCTGATCCAACTCACCTGGTTAGGCAGGGTCACCTAGAGCAAGTCGCCAGAGACTGTGTCTAGTCACAGATTGAACCTCTTCAAGGATGACAACTCCACAACTTCTTTCTTTGGACCTGTTTGATCACTCTTACAGTAAAAAGTGTTTTCTTTTTTTTCAGAACATACACAGATTGCAGATCCTGTTGTCGTGTCACGGGTTTCTCTGTGTTTTGCGTGTGTTTTGCTGCAGTGCCTTTGTTTTGTATCCAGTTGCATAGATGTTTCAAATATAAACATTTATGACTGAGCTATATTCAGCTTTTGCATGTGTCCTCCTGTTGTAAGTCATCAGGTAACTGTTCCACTAGCAGATAGGACAGGGAACAGATAGTAGGAGAAAAGGCTGTCTGAGGTTTTGTGCACAGTAGGTAACTTACCACCTCATTTCCAAACTTCTTTTCTATCATCCATTTTCTGGAGATTGCTATGTGTGTGTATATATATGATCCCAATTCCATGTTTCTTTCCCCCCTTAAAGTTTCAAGTTATTTAATCATGCCTTGCTTTGTTTTCCCTCCCTTTTGAAAATAATGTACAGAGAAGTGATGGCTGTGTCAGAATTGAGTAGTGATAAAAGTGCTTATCCTACTTGCTTGGTTTTCTGTGTTGGCTTGAGAAATTCAGCTGTGATGTGCTGGTTTATTTCTGACACTGCCAGCTCAGTACAGGCACGTAGCCAGGGAGCTCCATTCCTTTGAAAAGCTGGGTCAAATTCAAGCAGGAAGTAAGGTAATAATTATTTCTTCAACTTTTCTTAGACAACTTTCTGAACTCCCACATCAGTATCTTTGGTCTTGGAACAACACCACGCTTTTTTCTTGAGTCATTCTGGCAAAATTTAGAGCATTTAGCTGTATTTTATTTTAGACACCAAAATGGTCCTTCATGCCAAAAGTGTGGTATCAAATTTACCATCTGTGCTGAGAGTGTTGAGAATATGGTTTGACCTTTGGTTTGAAGGTCATGTGGAAGCACAGTGGACTTAGTGTCTCACATATTTCCCAAAAGCTGCAAGTACCCTGTTCTCAAATATTCTGATGCAAATATGAAAATGAATTGCAGTCTACTGCAGGGTGGTGCAGGTTCCAGGAAGGATATAAGAGCTTTTTGCTTGTTTGTGGTGTCACAAAATGGAAAGGGTGCATCAAAGAGGTTTCCTACATAAGTAAAAGAGAACTAGATATGTGGCAAGGCAGCAGTACAGTAGAAGTGCCTAGGGAATTATACCTTTTGCTTTTGATATCTGGAGAAGCAAGCAGAACCATCAGGTCTGACAGGCACCAATGCTGAACACCGTGTGAACTGAATATTTTAACACAGTGATGGATGAATGAGAACAGGAATGGTCCATCATTTCCAAAGTTTCTTTTAAACCTTGTGAAATTTAGCTCTATCATCTCTGATCACAAACTTTAGAGCAGGATCCCCCCAAAGCAGTTGAGGAGGTGTGCAAGGGGGAAGGGGAGAGCACAGTCCTGTTCACTGGATTGGGTTGATTCTAGAGCTACAGGTGATGTACTCAGCATGTGAAACCCTAATTTCACCAAAGGAAGTTAGCATGAGAGGCATCAGGAAGAGCCAAACCCACAGCTTCAACCAAATCAGCTGAAAAGATGACTTGCATGCCAGCCCTGATGGCAAATGGGCTGGATTTGCTGCATTCTCGGCTGGACAGAGGCAGAACCCCAGGTCACAAATAAAAGTGTCATTTCATCCAGGTCCCAAGTGCTTCTGCAAGACAATTCAGGAACATATGAAAGAATGTGTGGGTTTATTGCTCCTTTTACCATTGTCCTTCCACCCCATAGAAGGACAGTTTCTCGGATGGTGAGGGCTGTCTGGGGACAAGGATCACCCAGCTCTTCCCCCTCAGCACAATGCAATCTTTCTGCCTTTGGATGAACTTTTGGGTGAAAGTTTCCATCTCCAGGTGCACAGGAGCCCTGATATTTTGTGAGATGCTGTTTACTGAGACCTCCAGTAAATTCTCTGTATTTTGTGATTTAAACATGTTCCATACCTAAGATTTGAAGGTGGGAAATTTCTTCTGGCAATGGTGCTAGTCACAACTTAAGCCCCATTTTTCTTTGGGACAAGTATGAGGGCCAGACCTCGTGCATTCTATCTCCAAATATGTTAGTGATTCTGTTTGTCATTTGTTTCTTGGATCCCAACAAACAGCGCAGGGAAATCATTTACACTGCCTGAGGGCAGAAGAGGGAAATGGGTGATTTAGTCAGGAGCTGTAGGCTAAGGAATGACAAGGAGGGAGACATTCTATTTCCAGTACCTACTGTATAGCATAAAACTGAAGGTTACTTCATTTCTGGTGGTGGAGGAGAAATGAAGATTATTTCACTGGAAGAAAATGTAAACATTTGCATGTGAAACTGTCTCCACTTGTGTGAAATTATCTTCAGTAACAAACTATTATGTGTTTGGTATTATTAATATGAAATTTTAATTAAAATCTCCTAAGTCATAGCTGTTAATAGTCTAGAATAGTGTAGAAACTCCAGGTGCATTTCCAGCTCCAGGAACCTGGGTTGGAGGTGCTCATGCAGCACTGGAAGATGACCAGGAATACAGGTAGGGGAATTAAAATATGAGTTAGTGCTTGTCTGCAAAGTTATTTGGATAATGGGTGGTTCTGCCTTCCATTACTGTGGCAGTTATCAACTCTTATAACATAGCATTTGGATGTCAGTGAATCTGTTGAAATTGATGGAAAGCAGAAACCTGTGTAAGAATTTAGGACACGGCAAGCATTGGCTTTGCTATATTTATTGATGCAGAAAGAGGTTTCTACAAACAAAAAACATATTTCATCTTAGTTCTTCTCTACCTAAAGTACCGGAAAATACTTCTTTATTCCACAGTACATGAGGATAAAATTAACTTTATTTTAAATAGCACTGGCTTGAAGTATTTTGGTTTATTTTAATGCTGAGAGGCTATCATAATCCTACTTAAAAAGCAAGGGAAGGACATGAGATGTTGTGTTCTTGGAATAAGTATCTTCCCTCTGGTCTGGCAGAGTTTCTCCCTTTGAGCTGAGTCCTGCACACATTTCCATGACCAACGTGTCAAGAAGAAGAGAAGAGAAAGTGAATGTGTGTTGTAAGCTTGTGCACTTGACCTTCACCTGTCGTTCAGAAAGTATTCTTTCTTTCCCTTCTTCTTGCATTTTCATAGGATCTGAAAGGGTGTTCTCAAGTAAGGCAATTCTTTCCACTGCCACTGCAGCTGTAGTACCACACTGCATGTACACACATTGCTGTCACTTCTCTCCAAGCTCTACCAACGATACCAGTGAGTTACAGAGCAGAGCTCACAGTCACTAAGATGTTTTAAGCCCTTTGCAACTTCTAAAGGGACAAAGGTGATGAGAAATTCAAGGCAACACTTTTTCATGGGTGATGACATAAGTCAGCTAGAGCCAGCAGACTGATGTGGAGGCCCATGTAGAGGTGATCAACGCAGGGAACTGCAGAGAGGAGATCAAACTAGCCAGGTGATGGAGTAGAGGTTAATTCTGTCCCAGACAGACTCAGTTGCCTGCAAGAGGACCAGGTCTTTAACTATATTAGTAACCAGAGGGAGCCTAACAGTGATTTCTGACCATATGGCCAAAATACAAGCTTAATCTGTGTCTTTACACTAAAAATTGTTGCCTGCAAACTGAGGTAGCTGCATCCAAATTATGTGTCTACTTGAAGCAACCCTGGCAAGAGTCCTAAGCACTCGTGAACCCAGGCCACTCACACATTGAAACTGATCTTGCATCCTTCAAGGTCTCAGTGGAACAGAGTTTTGGGCAGCTGGACATAGACACTGGGATACAGACATGTCGTGGTTGCTGCTAATGCCTTAACAATCTGTGGAAGCACCTCATAGCAGGAACATCATTAATGTCTTCCAGGCCCTGTGCACCTACTCTGACCTCAATTTTCCCCCTTCTCTCAGCAACAGACACCATCAAGTAGTGCACAAAGCCATCTGTTGCCATCACAGCCCTAGCAAACACTACAACAGAAGCCACAATATCCTTATGCCTTACCCTAAGAAGAGTCAGGAAACAGATATGTTTTCTCTCCCTTTGTCTCTATTCCTGACATGTGTAATCTCAACCCCTCCTTACGTTGCTGTCTCTTACTTCTGCTGTATTTTTGACAAGTATTTTCTTGCTGCCAGTCTCCATCCCTCTTTTTCTATTAGTTTCTTCACTTTTCATTCCCCACTTGCTTCCAGGAATTCGTCCCCACTACTATTTGCTGTCTTCACACATTTTCTGCAAGTCCTCTCTGAACTACATAACAAAAGTAAATTCACAAAATATTTCTCTCTGTGCAAGACAAGATTTGCTTGGGCTGTTGTCAGCTTGCTGAGTTACTTTGTGCCTAGATGGACCCCAGGATCCTTTGAATTCTGCACCTCTGACATTGCTTCCTTGTACCCCCTGATTACTATTGCAGCCTCCTCTGCAGCTTGTCCTGCCTCAAAGGCTTTGCCACAGCAACCAATAATTTTGTGTGGCCTCTGCATAAAAGTTTCAACTTGAATTGTTCAGGGAAATCCAATTCTGAGTCTTGTCTTCCCTAGACCATGAACCTGCCACATCATCCAGAGGTTAGCACATCTTCAGAAGTTCCACAAAATCCAGGTAAAGCTGGCTCTCACCCACAGCAGCTTTGGAGGATGGCTGGGCCTTAGAATATCACCTGCCTCTACTGGAGAAGTGATGCTAAGTAACCTCCTGCTTTTGGGGTAACCCTGAGCAAAGTGGGGGTGCCTGATGGATTCAGTCTTGTTGGGAGATCAATGCATCCATCTGAGTTTGTTCCCTGTGCTCAGTGGGGACAGCATCTGGGAGGCATATCTGGTCATTCTTTGAAATACTCTTCAGCAGGTATTTACTGTAGGAGACTTCATAAAGCTGCAGTGCAGCTCCTGCCAGCAGGATCTCTATTACAGGACTCAGGGTATATTTAGTATGATTCCCTTCACTTCTGAGGAAGTGGTAGGAAATCATTACAAATTAGTTCAGCAGTTAGGCAATAAGAAGATAAGCTGTGATCCAGGGTAGTTCTTTAAGGTAGAAAATAATTCCATTCAGTGAAGTTAGTAGTTCATATTTTAATCTTTTTGCTTGAAAAATAGTCATGTTCAACGTAATATTATGCGTATTAAAATCACTCATCAAAAAAGAATGTTAATTTTCAATTATGTTTTCTCCTGCAAGCAATGTTAAGTTTTTCACAGGAAAATGAAAAGTTTGAGGGGCTTAGATTAAAGGATTTTCCATGAAATCCTGAAAAATTAGGAGTGAATATTTCCTTAATGTATTTTCAACAAATGAAAGCAAATAAGCAAAAACCCAAGGCAACCAAACTTTCTGACATAAAACCTTGGTGGCTGTCAGTACCAGAGGCCATATTGGTGGGCAAATGTAAAAAGATTTGTTAAAACAACTGATACAAGTCATTAGTAGTGATATCACCTACAAATCTTACCTCTCCTCTGCGCGAAGAAAAGCGGCACAGAGTCCCCAGGCAGTGCAGAGGAGAGCCACTTTATTGCAAAAACCAGGCCTTTTTAAGCAGTTAGCTGGTTATCAGCTGCACAGTCTTAAATTATAACAAACATAACTCATCCAACCACCATACACCACCATGTGAATGTGCTATGGTTATATAACTTGTTTTTCTACCTCTAATTCAGCTGAGCCACTTTCCCATAGTCCTTTTCTACTTAGCTGAAGTAACAGATCTGAGCCATGGTTTTACAAGGCCTTCCTTTTGTAAGGTTTTACCTATATGGAACACTCCTCTATCCTGTGACCATTACAGCCAAAACCTCAGGTATTTCTTCATTATGGGCAATGCTGTCTTAATGGAGTTTGAGCTTTCCTCATTTCTTCAATTCTCTTTGCATCCCTCTTTCCTGTTTCTTGTCTCTTCTCCTATCACCTCTGCATTTCCTCTGCTGCAGCACAGTTTATTCCCTCCCTAAAATGGATTTTAACAGAAACAGCTTGTTATCCCTTAGTAAAAGAGTTATATGCAAGTTTATTGCCCCTTGAAGTCATAAATGGGTACCAGATTCGGAGTCTTTAAAGAGAAACTCTCTTCTCTCAGATCCACTGTTATACACTGTCTCCAGATTTAGTTTACAAAGCAGCTCCCGTGACTGAATAGATACATTCTCGTACCTACAAAACCTATGTGGTTTTTATTTTTAAATAAAAGCTTGAATTCTGCAAAATTAACAGTACAAGCAGGACAGATTTCACTTACTTATATAAGTGGCATTTGAGTTAATGTATTAGACACAAGAAAAGAATTGGGACGCTATACTTGCAAATTTGTCTCAGTCCCCAGAATGTTAGGCATGTGTCATTCTGGCAAATTGTTCACATCTCTAAGAGATTTCGTCTCTAAAAAAGTTTTTCATCTCTACAGTGCTTCTTAGCTACTGCATGGTGTTGATGTAGAAAATAACGAGTATTTATGTAGGGGCTGGGTACCAGAGCTCCTGACTTGGGAAAGCATTTATACACCTGCCCCACTGCTGTCTTGATTCAGTGCACAAATGATAAACAAGAGATAACAATTCAAAACCCTTGGTCTACTCTACATATTCTTCTGCAAAGTGCAGGAGGCCTCTTCTGTGGCATCTACAATGCACATACAAGTTTCTCCAAGTCTTTGTATAGTGGGTTTTTTCGGGTTTATTTTTTGTTAAAAACCCAGAAAGATAAGAAATCTATTAAAAAGAAGTAAAGGGAAAATGCTGCATGCGTTTCATTTAATGGTTGTAAACATTTATTAATTTTGTTTGAGGAAATTAATTTCCTTGAGCTGTCGTAAAAAACATTTGGTATGATCACAGCATCATAAGGAAATCTGCAACGTTCCTTAGTAGACATTAGATTAGACAGCACATACATGGGACAGCTCTGTCTGCCTAGCTTTGTATCTTGTGCAATCACCTGTTATGCCAAGGTTCTTTCTGTATCCATAGATCCCAATGCATTTAAGGAAAAATTCAATTCACATTCCTGAAAGTGAAACAAAGCCACTAAGACTTTAGCTTGTGTTAAATCCTATTCTGTTTCTTCCTCTTGCCCTGTATACCTGCTTGTTTCACAGGACTGTGCAATGTGCACAACAGCTCCTTGGCAACTGTCTTATCATTTGGTTCCAGAAAGTCTAAAGAGGTCTGTATAGTCCAACATAATTTTTTGTTTAGGTTTGCTCCTACTACAGAGGAAATATCTCATTCTGCAGATAAACTAAATCCTTCCAGAAAAAAGCTTTTGCTGTTAAATGAATCTGGTAATGGGAGAGAAAATTTTCCTCTTCATGCAGAGCAATCAGGCAACATTTCTGCATCATGCACTTTAAGATCAAAGTTCTTGCATATTGAGGAACTAAAAGCTGTGAACATAAAAGTGCATAATGATGCTGTGGAAGCCTGTATTGTTTAATTAATCTATAAGCCAATACTAATTTGGCTCTCTGTCTACAGTACATCTACTCTAGACTGTACAATATGTACGACCATAGAAGCTAAAATTTGAGAAGCCAGTCCTTACTGCACTTTCTGAATTTATCTAGAGTTCTTCCCCGCTGACTTAAATAGGAACTTTATTAAGGTTGTCAGGCAGGTAAGGGTGTTTTAATGTAGTGCAGAGAAATTCTATTCAAGCACATGCATCATCATCATCCAGAGAAGCAAGAAAGAACAGACCAAACCATAATGACCCCTCTGAATACCTGTTCAGGCACATCTATCAATTTTTTAGTTATAATCAGTATTCTCCAAAGCATCTATGGAACTGTGTGAAGCAGTCCCTCCAAAGGACACATTAAAAAAATATATTCTTCAGCAAAGTAATAGTTGCTAAGAATTTCTGCTCAAGCTAATTCACGTCAGCTTTCAAGATATAAATTTGTTAATGGGCATTGCTACTCATATTTAAATTATCAAGTGGCTTTTTTACATCACACTGCAGCTACTAAAGGGAGCTCTTTAACCTAAAAGCTGTACTGTGTTTTGGCAAACTCATCTGTGAAGTTGCAGTCTAAATGATGCCTCTGAGATAAAGAAATAGTGCCATCTTAGGTGTTTGGCTCATCTTGATGCTCCGTAGATGTCCTGTCTTCTTTTCCTGCCTTCCTTGTAAAAATCTGTTGAGTAAAGAGAAGAAGTTGTTAGCTCTGGAGACTCTATAATTTTTCTTCTCACAATATTTTGGGATTGGAAATCCTGTATTGATCCTTCTTCTAGTGAGTGGGCCAGAGAAGACTTCTGTACAATCTTCTGATTCACGTTGGTAAGGTATTTTCTAGTTCCATAACTTGGAAATGTTTGTAATGCACAGGATGATAATGAAGTAGCTGAAAGGGAGGCTGTATTAATGGGGGACTACACTAAGTTATGCTCCAGCAGCAGCTCTGTCCCTACAAGGGCTGAAGGCTGAAGCTGAAAATGGCAGTTTCAGGAACTGAAAATGGCAGTTCATCTCATCTACTGAGCTTAATAACTTCAAAGAATTAATAAGTAACATTAGTACAAATCAACATGAATATTATCCATAAATACATTGAAATATTAATAAAAAATACTACTTAATTTAATAGAGAGTTTAATTACTTTTCCAGCAATAGGTGTGCTCTGTGGCAACTGTAGGGATACACTTGTCCCTCCAAGTAACAGACTCAGCCTCCTGGGGAAGATCAGGTCATCTCTTTTTAACTGCATCTCCTCTCATACTGGTGGTGGTGCTGGTGACAGTGACAGTGACAGAAACAGAAGAAGGACATTGCCTTATCCAAAACAGGGACAAGCACTTCCTAGAACTCACTTGAGATAATAAGATAATGATGACCCACACTATTGAAGGTGAAAGAATTTACAGAAAATCATGATTCCTACAAGTAGGGGCATAGGTCTTACAAATGTATTATAAGACTTTCTTGCTACATTGTAGACAGGGGGACAGAAGGACTGAAATATGTCAATAGCAGCCAATTTAAACACAAAGTCCGTGATGTTGATGAACTTACTTTCATACAGCATAACCAATTTATTCAAGGTCTGAACTACCTAAGAATTTAAGCACAAATGTGACTTCGGATCACATATTTTACTGCCATTCCTGGTTGTAATGTCATTAAATTAACTAATGCAATGTTTGAAGGCTTTTTCTGGATGTTGTTGCTCTATTTGTAGATGTACTACATCCTTCCTTATATGTGCTTTCCTGGTAATTCCCATGGCTTCCCTAGATGAAGTATGCAGCACACTGTTTTCCATACCAGTTAGAAAAGATTCAAAGAAAACCACAACCAGTATGAAATAGTGCCATTTACTTTTCAGTAAATCATACAGGCATTCAGAAAGACCACTGGAAGCAAGCACTGATGGAAGCCTTCCATAACAATCAGTTCTATGACGATTTCATTTTTAGTTTTGGAGAAATGCAAGGGAAAGCTTTTTCTTCTTTCCATTTGAAAAGGTTCATATATAAATGCTCTTAGAAGTCTAAGAAAGTTTCAGAAAAACTCTGTGTACTGTATTCCAGCTGTAGAATTTTGTTCCAAATTTTCTTTACTTCTCTGCTCTGTGATCTGGATCTATCTACTCTACTGCAATCACCTCTGTTCTTCCCTGTATAGCTGACAAAAAATTAAAATATAAAATCTATTTTCTCTAGTCCAAAAAAGCCATTTCACATGGTTTACTAATCCTGCTATTGGCAAATCAAGCATAAGCAGTGCAATGGCAAAACTTATCCAGAAACCATTAAAAATGTTTATTCACTAGACATAAAATTGTATACTTTGGCTTATAGCTTGGCTATATCTCAAGGAAATGCTTTTCCTCTCATGTCATGCTAGCCAGTTTGTTAGTACCTCCTATCCCCTAAAATTTATTGCTTTATTATCCTTCTTTATCTTAGAAGCAAGCAAATTTTCCTCTGGTCATAAAAGGAACAAGTAAAATGTTATATGATATAGAGCTGCTAAATATGATGATAAGGGAAGTGCAAAGAGAGTCTGCTTAAAACTGCCAGGTAGAGAATGTGTTTGGAGTGAAAATTATAAACTATAGTAGACTAAAGTATAAAGCAAGAATACCCCAAGGGGCCCCTGAAGCTGCAGTAATTATTTTCACTATGTTCTCCCTGTCTTAGTACTTGCCATGATACAATTTATGCAACAGCAACGTGGATACCTACACAAAAGGCCATGCTTGTGCTAGAGCTGCTAACTATCAGTCTGTACCCACACGTGTTTAAAAAACCAAACAAACCTACAATGAAATCAGCAGCCAAGACACTCAGTGCACCATCTAAATATAATTGATTAGTTCTTCTTTTTCTCCTTTCTCCTGTTGGTCTTCTTCAACCCCCAAATCTACCTCATCAGTGTGTGAAACTGAGGTCGAGGTACCAGGGCATCTCTTGGCTTTGCCTCAGACACAGAGCTGCTGCTCATCACACTGTTTGCATTCTCCTTTCACATGCTCACACTTTACCCAACAGACAGCTCCAAAACCAGCCTACCTCCCTGACCTGTGTTTCAGCTTTCTTCTCTCTTGACTGTCAATGTCTGATTCTTCTCTGCCTTCCTCAACACCACTATTTATTTTGTTTTCTCTCTGGAGGCGCCTGAATAGCAAGAGCCTGTGCTGTCAGCACTATCAGCTTGCTGCTGGCTCAGATAGGGACAGGAAACATGGAAAGAGAAGACACACTGGAAATAGGTACGGAATATGCTCTTTGTTTCTTCTTCATGTTGAACACATTGCAGGCCACAGCTCAGGAAAAAGACAGCAATATATCTGCAGTCTTCAATATCCTTAAATTGGCATTCTAATGAAAAAGTGTTTTGGTTAAAATATTTTTAGCCAGTTTTCTTCCAAAGAGGATTGAGCTTTATATGGAGAGAACAGTCTCATAGAGGATAAGTCCTGTAGAGACTGGAAAAATGAATGTGTATAAGAATCCATAGGATTAGCTGGCACTTGAACCTTCTCCAGCCTGATAAAAACTAGATCCTATTTCTCAGGAATGCAGTGGGAAAATAACTGTGATGATAGCACCCTGAACTACCAAGTTGGTGAGAATGCAGCTGCCACAATATTTTCAGTACAAATTATTTGAGAGGTGGTTTTTTTACATAGTACTTGCATTAGTATTCTGCATCAACCACCAATATTGCATATCAGCAGGCTCTTCAAAATGATCACCATGAGAAAAATGACATACACATAGTTTCAAAACTAATTAATTTTAAACTGCTTTAGAACATGTTTCTGAATGATAGCTACTAAAATAAATTTTGTCATTAACAGAAGCATTATTTCTTTTATTCCATAAATGTTAAGTGGCTTTGTCTTTCAATTAGAATTATGAAGCAGTAACGCTCTGCCAGTGTATTCTTGAACACAATATGCTTTTAGTTCTGTGCGTAGTTCTGGGATAAATAAAGCAGTTTTGTACAATGACTAACTATTACACAAATTCACCATTTTCTATAATCAGTTGATAGTGCCATTTTCAGTTGCAGTTAAATCCCTCAGAAAAATTATTATGTGTAAATTTCCTGTATACCATCCTACTACTTTAAATGCCTGAACAGAATCTTTATAAGTACTACAATTTTTTTAAGAGAGTTGCATCTCACTGTGTCAAATACTTTCTGAGAAGATACCACAGAAATAACCCTTGAACTTCATTTCAGTTTGTTTATACTGATTACTTTTGCCACCAAACTTTATGAAGTATTTTCCTTTGGCTTGGCTTAGTGTATGTTAACTAGGAGAGAATGCAAGAGTCATTAATAAATTGCCCTTAGATAAATTAAAACTTTTAAAAGGAATAAGGAAGGTAGGTGTTAACACAGTGATAGAAACAGCAGGTGTATTGTGTGACAAAGTTTTGGTAGGGGGGGACAAGATGTACAGCCTCTGGGAGAAGCTGTTGTCCAGCTGAGGAAGGGAGTGATAGAATGGCTTTGGTGGACACCTGACATCCAGCCAGCATCAGCCCACCACAGCAGGTTACATATGGAATGAATTTCAAGATAGGAGTATTTTAGAAACTGGTTCAAGGAAATAAGAACCTTTTACATCTCTGAAATAAGAGAACTGAGAGGTAAATCTACTGATTGTGCGCTTAAAGCAAAAACACTGAAGCAATATCTGTAGAAGTGCAAAATGCATATTAAGTCTCTTTCAGGTCTGGAAACTCTGAGATTACACAATTTCACCAGGCAGGCATAATGTGAGGAAGCTCAGTTTAAAATTTTTCTTATTCTGCTAATGACAAAATTGAATGATTCTGTGGATTTAAGGATTAACGACTTTAATTATTCAGATTTAATGAGAGATCTGCTGGCTGAGGCTCTCGTTAAACTGTCTCACACAGATTTTTACTGTGCCTTGGACATGTTGAAAATCTGATCAACGTGATTCAATGGGGAAAGGCAGGAACTTTCACCATGTTGTTTTGATATGTTCCTTCTGCAAGGTTATAAACACACAAAGGCCAAAAAAGCCTTCAAATGCCCATTTCTTTCACTGCCTTGAAATCCAGACAGGCTGCTGTGTTAACATTTCTTCAGGGGAATGGCTGAACTCTGTATCCCGAAGGCCCTTATTGCTGTCAACCAGGTCAACAAAGGATGCAAGGAAAGAGGCAAAAGGAAAACGACAACATGCTGCTTCTACTGGTGACAAATAAACTGCACAGGTCCCTGTGCAATACTGCCTGACACCACAGTCAATCTCCACATGCTGGTTTTGGCCAGGATAGAGTTAATTTTCTCTGCAGTAGGTTGTATGTGGCTATGTTTTGGATTTGTGTGGAAACACTGTTGATAACAGGGATCTTTTTGTTTCTGCTGAGCAGTGCTCAGGCAGAGTTGAGGCCTTTTCTGCTTCCCAGGACACCCCACCAGTGAGAGGACTGGGGGTGTACAAAGAGCTGGGTGGGGATACAGCTGGGACAGCTGTCCCCAGCTGACCCCAGTGATATCCCACACCATGTGATTTCATGCTCAGCATATAAGGCTGGGGAACAAAGGAGGAAGGGTAGGATGTTCAGAGTGATGGCATTTGTCTCCCCAAGTCACTGCTGTGCGTGACAGAGCTCTGCTCGCCTGGAGATGGCTGAACACCTGCCTGGCCATGGGAAGTGGTGCATGAATTCCTTGTTTTGCTCTGCTTGTGTGCAAAGCTTTTGCTTTACCTATTAAACTGTCTTTATCTCAACCCATGTGTTTTCCTTTCTGATTCTCTTCCCCCATCCCACTGTGGAGGACTGAGTGAGCAGCTGTTGGTGCTCAGTTGTTGACTGTGGTTAAATCACGACACGCCATCGTGAAAAGAAATGCAGTATGACAGGGATGGCCAGACGTGACTTCCTGTGTATACAAATACCAGAATCTAATTATGCTTTCAGTTAACAAGCAAAGGAACACTTGGGGCACAACCTTAAAGCTCTTTTTTTCCTGGCCACTTATCTACGTTTCCAAGCACTGAACTGGGCTTTTGCAAATTGAATATTGAGAGCTAATCTTGAGTTTCTGTCTCTTACTGATGCTTTCTTAATTTTGTGTTTTCCAGAGTACGAGTTGGCCCTTAATCTCACTTGTCTCTTGATCTTGTACTACAGCCTTTTCAGAATCCTAAATTCAGACTTGTCATCTATTTTGAAGGCAGTTTGGGTCAATTCTTCACTTGATTTTGCTCTGGTAGCCCAAAAGCTATGCCAATAGAAGGCAAACAAGGCATTTTTTCAGGAGTCTGCTTTGTGGGCTTTGTGTGCTCCTGTCTGCCTTCAGGTGGGATTTCCTTCACAGGGATGGCAAATGAATGTGTGTTTGCTTGCCTCCCTGGTGACCCCAGTTTTTAGTAGTCCCTCACTCAGAACACGGGCTTTTTCCCATGCTTGGTTCCCATAGCTCTGAATTTAAAGGTTGGGATCTGGAGCATCTGAGCCTTCTGGCTCTCTGGGAAGGCCTATCAAACTCATCCTTATTTACTAAATTGTGTCAGTCAAAAGGAGCATTACAGATACTTTGAACTTGGAGACAAATTGCAGGAGACAGCTGTTCATATCTATGTAGATATTTTATGTGCTTTTTAACAAGGCAGCTGAATCCTCTACAAATAAACAAACCTCTTTTTTTAGCAATGCTTTAACCCTTATCCTGCATGAGGAATTTATTTTAAAAGCTTGACTTTTTTTTGCTTATATTGATTCTTTGTAACTCTGCCTGCTAGAGCAACTCTTCACAAAAACCTGGCAGACAACCATAGCTTGACTAAAATTCCAAACAACCAGTTTTCCTGAAGAAGGTTATGCTGAAAGCCCCCTCATTTTTTGTTTAAAAGTTATCTTGCAGAATACATCATCATCAATTTCCCAGGATTACAATATGGAGTCTTTGAATTACTCAGAGCATTTATTTTGCCTGGAAGAAGAAGCTACATCTGGAGGTAAAGTCACCACCTTAACAGCAAGGAATGAACAGAAAACAGCTGCATTTGGCAACACACCAGATCATGTTCCAGTTAGGTTTTTGATTACTTTACAGAAGCTATTCAGTCTTCAGTAAATTCAGCATTCAGAAAGATACCTGTCAACCTTCAAGCACTTTTGCAGAAACCTATATGGCAGCAGAGAACATGCTAGAAATCCTTACCATTCTTAGTTCTCTAGAACACTGTGTGCTTAGTGAGAACACATAAAGGTTTCTTGTAACAGCAGTGTCAATTTTCTTTACCAAGAGTTCAGCTCCAGCTCCAGGTGAATCACAGGGCAAAAATGTTATTTTCCTCCATCAGCCTTCTCAGAGGCATTTTTTTCTCTTTGGAAGGGTATTCTACAAGTACGGATTAATTTGAAGAATACCAATACTCTTAGGATTAAGCAACCCAGATCAGACTAGATGCTGATTAATCTAGTATAGAAACCTTAGGAGTCATGAATTTGTCTGGATGGTATTTTTTAACTACTAGGTATAAATTAAATTCTCTACTGACTTACCTAGGTTTGTTAAAACAAAGGAATTTGTAACAGCCTCTTTAGGTATGTTATCGAAAAACATCAATTTTGATCAATTTGGGAAATGAAACAAACAAATACATCAAGACTAGCCCTAGATTATTTCTGTCTGATGGAGTAAAATACAGTAAAAATTATTATCAGTATCACACTAAACTAGGTAATCACTAGGTACAGCCTTGTGCAAAGATGTTCAGGCAACTTTCTAGCCCTTTACTCTGGAAACATTATTACAAACGCCATTCAGAGGAACAAAGAATAGGTTGAAAAAGGAGTATTTCTGAGTTGATGTGGGCTTGACAAATTCTCAGTACCCTGAACTAATACAACCATGTTTATCTTTTTGTCTGGCTGCTAAAAATATGTCTCTGTCAAACCCGAATATCATCTCTTCTGTTAATGGATGACATACCCAGCAGTGAATAGAGCTTTATGATCCTCTCATAGTTTGCACAGCAGAAAATCTGTTAGCAGAGTTTCCTGAGTAACACTGTTCGTTTACGTGACATTCAGCTCCTGTAAAGCGTGTCAGAGACAGGCAAGGAATGTGAAAGAAGCCTCGGTAGTGGTGCGGTGTTGTGAGATTTGTCATATGCAGCTTTAATTTCCCCTCTCTATTTGACCTGAAACCTATAGCCACACTCACCAGTTTCCCAGGTCTAAGACAATAAATAGGCAATAAGCTGTGAATAATGCACTGAACTGTTTGTAAAAATCAGGTTTCGGAACAAAAGCAGAAACAAGTTTGCTAGAAACTTAGGATATCCACATTGATTGTCTGTATTTCCAGGTTTTGGGAGGGTTTGCAGTTTTAATTGGAAAACTCATGACAACTATTTGCACTGTAGGAGCAGGTGTCCTCCTAAACTCCTGCTACTGATCGCCAAGCAAAGGAAGGGTAGTGACAGACCGGGGTGGATGCACATACCCTCTCAGGGGCTAAAAAGCCCAGAAAGTGGCAAAAAGCCTGGGATAAAACCTTGCACAATGCTAACATGTTCAGAAGCCTATCATCTTGTATTTTAAACTTTAAAATTCTTCTGGAGTAAAAAATTTTGAAAATATATTTTTAATTAAAGAAGTAAGATTTAGTCATTCATTCTTTCCCATTTTATCTTCTCCCTGTAAAATCACATATTTTTTGTAAATTAATTTAACTGTAATCACCTATGAGGAGACATAGGGAGTTTTATTAAAAACACAGTAGGGCTGGTATCTAACACAATATTTCTTTGTCGTGCTCTTATGCATTTTTGTGTGGCTGAAGGAAGGAGTTTCTAAATGAAGGGTCAAATTCAGGTTCCAGTGAAATCAGGATATAATCCACACTCGTGACAATGGGACCAAAATTTTCACCAAGTCCATTCATTCTACCAAGAGCAAGAACACTCTTCATCTAAACCGTGTTTAAAACAAGAATTTTAATGGCCCATTGCCAGAAACTCTCCAGTAAATGTGGAGATTTTGCTTGTACTTGCAGAAACGTGTGGTTTAGACCTATGCGAAGGCTTGGATGACATTTATTGTCCGAGATGAAGTCCTGAAACCTTCAGAGACATTGGGTTGCTTTGAAACTCTACACTACTTTTTCTAATAATTTACATCTCTGGGGTTGATCCCAGTGAAATGCCAAAGGCCCAGACGGACTCTCTCAGGACCAAACCAGCACCTCTTACCGACAAGTCACTTTGCCCTGGCTAGAAGCCAGATCGGGGTGTGCAGGCTGATGCTGACAGACCTCCATTTGCTCTGCACGATTACGGCAATTTTACTCGCAATTATAAGTGCTGCTTTACCTGACCGTGAGGGAGCTCTCCGGGAGCACCGTTCCGGCCCGAGCAGCCCTTCCCGCTGCCGGTCCCCGCTCCCCCTCGGCGCAGCGCTTTCGGGGCGGAGCGGCCCCGCTCCCGTGGCGGGGCGAGCGGGCGGCGGCTGCCGGGGGAAGGAGGGGGCTGGCGTCAGGCGCTGGGCAGCCACTGGCACGGGAGCTCCCCCTCCCCTCGCCTCGCCTCCCGCGGCCGGGGGGATAAAGGCACCTGGCCCGGCGCTCCGGGCCACCGGACGGGGAAAGGCAGACGTGCGGGGGTCGGGCCGGGCCGGGCCCCACCGCGCAGCCCCCTCCATGCGCCTCGCCGGCGGCGCCGGCTCCCCCCGGGCTGTGCCCTTACCCGGGAATGGC
>VXBC01010669.1:201-24427 GCA_013399945.1 Ploceus nigricollis
GGCGGTGGATGGGGGGAGGGGTTGGGGTTGGTGGCATGTAAAAATCTCAGCATGAAAAAAAACAGGAAATATTTTTTAATGAAATTATGGTATTCTTTTGGGAAAATACCACATAATAAAAGGAAGGACCAAGTGTGTTCAAGCACACAAGAAAATTGTTGAGGTACAAGAGAGGACTCAGAGATGGCCGGGTAATGTGAGCCGTCTTCATCCATACTTTCAGTTTACCCATCTCTGTGCCATTTTGGCCCCTTTTTTGTGATAGATGGGCCACTCATGTAGACAAATCACCCAAAGACAGTGCTAGCAAGGAACATTCAGTCTTTTCAACTCTAGTAATAGAGGCTTCCTTGAGGAAACACACAGTCTCACGTCTCTGGCTGCTGCTGGAAGAGACCTTGATGCTGCATTGCACTCTTCCTGCAAGGCACCAAGTACATCAGAGGCAAACCACTGGCTCAGCAGGAATTCTGTGTCTCCTTTGTTACAGAGACCCCTGAGAGTTTTGTGTGGAGACTAGGTCATTCAGGGGATCTGGGTGAAAACCTTGACTCCGTCTGTTGCAAAGCTGGGCTTGTGTGCACGGCTGTATGATTAGAGTAATTCAGCTTTTGCCTTTAGTTTCCCTGCAGAAGAAAGGAATTTGCAGACCTGCAAGCTGTGATCAAGGCTGCCAGAAGGCCTCCCTAGGCTGTGTGTGTGGACGGTCTGTACCTTTTCATGACACTACTGTCAAGAATCAAGCAGTGTTTGTGCAACCAGAGTCCTCACACCCACAGTTCACATATCACATGTACTCATCATGGCTGTGCTCCAAAACGTTCCTGGAAGCCCCCAGTTCAGAGAGACTGGGAGCAGGGGCAGTACAATTGCTATGGCTCCCAGCTCTTCCAGTCAGCTGGCCCTGAAGCTGCCCAGCACTTCCAGTCCTGCAGTGCTTTGCACTGTGCAGGGAGACTATAACCCCTTTCCCCTGTGTCCCTCTTTCACCTTCATTCCCTTTCATGTCAGGCATGATAAGGAGATGAGGAACCACAGTCTGTGTTTTGCCTCTGCAGTGTCCTTCATATCAGGGCACTGCACAAGCAAAGGTTCCCAGTACCCTGCACATCCAGTGTGCACCACAGCTTCCCAGGAGCTTTGCATTTCCAAGGTCTCTATTTTTAAAGTGTCACTAATGTGTCCTGACCTTGCCTTCAGCAGGACAAAGCATGCTCTCTCAGCTCAGTTTAGTTAATAAAAAGGTTAAGTCTCAGTCAAGGAAAAAAAATGAAATTATCTTTTCAAGAACCAACACTATGCACTAAAACTTTGCTAAAGCTTAATTTTTAGTCAGCCCTGGTGTTTGTGCTTTGGCTACTCTGTCCTCACATACACAGTCAGTCAGCAAGTGGACCTTCCAGTCACAAGGAAAAACGTTTCTCTTCCCTTACTTCTCCTTTTTTTCTCCATTTTTATTTTCTTATTTATTTCCTTTTTTTTTTCCCCAGTTACATTTGGAAAAAGAAATCAGACTTGCTCACAGAAAAAGGTGGCTCTAAACAATCTGTTTGGAAACACCAAAACTTTACACTAATATGACACTTTTAACTTTTTGTGTGTGTGTGACTAAAGTATTACAACACACACCATTACCTATGAACTGTGACCAGTGTGAATGTCACCCTTGCATCAGAATGAGAAAAAGGAGGAGCAAGAAGGTGGTGTGGTGCTGCTCCACAAAAGCTTTGCCTCTTTCACAAAATAAGGAAATATACTGGCAAGTATTTCTGTCAGCATTTCTGCATATCTTATGGATAAGTTTTTCTGAGATGGACAAGCCCCTGCAGGTCTCAGCAGCAGTGGTGGCTGCCCACACTGGGCTTTGCTGGCATTTGCCTTGGCCAGTTCTGTTGGGATCTTGTCTTGCACTACCAAACACAGGTAGGAAGATACCTCTGCTTTGTGCTCATGGCCAGGCTGCTTCTGATTTGCCACTGTGAGACCTTTGGTCCAGCTGAGCCAGCTGTATCTTGCATGCCCATCAGTTTTACCTGCCTGTTGTACTTAAAAGGTCCTGTGCATTTTATCAGTTTTCATTGAGCCCTTTATGCAGGTTGCTCTGAATGGCAGCTGACAATAAATTCCAACGGCTGATACTGTGTGTAAAATGTGTGTTTTGGTCATGTTTCTCTTTGGGTTCATATGAAAAATCTCATTCTGCAGTCAACTGTGCATACTATTTTCTGTTTTGCAGGATGTGAGTAACTTGCTGAAGAAGTTGATTGCTCACATCCTGTGGGGCAGTGCAATCTAGTCTATATGGATCTAAGACACAGGCTTAAATGTGTTGCTTTCATAACCCAGAGAAAATGTACCTATGTTGTGCTTAATTGAAATTTTCAAAGGCCACCTGTCATCTCACCACACCCAGATCCCTCATTGTGGTGGTTGTTACAACTTGACAGCGCTGAATTTATCAAATCAAGTGCAATCTCTGTGCCAATATGATGCAACTACATGGCTGAAAAACTGCTGCGATGCAGCTGGAGATAGCAGCAAGACAGGTCCCTACTAAAAAAACCACCCCACAGTTAATAAAAACATGTGGGTGTAGAAACTCGGTAAGAAATATCGAGGCAACATTTGTCTTTCCTGCTCTCCTCCAGCAGTGACTGTCAACCCGAGTGTAGCTCTGCACTTTTACTTGACAGTGTGAAGATCTCACTCAGATGGGCATGAACTTTGCTCACCGACTTCCCTCTGGCCGTCCCTTTGCTAATGAAAATATCCAGGTGCAAGGAAGGGCAGTGTTCAGTCCAGGATCACCCAGCCGGTCAGCAGGAGAGTGGGATGCGAGCTGCTCCAAGCGCCTGCTCTGCCCAGGAGGTGGCACTGCCAGCTTTGCTGCCTGGACCTGGCGCTTCTTGCGCAAACACAGCCCGGCCAGCAGTTCGTGTTCGAACCCCGCCTGCCAAGCACCACCCCGTGATAAAACCTAAGTCATCTACCCTGTTCTGTTTGCTCAGCTTTCACCCTGATTGTCCCTTCTTCCAACAAGATTGCTTAGGTCAAAAGCCCAGAGAATACGTTGCACACTGGCACAACTCCTTGCTGCACCCAAAACGCCCAGCTACCTTTCCTTTCCTTATCTTGCATCTCCCTCCCTTTCCTGTCTTTCCCTACCTTTCTGCTCTGATCTAGCAGAAGTGAGTAGATGCTCCAAACATGTGCTGTGTTTTGTAGTATTGCTGTCTGTTTTTAACTTGCATATCCAGAATTTTTGCAAGTGCACTGGTGTTTTCCCAGCCTTCTCATCAATGGCTATCAAGCTCTGTTTTATCCACAGGACAGAGACACCCAGAGCACACCAAGTCCTGTTTCTAGTTGCTGAAACAAGATTAGCCTTCAGCATGACACTTATTCCAAAGCTGTCAGCATTTTTTGTTCATTCCCACCACCTCAGTGTGCTTGGCAGCCATCTCTGTATCCACAGAACACTCTTGGATGGACATGAAAGAGCTCTTTTGGCGGGAGCACGGTGACAAAAAGACAAAGGCTGCTGGGTGACAGCAAGTGCTGAGCTGCACATTCTTGGTAGATATAGGCTAGAGTTTATTTACCTCCTCTGCCTCATGGCTAACTGTTCCCAGCCCACCTTGCAGTCATGATGCCATGACTAAAAAGTGGGGTCTCACACCAAGACACCTAAATAGTTAGCTAAAACTCCACCTCACTTCAAGCAGCTCCACTCATAGCTACACCACTTTCAAGGATTCTCCTATAAAATGTCTTTTCAACCACCATTGCCTTCAGAGATCTGACCACTCTTCTCTTCATGTCTCTTCTTATCACATACAGCTCCCTCCTGCCTCCTGCTTTAACTGCCAGACACACTGCCAGCAAGTGACCCAATGCTCTGGGTATATTATAATCCTTCTGGCTACCTCACCACAGGGACCATTTCCTCACAGCCTTAGGACTCCGTTCCAGAGTCACTCACTGTCTCTGCCACATCTTCTGCTGTGTTCATCGCTCAGTGCTTCACTCTGTTACATCCTTGGTTTCCTCTTACTCAGTTCCCTAAACATCATCTTCAGTACCAAATCAACCACCATCCAATCAATCCACCAGTGCCATGCTGACTGCTCTGAGATGGCAGAAAGTGCTTGCTGGGCTTTGGGAGTGCAATGGCCTTCTGCATGGACAGCTTCACTTGTGTCCACATTCATGTAACACCAGAGGAGGAAGGTAGGCAACTGTTTGTGTGCCAGAAATCCAGAGTTCCAGTTGTGCCATCAGTCACTCTTCCTCTGATTTGCAGCATCAGAGCATTGTAAAAAGACAGTGGCACAGCACAACTGTTTGCCCTGGCCAACACTGTGCAAGACAGCATCTTCAAACAAAATTTTTTTTTCTGTGCAGGGAGTAATTTTGTGCATCTTCAAACTTTTTTTTTTTTTTTTGGTGCAGCAAGTCTGGCAATTTTGAATGAAACTCATCCTAACTAAGGAAGGAGCTTCACAATGAATTCAAGTGCAAAAAGCACGTGTGCAAGAGCTGGAAAAAAAAGCTAGGCTATGGAGAAGGAGAATGGAAGCATTGCTTGGGTACAGAAGGACAAAATCAGAAAGGCCTTAGCTCAGCTAGAGGAGAAACTTACATGGAACAGGATGGATGACAAAGGGATTGTGCAACTCTCCCAGTAACCAGTCCAAGGAAAATACAGCTCTGCTGAGGAATGGGGAGACAAAGTAGTGACCAATGTCTCAGCCTTAGATGGGGCTGAAGTACTCAAAACCTTCCCTGCTATAGTCTGTAGAAGCAAAGCCTGCTCCAAGATTTCCAAACATATCATAATGGTTTGTAAAACTGAGGGACAGCAAGGAGTGGGGCAGCAGCAGGCTTGATACTACTTAGAGAGGTTGAATATGTTACAGTGCATGAGATTGAATAGAATGCACTTCAAGGGTGCTAGGACATTTCTGAAGCTGCTGAAAAAATTGCCTGATGTAATTATGAGACCAGAGTCTTTCATCTGTCAACCCTGGCAGCTGGAAAAATGCTAATGTTGCACACAGCTGTGCAGACCAACCAGGGTGAGTCAGTGAACCCCAGAGCAGCCATCCTTACCTCAGTGCTGTGTCCTCTTGTCACCCAGCGCCACATGCACCAAGGACAAGGATGTGGTCAGGAAAGGGTGGTGCTGGTTTACCAAGGGCAAACTGAGTGCCTTTTGAAATGAAAGGACCGGCTATATGGATTAGGGGAGAGTGGCTGATGTGATGCACTTTGACGGGAGTTACACTGCAGGCACAGCAGCCTCCTTCGGAGGGAGGGGGAGGTATGGCAGCAAACCACTACTCAGCACACTGGGAACTGGGAAGATACAAAATATCCCAGTGACTGTGAATGATGCCACCAGCAGCTCCTCTAAACTCCAGGCTGGTGTCCTGTGACATTGCCCAAAGTCTGCCCTGAGCAACCTATCATGCTCTTCACACCCTGACACGTGGTAGAACACATCAGAAACAGTAAGTGTTGCACCTACAGAGGCTGGTTGTCCAGCAAAATATTCTGTAGCACTGAACGTTGCTCTGGAGAGAGAGAAAAAGCTTGACAGACTATACCAAGTCATAATTAATTGACCAAATTTTAGCAAATTTCCCCCAACTTTTTCATGAGCAATAGCTGGAAACAAAAGAAGCATCCCCCATCTATTAACACCACATACTTCTGATGTTCTGCTGATGTTCTACATCCACCGAATGTTGCTTTACTTGAGCATGTAATTTGTAGAGATGCATTTGCCCATGAAATATTTGGCACCTTCAAGAGGCTGGAGGAGATGTCAATGGAAAATGCATAACCAGGGAGACAGAGTGAGGAAGAAAGTCTCCACGCTAGTTTCAGCTTATGCATAATGGTTATCAGCTATTCCTTACAAACTATCCAACAGTGCATCCATCTAGGCAGAAGCTGCTGGGCCCACACAGCCACTGTTCTGGCCATGCTGGGACAGCCAACAGCATGCTTCAGTGCTGAGGGCAGGAGCTAAGAAAGCAGGCCATACAGGTTGCCTAGCATTTTTCTGTGCACTGGGGTGTGGAACTGGCTAGAGCGATACTGGGAGAGCTGGGTCAGACACACTGAGGTAGAATGGCAAAGTGCAGCATGCCAATATCTGCAAGTTAATATGGATCTGGAGTGGCTGGAGATGAGATCCCACAGTAGCTACTCACCCATTTTCTGCCCCATGTGACAGGGTGCTTCAGAGAGCAAGGCATCATCGTTTCCTTACTGCAAAGAAGTGCCACATTCAGATTTCTGTCCCAGTTCACTGGGAATGAGGGATTGGCATTACAGACACAGACAGGAAAGATGGAAAGGAGGAAGCTTATGGGTTCCAGTTCTCAGGTGATCAAGCTAGAATGGGAAATCCCAGGCTGCAGGACTATTCTGGAGGAACAGCTGATTTTAATAGGCAAATAGAGAGAAGGAGATGGGGTAGAGTCATGAGAAACTTCTCCAGTGTCGACACCTCCTCACAATTCACTCGTAAAAACCCACCACCTGCCCCTTGTAAGCTTTTCTTAGAGACACTGCTTCTCTTCACAGTAAGCACAGGCCCAGCTGCAAAGCACTCAGTCCCTCATCACCACTCAGACTCCGGAGTTCTGTAAGAAAAGCAATAAAAACTGTTCTGAGGGTTTCACATCTGTCCGTCAAGGTTTCAATGTGAATCAAGGGGGCAGACACAGGGGACATAATTTCAGATGATGTTGTTTTAAAAAATGGGAGTGATAGGAAGTCTGGCTTAATCACAGAAATATCTTCTATCCCAACTGCACTTTTAACACTGTACTACCTTGAGCAAGCAATGGTATCTGTGCAACCAAAGTGTTCGCACCCACAAACCACACATCAGATAAGTTTTTATTTCATAAGAAAGACGTGGACTCTAATACGAATCTCAGCTGGGGTTTGCAGCATTGGTGGGAAGCCACTTTAAACATGGTTTTCATGGCTGTGCTCCAAAAACCTTCCCGGGAGCACCCAGTTCAGAGAGTCCAGCAGCAGGAGCAGCGTAAACCCTTTGGATCCATCCAGATCTTCCAGTCCTGCAGTCCTTTGCATTAGTATCAGGAGGAGATCATCCCTTTCCTTCATGCTCCTATTTCCTCACCTGGTCCTTCCAAGTCAGGCAAGATAAGGAGATGATGAGCCATGCTAGGTCTCCGCAGTCTCCCTCACGTCAGAGGCCTGCACAAGCAAATGCACCCAATGACTGCATATTGGGTGCCAGGTGAGTGCATTTGGGACCCTTTCATGTCCCTTTTGGCCTCCAGTCCAGAGAGGGCTGCCAGGGAACTGAGGTGTGTCCAGTCTGCCCAGTTCAAGTTGCAGTGGCTGGTTCTGGCACCAAAGAGCTGTCAGCATTTCCAGGCATGAGTCCCATCCTTCCCTCCCTGTCAACTCTCTCTGCAGAATTCACTCCTTTAAGTCTTCCCATGAGCTTTAGATTTCCTCAGTCTCTATTTTTAAAGCGTCACTAATTTGTTTTGAACCTGCCTTCAGCAGAACAAAACCTGTTAATAAAAATTAAGTCGCAGTCAAGGAAAAAAAATGAAACTATCTTTTCAAAAGAGCCAACACTCTTTTGGCTCTAACTCTTTGTTAAAGCTTAATTTTTAGTCAGCCCTGGTGTTTGTTCCTTTGGCTGCTCTGTTCTCACACACACAGCCAGTCAGGAAGTGGACTTTCCAGTCACAAGGAAAAATGTTTCTCTTCCTTCACTTCTATTTTTTCCCCTTTTTGGTTTTACTTGATTTTCTTTTTTGTGTGTTTGGAAACACCAAAACCTTACACTAATAAAACGCTTTTAACTTCTCTGTGTATATGTGTGTGACCAGAGCATGACAACACACACAGCATTGCCTATGAACTACATGTGATCAGTGTGAATGTTATCCTTGTGTCAGAATGAGAAAAAGGATGAGCATAAAGGTGGTGTGGTGCTGCTCCATCACTTCATAAAAATTTGGTCTCTGGCACGAAATAAGGAAGCTGAAAAGTATTCTTCTCAACATTTCTGCATGGATAAGTTTTTCTGAGATGGACAAGCCCCTGCAGGTTTCAGCAGCAGCGGTGGCTGCCCACACTGGGCTTTGCTGGCATTTGCCTTGGCCAGTTCTGTTGGGATCTTGTCTTGCACTACCAAACACAGGTAGGAAGATACCTCTGCTTTGTGCTCATGGCCAGGCTGCTTCTGATTTGCCACTGTGAGACCTTTGGTCCAGCTGACCCAGCTGTATCTTGCATGCCCATCAGTTTTACCTGCCCGTGGCTCTCAAGAGGCATTTTTAGAGCCATCTTTCAAGCAAGCAGAACCCAATCTTTGTGGACCAAGAGGTGAAGTCATACTGCAAAGAACACTGTGACTCTGACATAGCTGTTTTTTCGGCTGCAAAGATGCTTCTGTCCACATGGTGGAGGTCACCTCTATTTCTCTTTCCCTGAAGAACCAATGATGTCTTGCCTGTGATTCACAAGCTTCTGGAGTTCTATTGGGCTTCATTTTATTTTGCATACAGGTCAAGGGCCCATACTTTGGTTGTCTTCAGTCTTTCACTTCCTCATTCTCTCACCTGCTTCTTTTAAAATTCATATTCCTCTCTTTTAGATCCTGTTCCACCTTTTCATACTTATAAACATCTTCCTTCCAGATCTTGGGTATTTTTTTTCTGTTTTTTTTCTCTTCCCTCATTCTCCTGCTACATGGCTGTGTCCATGTCCCTCCACACCTTCACCACTGCTCCTAGCTTTCATCCTCTCCTGGTTCTGCATCCTTATGCCTTCCTCAGTGGAAAATTATTCTGGTGGCTTTCCTCTAAACCTTGAGGACTCTTTAGGTCATATACTAGACTCAAAGCAGTGTTATTACCTTAAGACTTTCACTGTGGGTTTTGATCCATACCAGAGAGGAGAGCACTTTGAAAGAAATAAGAAGAGCAAAGGGGAGAAAAAGCTAGTCCAGACCCCAAGGAATTTAATGTAACAAGATAATATGCAGTCTGAGTGACAATGGCACTTGGTGACAGGAATATAAAGGAAGCAATAAGCATCTGAGTTTGTTTGTGATGGAGAATCAAATTTGCTAATAGAAGGCAAATTTGTTCATGATGGAGAAGACTAAAAAACAGGATGAAACAGAGACCAGAGATGGAAAAACAGGCTGCTGTTTGATCAGGTTGATCACTACATGGGTGACCAGTTGCTAGTTCAGAACAGGATCTGCAGTGGTCCCACAATGCATGTCAGAGTGACTGGTGCACCAGTATGACTGCCTTACACAAATCCATGTGACCTCTTGCTAAACAGAAAATGGTTGTGCAACATAAGCAGAAAACAGACTTAGCAGGTCAGTCATGTGTCTGTCAGGCCTGCTGAAGCTTATGGAAAAGGAAGAGACAGTTCATGTAAACACTGTGTAATTTAGTGAGGTATAGCATAGAAACAAGATATATCACAGCAAGTGAATTGCTTTAAAAGTTCAGCCTGCCTCCACCAGAAATTGAATACTTTCAAGTAACACCAATTAAATTGTGGTAGCAATATATATTTTAGGAGACAAAACCATATTCTTTCCTTGTCTGACAGCCTGAGTGCTGCTTTTTCCCAGCAGGATATTATGGACACAACTGTCTCTTGTCTGGTAACTCACATTGTAAAGACAGAGCCAGGCTAAGTGACAGACCAGACCCCAGGTTTTCCAGCAAGCATCTCACATGTCTTCAAGGAGTCCTTCTAAAAGTAAAGAAAATTTTAGAATTGTGTCCTTGGTCTGATCTGCAGAAGTCTGAAAAAAAAAAGCTAGAGAGACATAAATTTTCTGTGCAACAAAACGTGCATTTGATTTACCTGCTGGCAGGACCTTTCTCACAATGTGTACAGTGGGAGAAAAGGTTGTGGTGAGTCACTTCTTGATGCTGCTCCATCTTGGCCCATCACAATGACATTGGCAGTGTATCCACACCTTCCTTCCTCTCAAATGAAAGCAGTGTTGGCACAGTCCCTCACCAAACTAGCAAACATTGGAGTAACCCTTGGAGTTACTTCTTGGAGTAACCCTCAAAGAAGAGTTTGAGTAACCCTCAAAGAAGGGGTTAGTGACTTTGCTTGGAGGTAAGACTGCAGTCTCCTGCCTGTGCTCTCACCTAGATACCTTCCCAAGGGAGAAGCTGCCTCATATTTCCCCAGCTACTGAGGTGTCTAGAATGTGTCCTCTTTTCAGAACAGAAAATCAAAAAAAAGATTTTTGCACTGGACATGGAGCAGGGAAATCTATCTCCAATAAAATGTTGTTTGCTGGAGGGTTTTTTCCCACATTTCTGCTCACAGAAATAAACTGCTGTTCTTGGCTGGTATGCAAAGACATTCATCAGAAATAACACAAGCAGAAAGCGACAAATGTTGGCAGTGATGCTGTGACACTTTATTGTGCTCCAGCCTGTAAAACAGAACTGAAACCTTTGACATGGCTGATGTCACTTGGGACCCTTGAGGTTCTTCTCCTGTCCACTCAGCATCAGTTTCATTCCAAGAACTCTCCAGTGATTCATTTCTGTGGGGTATTGTGGTGGCCACAAGAACTGCCTACATGCTCACTTGGATGTGATGAACACTTTCAGCTGAAAACAACCCATCCTCAAACCATTAAATCGCATTCAAACCATTTAATTGGAAACAGGTTTTCCTTCTGAAGCTTCCTTACAATTTTAAGAACTAACCAGATCTAAACCAAAGCCTTGTTCCCTAACCCAAGTTTTATCACAAACACTACGCAAAAGACTAACTTAGTGCTCAGTGAATCACATGCTTTGGCCACAAATGATTTTGTTCTCTGCTTCCACTTTTGACAAAGAAAACTGAAATGTTAAGAGTTAAGTTTGAGCTGGATATGCTTATGAGTTTGGATGTCTGGGCTTTATTTTTATAGTTGAGCTAGAATTGAAAAACAACCCTAGACAGATTAGCCCAGGGCACTCCCCAGCTCCAAGGCTGGTTGCATACCAAGCTTAGCAAAACACAGACATGAGCTAGGAACATGCAGCAGCCAGCAACAGCAGCAGAAAGGCTTCATGGGATCACTGCTCTGCTGAGCTTTTTCAGACCTTACATTGTTCCCTACCTTTTCCTTGTTTTAGGCTTTGAGCAGCCTGCTGCACAGTGGAGTTATATCAGCCATATTCCTGCTCTAAGGTACTCCGGGGTCTGCCGTCTTTTCTTTCCTTTCACTTAATCCCATCCTCTTCCACTGAAGGATATTTTGTCCACATATTTCTTGAGAGCAGTCCAGAGACCTGAGAGTGGTCCAAGGAATACTGCAGTCCCTGAGCTACAGGATCAGCTCCTGGGGCAGTGGGTTTTTTCCTCCACCCCCCTGCTCCTTTCCAATATCCACTACAGAGTGTACATAGGTACAATCTCACGGGAGTACATGAAGGTCACATCCCAAACAGGGAGGAAAGCATCAGCTACAGGGGAAAGGGGTCCTTCTCCCTCCTGGCAGAGAAGGTGAGGAATGCAGTGGGAACAGAGCAGGGGCAGAAGTCTCAGGTTCTTTAGCTCTGGGCATGATTCATAACCTCCAGCCACTTCTCCGCTCCCTTCCTGTTACACTGGGAAAGTATTTGCACACAAACAAAAAGGATTCGGGCAAACAAGAACCAGAGAAACACATTTTTAGTTTAAAAAATGTTAAGAAATGGTAGTAAGGGAATTACAGGTGATTTGCATAGAGGCTGAGTGAAATTATCACTCCCAGTAGGATAAAACAGCAAATCCAGAGTGCTCAGCTACCCAAAAAGGTTGCAGGGTAGATGCTGGTGACATTCCAGGGTGCAGTCCTAGTCTGTGATAAAAAAATAACAGAAGACCTACAGAATAAAGGTAAAATCCAAATCAGATATTTATTTCATATTTTTTATTTCAAAACCAGGAAACAACCACATTAATAAGCATATAAAATCCATCCAAAATATTCACAATGCCATTACAGAAAAAGAAAATAAGAAAGATATCATGTGAGAAAGGCCTACACATTTCGGTCCAAGCCAACACACATCTGATGCAAAGTATGGAATGCTCTTATGCACAGCTGTGGGGGGAATTTCCTAACATACAGATACCCATATAGAAATATCATGTCTGGATGTGCTGGAGGGTCAAAGGAAAGGCACAGAAATCTATGTAACTGAGCCAGAATATCAAAACTGGGAGAGATGTCTTATATAATACTTCTGAGAATAAATATCTGGAATGTAAGCCTAAATAAAAAGCTTGGGAAAACTGGATGTAACATGATTACATTGTGCAAAGCTGTGGCATTTCATATTAATTCACAGGAAGCATTTAACAGCAGCAAATTTAACTGATCTTTGCAACTGTTTCTCATTAGGGAAGGTAAAAATGTCATCACTGGTTACTGAAAATGTCAGACAGACCCCCCAGAAAATACATCAATGGGAATTTCTTTAACCTGGTCTGAAGCATTATGTTGGCAAGAAAGCTTGGGCTATCCATGCTACACAAGTCTTGCTGTCATTCCAACCTTTCTAAGCCTTTCTTCCTTTTATCACCTCAGAATCTGTGGGCCTGCCTCTCTTCTAGGATATCCAATAATGAATTCCAGCAGGTCAACCTGACTTTGACCACATCCAAAAACTGCAGCTTGATCTCAGAAGAGCAGGAGTTTAAATTGGACCTACCTCTATGTTACCTTTAGGTATTTTGTGCAGGTCTGGACAGACACAGGACTGGAGCCTGTCACAGAACGCTGCAGTGATTAAAGCTGCCCCTCCTTGCTGCGAGTGTACCCTATGTGCTACTTTTTGCCTGCCTGACCTGAGCTGTGCTAGCTCGGCAGCAAGGCTGGGGGACAAACTCGATTGCCCAGCGGAATGACAAGCAAGGAGACTGACATTTACTGATGAACAATTACTGCCTGCCACATCCCTTTGAACAGAGGCACTATTACAGAGCTGTACACATCTACAAAGCACACTGGTGAGCACCACAACGTCATGCAGACCTTCCAGAGAGGATATATGGGGCAAAAAACATCTGGCCTTCAACCAAGCAGGGGACTGAGCACTACAGACCTTTCGCACTGCTAAACCAGCAAATTCCAGTAGCTCTGGTGTCTAGTCCTGTGTCTCTACTCTTAGGAACTTACATGTACCACAAATGACCATGCCTGTGTCCAGGAGGGTCATGCTACATGCCTCTGTAATATTTATAGGAACAACCGCTAAGAAAATACAGCTTTGAAAAATAATTTTTATCCTTGTACTCCTTTAAATGGCAATCTGCAAATTTCAGAATTTATGATGTAGTAGACTATAACAGAGAAGCCAAAAAGAAATAAAATTAAGAGAAGGCAGGAAAAATTACCTTCTAGTTTGCAATCATCACCCTCAATCATCCATAGAAAGCTTAAAACCATGTCTGAAAATATAATCCAACAAAACCCATTGTAAGATGCAATATCACACTCTCATCAACACTTGAGAACGATTATTTAAAATAGCCACCAAAAATCCCTAATAACAGAGATTTTAGTGCAGAAACATACCTCTTCCCACAAGCACACAACTCTTCAAATTTCTTTCCAGAGGGCACAGATAACTTCAAGGTGATGTGCACAATTGGCTCTGCTGTACATGCCACCTAAAATGCTCAATCTCCTCTTTAGTACATTTCTCCTTTACAGTCTTATTGCACCTCAAGTCTACAGCATCTTTTGTTAGAATAGCTATTTCTCTTAAATGTCTCCAATTTCTTTATCTGTACATTTTTGTACACCATTAAAAAAATAAATATTTACAAAGTGACATACAAATAAATAAACTGAAGTAAAAGTATGCTTTCAGTCTGTCTATACAAAAAATAAAAGAGCAGGAAAAAATATGCATGTGACTTGGTCCCCTTTTTCCTGAGGCTAAAAAGAGTGCACACTGGATAGGAAAAAGCACGATGGCTTTTTGGTAAGCTTGCTAAATTCCAGTGTAACACCATATACACACACAGAGTAGACTCAAAGGGCAGGGGACTTGTTTAGCAGGTCACTTCAACTCACTACAAAAATAGTAATTAGGTTCAAATACATAATGGTCACTGTGTGCATAAGTATGTTAACCCCAAACAACAATTTTATGAGCGAAAAGTAAAAATATTGCCAGCTCTTCTCTGTTCTCCTGATGTTTGTGGCAGGAAAGATGAGATTATTTTTGCAAGTGCCAGGTGCTTTCCAGTATGGCAGATCACCCATATCAGATTTGCTTAATGCTGGCAAGCCTGGCAGAATGGGCGAGCACGTGGGTGAAAAGAAGAAAAACCATGCAATTGAGGAGGGGAAAAACGTCCCAGTTCTCATGGTTTTCTTTGCTCATTCCTTTAATGACTCTTTAAGCATGAACGAGTTAAATAACGGGTGTGTCATGGAACTTAGGCAGCTGTTTTGTTCAGCTCCACCATGGGGGTCTTCTGGGGTGAAGAGCCATTGTTTGCCCCTCGTCCTTCAAAGCCCCTGGAGATGTCTTCAAAAGTCCTGCCCTTGGTCTCTGGCACTTTGAAGAAGGTGAAGACAAAGAAGATGACCAGGAAAACAAGGAAGATGAGGAAGACATAGGAGCCACATAGTTTCTGCAGGGAGGATAGACACAAAAGGTTTTATTTTCAAATTACATGTAAGGTCATTTGCTGTTGAGAGGTTAAAATTCCAACACCTTTCTCCAACAGTGCCCTTACTGACTTTTTTCTCATCACAGCATTTTTAAAATTGAAATCACATTCCTATGGGCTTCTAAAGGTCTTTAATCTTCCTGAGGGTAACCAAAATTGATGCTTTTAAAGTAAAAGCCCTGATGTGCTAACAAAGATGGCTCTTCCAAATATTTGTAAGCTGCAACCAGTTAAGACAGCAGAATATAAGGTGAGCAACAGCCTCCAGTAACAATCGTAACACTGACTCAGAGACCTCTGGAAGACTCACCAGCCTTCTTCTCAAAGCAGGGACAACTTCCAGGAGAGGGTGAGTTATTAAAGGTCATATAGTCATGTGTCAAAGTCTTCAAATATGCAGATTCTACTATTCCAATGCTGCAGTGCTCTCACAGTGCTTTATAAACCAGGACTTACCTCTGCATAGGGGAAGAGCATTCCCACCAAGAAATTGGAGGTCCAGTTGGAACAACCAGCCACTGCCATGGCTGCAGGTCGTGGGCCCTGGCTGAAGAGCTCTGCCACAATGAACCACGGGATAGGGCCAGGGCCAATCTCAAAAAGAGCCACAAAGCCAAAAGTAGCAACAATGCTGATGTATCTGATCCAGTCCACAATGTCCTGCAAGGGAACAAAATATGATCAGCACAATGCCATCTCCAGTGTCACAACTTTCTCAGCTGCACTGCAAACACTGTAGCAGTTCCCAGAGTTATAAAATTGCTCTCTCCATTGCACACTTGGCTCTAGCCCTGGCTCTACCTGCCTACAGGGCAGCATTGCAGTGCAAAGCAGATGCGTTTTCTTACAGGTTCCTGCTGGGGTCAGCCTGGACAATAACACTGATCACTCACCTTCAGAGCTAAAGCCACAGTCATAATAGCAGCACAGACAGCCATGCCAGCCAAACCAACTAAATGGAGGGTCCGGCGCCCTGCACGCTCCACCAGGAACAGCTGGAAAGGAGAAGGCAGAAGGAAAAAAAAAAGTCCATTATTTTGGCAGCAAAAGCAGGACAGACTTCCTTGCTTAGTATCTCCTGCACCTCTTCCTTATCTGCCTGTAAACCTCAGAGACCATGGAGATCTCAGTGCAGGTCACCAGGCTGCTCCACTGTCAGCACAAGTTCTTCCACTCTGGTTCTTGCTACTGCTTTCTCTCACCACTCTTTTCCCCACATGCATGCCTTTCCCACCTTCTCTTTCATCTAAGATAACAACAACATCTCTTTCTGCCCATGTCTCCTCCCACCATGCCTTTGATGCACTCTGGTCTTTGTTCCCACAGGTCAGTGCATAGCCCAGTGCTTTGCCACCACCTGGCTACTTGTCTGTAGTCCCATCTGCTAGGGACACACCCAGGCAGACACAGCCCTGTTCCACTCACCGACACCACAGTGAAGACTGTGTTTACCACACCAGCTCCAATGGTGGCATAGACAGGCTCTGTGATACCAGCTCTTTCAAAAATCCCTGTGGAATAATAGAATACCTGGGAAGAGAAGAGAAAGTTGGACACAGTCACAATTCCATGTTTGAGAGCATGTCCCTCATCCTCTGCCTAATGGCTTGCACATCCAGCAGGGAGTTTCTAAACAGCACTCCACGCTATAAAACAGCATGCTTCCACTCAAGGTTCATTCATTTGGTGCAAGGCTGCAGTGTCTCGCCAGAGTGCATGTGGGGAAAGTGAAAGCCATAATATCCACTTTCCATCTTAGCATCTTTGCCGGATGACAAAACAGTAACCTTCAGTCAAGACACAAAGATGTTTTGGGACTTAGAGTTCTCTCCACACCAGTAGCAAGTGCAAGTTTAGCCAGAGATAAGGGAGGCCCAGAAGATGGGACAGCAAGATAACTCACAGCATTGATGCCTGAGAGCTGCTGGGAGAGCTGCAGCATGACGGCGATGATAATGGCTTGACGGTAGTTCGGAGAACGGAAGAGCTCTGGCACAGTTGCTTTCTTTTCCTGGGACATTTTAGCACTTTCGTCTTTCATCTCCTGGATGTCTTGAGACACATCTCGATCGCCACGGAGCTTCTGGAGAACTGGAGGGAAGAATCCAAAGATGTCAGGTATGAGACACACACCTACTTGGCCACGGGAGCTGTGTGTGTCCCATCCTGCTACTGCAGGGAGGGCACAGGAGGAAGACTGAACATCCCCAGCTGGTGTTGAGGCCTGCTGCATGGGAAAGACCAAGCCTCTGCTGGCAGCCTTGCACTTCTTTTCAACCCAGAAGTCAGGGTGCTGTGAACAGCACAGAAACCAGGCCCAGGTCCTGCTCATGTTGATTGATCTCCAAGCTTATGTTTGATCCTGAAATTCTGTTCACGCTCTTGCCAGAGCAGACCCCAGCCCTCCAAGCTCCCTGTTAAATGCCAACCTATTTCCTGCCTTTCAGGAGGAGCTGGCAGAGTGGCAGCAGCTGGTCCTGCTACATCCCACCAGGCTAGGTGCCACTCCTCACATCTTGATCCCACCTGGAGCCTCTGTTGGGATGCCAGGTTTCTCATGCTTCCTGGCACGGGTGCAACTTAAAGGATGGGAAGGTAGGCCAGGCCTGATGCCCTCTGGGAGTCACACCCTAATTCACCACAGGCACTAGGATCAGTCCTGGCCTCCCACTCAAGTTCAGTGCAGGCTGGGAGCCAGAACACTGCCCTGCCCCTGTGAGATGAGTTCTTACCTGCTTGGGCTTTCTCCTCCTCCATCTTGTTGATCAATAGGAAGCGGGGGCTTTCAGGGCAGAAGAGAAGACCTATACACTGCACGATTGCTGGGAGGACCGTGAACCCCAAAAGCATTGGCCAAAGTCCTTCAGTGCCCATGATTGCCTCCAGTCCAAAGATCTACACCGAGAATAGAAGAGAAATAAGAGTGACTTAACACTTCAATTCCTCACCCCCACCCCAGTATGACAGGATCCAATACTGCACCTGATGGCAAGTAAAGCCCCTTCCCCAGCCCTCCTTCCCCCACCCGAGGGCAGGATCAGGTTGTACCAGGCCTACCTGAGCCACCAGGATGCCCACAACAATGCCCAGCTGGTTGAGGGTGCCGAAGGCTCCGCGGACGCTGGTGGGCGAGACCTCGCTGATGTACATGGGCACAAAGCCGGTGCAGAGGCCACAGAAGGTGCCGATGACAAAGCGGCCAATAATCAGCATCTCCACTGCCTTTGCTGCCTTAGAGAAGGCCATGAGAAGGCCACCAGTAAAGGCCAAGACATTCACCAGCAGCATGGAGTTCCTCCTGCCAGGGTAAAGATGTCAAGACTGAGCTTAAACCGGCAATACAGCAGGAAAATCATCGAGACGGGGGTAAAGGTAAACCTGCCCATGATCTCCCATCTCAGGGGTGGGAAGAGAAAGGAATAATTCCCATCCAGATCCTGCCTTGGCCCGCAATCCTTCTTTTTGCAGCCCACACGTTCTTGCTTCCTCCCCAGACATCTCTTCCCATCTCTGCCCTCTTCCTCCCAACACTCCTTTGTAAAGGGAAAAGTTCTCCAACAGCTTGCATCCCCTCTTCCCAGCTTACCTGCCAAATCTATTTACAAACAGACTGACTGAGAAGGAGCCAATCATGCCTCCTACTGAGAAGATGGCCACAGAAAGCGACCATAGAGAGGTGAGTAGTTCTTGGGAGACAGCCTTCCCACTCCTTTCTGACAGGGTTTTGTTGAAAAACTTCCGGATAATCTGCAAGAGGAATCAGGTAGCGAGAGTTACAATCCAAAGGGAGGCATTTTATGCTGGGGAGAGGGGAGATTACTGTCTTCCTTCTGCTTCCTGCTGCCATGAAAACAGAGAGAGACCCAAAAAGGCAGCAACAAGTTAGACAAGGGGAAGACGAGGGCACAGAAGGAGGAGCTCTCACTGAGAAGTAGCTCAGTATGGTGAGGGAGAGTGCTTCACTGAGTGGAGGGGCAGGCAGGGTACCCACAGGACAGCAGTGTTTATTAAGGAAAACAGGCTTATCTTCTGAATATTTCAGATGATGTGAGTCACTGGTGGTTCTTGAGAGGAGGCGGGAGACAGTTGGGAATGAAAGGGAACAAGAAAACATGACCAGTGAGTGGATGGGAACATTTTTGGCAATACCAAAACACTGACAGCAGGGATAGGATTGCTGGTATAGAAATAGCTGGAGACACACAAGGCTTCATTGAAGTAAGCCTGAAAAATTGTTTATATTTTACATAATGCCATCCCAGGGAGGTGTGACAGGGCCACGTTGCTGATTTCCCAGGCATCCTCTTAGCTAGTGAGGTAAATTCTGGCATGGGCTGGAGGGGGCGAGGGAGGAGGGGACAGAGTGTCTGCCCCCAGCAGATGGCAGCAGGACATTAACTAGGGAGGACTGACCCCATCCCCCATCCCATCGTGAACATCTCTTCCCGGAGACAGGGTGGATGTGGTATTCGTGACTCAGTTCTTGACAGAGGAACCATCTTAAAGTTACATGAAAACCACATCTCTCATTTTCTTCACCTCTTGTTTCTTAGGCTGCAGTCATAGGATGATTTGGTCAAATGTCCAAGTCACAACCCTTTTACAAGCACTGAATCCACACTTAATACAAGGAATGAATAAACAAGTAAAATAAACTTGAAATAAATTAAATTAGGGCAGCTGTAATTCCTACCAACCCTTAGCTGTTTTCTGCACCCTGCTCTCTACATTCCTTCTGCCATGGCTGGTTTATTCTGACTCAAAACTGAGGCAGCTCACATTCCTCCACACACCACATATGGCAGATGGAGCCCTCCTGCCCTTCCTGTGCTCCTGATTATGAGAATTAACCCCTGTTTGCTCTCTCCCCTCCCCAAAACTTTGTTCTTCCTGTTCAGTGCTGTATTTGAACGGGGGTTTTAAATGCCTTACTGACTTCATAAACCAAAACCAAATTACTGGGTGCTTGGGAGATAGTCCCCCTCCTTTCTACATTGTCTTCCCATCAGCCCCTCACCCATCCCACCTCCCCAGCTCATTCTTCCTCTCACCTTCTCAGGTGCATTAATTACACCGGTGTTGTACCCAAACTGGAGAGATCCAATGGTAGCAACGCAAACAGCATAGACAAGAGGCGCTGTGATTTTCTGTGGGAAGAGAGGGAACAATTATTTAGTTAATGTGGCTTTCTACACAACTTGAGTTTCTCTTCAGCATAAAGAGCAGCTGGAGCTTATAGGTGCTACGTGCAAGTGCTCTGAGGGCAGGGAATGGGCTTTTATCCAGCAAGGGTGATGACCAGTTGCATCCCTTGAATCCCCCTCCCTGGAAAGGGAGATGCAGCTGTACAGCAGGAAAAGTTCTGCGGCTACAAGTAGGAGGGCTTGTCAGGGCCTCCCCCTTATTATCTCCTGACCTTCAGCAACTATTCTCAGCTCATTAGTAATGAATACACTGCCAGCATTAGTGGCTGTTATTTTGGGTTGATCTGCTTTACAGAAGCTTTTGCTGATCTCTGGCATGTCATGAAAGAAGGGTCTAACTCTTCCCTGAGCCAGCTGACAAGTTCCCACAAATTGAGTCTCAGATCTGCCCATGAGCTACACTGGCAGTCACTCGCAACAGTTACAACACGCACTGCACTCTCTTCGGCAACAGGCTTGTTTTTCCCAGGCTAGGGCTTCCCAACCCTGCCCCAGGGCACTGGCACAGCAGCCTGCCTCAAGAGGTGGCAGCAGTTGCTACCAAGCTTCCCATCTATTTTTCTTTAAGCCGTGGCAATAGTTGGTATCTTAAACGAAGCACACTCCCTGTCTACTCAGTAGACCTGAATCTCTATTAAATGAAAATAAAAACTGCTGAGCCCTCAGAGCCATAGGGAAAGCTTAAAGGTCCAACATCAGAAGTCCCACAGACTGAGAAATTTAAGTGTCAGCAAAAAGCATCTGACATTTTATTCATTTTTAAAGCTTGTGGCATTTAAGACAGCTCTGAGTGAGGGAGGTGTGGGGGAGCAGGTGACTCAGGAGTTGGCACTTAGGCAGCCACTGCCTGAGTTGGCACAATTTGGAAAGATTGTGTTCCTTCCCATCTCAGGAGGTTTGGAAGCTTTACCAAAAATATTAACAGTTCCTTTTCCAAGACTTTCCAATTATTGTACTTAAGCCTGGCAGCGTAAACTTTTAGGTGGGGCCTACTGTCACAGCTCTTCCAGTCTCTCACTTCTAGCTCAGCTCCAGGAGTAGTGGCTCTCAAAACTGCCCACAGTTTTTAACAATAACCTTCTGTCAGTGCTCGTGCCACCTCCATCAATCTTTCAAGCCCAGCACGAATGTGCTTCTGGCCTGCACAACCCTGAGACACGACCAGTTCTGCCTCAATAAACAGAATTTGGGGAAAGGACTCTCAAGCATGGCTTCCTCCACCGACCTACATCATGTAAATGTCCTCCTGCCCAGGTCAGCGGTGGAGACAAAGTGGACAGGGGGCAGATGAGCACGGAGGTAGCATTCACACCTGAACACACCCTAGGCAGTCCAGGCATTCCCCCTGGCACCCTGTGACTGCTCCCCTCATTTTTATCTCAAGGAAATTTGACACAGAACCACAAGGACACAGCTCTTTCAAAGCATCTGGATGCCTGTAGAAATGCATAATATCTAAGCAGTTTTGGGACACCAGGCCAGGTCATCTCTAGCCAGCAGGTATGGCAAAGCTGCAGACAAACCCCAGCTCTCCACATGACTCACACAGGAGCACCTTTCCCCCAGGACTGTGCTTTGTCATGGCTAGCAGTGACTACAGCTGGCCTTTTCCTTCTGGGGGCTGCAGGGACCACAAGGCCCCTGCTTTGTGGGCACCCCTCACTTACATGGTACATAAATGAGCTACAGGGTTAGTTGTTCTACCCTCTTTCATACTTCCTTCTCCTGGCTGTTGCCTGCTATTCATCTCCTGCCCAGCCTCCCACCACCTAGACATCACATGGCATGACCCATCCCCTCCAGTGAGCCAGACTGTGATCTAATGTATGGATCATTTGTTAGTGCTGCAAGTGCCTGGCTTCCCAAAAGGCAAACAGGGAGCTCGGAAATAGTACAGCTACACCCACTCTATCCAAAGGCTCAAGGCTGAGGTCTGTACACCAGCATGGAATTCAAACCAGCACCCCTCCCTCCGACCACAGGCGTCGGCAGCATTCATTTTCCACGAGATGCTCCTCAGCAGCTCCCCTCCTTCACTGCCTCGAACCCCAGAGCTGTACAACTTGTTGAGCCCGGCAGGAGCGGCCTCTCCCCGCTTCTCTGAACGACCTTGACCAGACGCTCTCCTTTCCTCTGCCTCATCCTCTCACTCTGCCCTCATATCCCATCAATATGGCGATGAGAGGCCCGGCCTTCTCCAATTCTGGCTGTTCCCGTGTAATTCCCCGGCATCCCGCCCGAGGTCCACGTGGGTATGTGCGGGTCCCCCTTAGTACGTTCAGATACACGCAGTCATGAGCTCACGCCACTGCTGCACACCTCACTCGCTGCTACAGACGAGCAGATACCGACAAATATCCCCTGTTCTCCATATGAGAAGGAGAGGAAGGACATAGTCTGCCAACTTATTGAAATTTAAAAATGCCTTTATAAGTCGTATTGCCACCACCTAAAAAAACGTCCTTAACATCAGTCCCCCGCTTAGCATCCTAAACCTTGGGACCAACCGAGTGCGGCGCCGCCAGCGAAACAAACCTCGTGATCAATATCCTACAACGCGGACAGCATCATGTGCATCATCAGGCCACGCGCACGAAACCAAAATCGACCCCGCGACCTGCGACAATCTCTCCCAAACTGCGCGGTCCCCCATCCCCCCTCCCACAGAAAGAGCCGCCAAAGGGCGACCAGCAGCCCTGCCGGGACCACCACCGCATCCATCCCCACGGCNCAGCCATGGGAGGGGCGGCGGAGGGGCGGGGCTGCACCCCACACCAAAACACAGCAATGGTGAAGCTCGCTCCGGGGCTCACGCCCCTCCGTGACGGGAATCTGCGTGCGGGGCTGCCGGGCGGTGATGGAGCGCGCCGGGCGGGGGTAGCGGGGCGGCCGTGGGGCGGTGGCCCCGCTTCCCGCGCTGCAGGGACCGCACAAGGACCCGCCACACCTCGGATGCCACGCGCGAAGCGCTGGCTAATGGCACAATCAGTGCTTTGGGCGGTTCGCACCGACAGCGGCTGCGTGACGTAAAGCGACGTCTTTATTTATTATTTGTTGTATATAAAAATAAATGTCTTTATTATTGGGTCTGTAAGCTAAAGCAGCAAGGCGGGCAGTGACGGTGCAGAGGCAGGCACACAAACAGCACGGGCAGTAGCCTGAAGCCGAATGCTGCGCTCTGCGGGTGTTCCCACCACCTTGCAAAGCTGTGGATGAAGTACAGTTCTGGGTAGCTGCGTTTCGGGGATTTTTTTGTTTGCTTGGTTGCCAAAAATATATTTTTCATACGATGCTAGAATCTGCGGGGGCAAAGCTGAAGCTGGATCTAGTCCCAGACTTAAACCCTTCCTTACAAGGGCATGTAGTGACAGGACACGGGGGAATGGCTTGAAAATTACAGAGGGCAGGTTTAGATTAGATAACAGGAAGAAACTCTTTACTGTGAAGGTGGTAGGGCACTGGCAGAGGCTACCCAGAGAAATTGGGGATGGCCCATCCCTGGAAGTCCATAAGGCCAGGTTGGATGTGGCTTTGAGAAAAAAAGTAGAAAATGTCACTGCCCATGACAGGGAGATAGAATCAAAATTATTTTTAAGGTCCCCTCCAACTCAAACCATTTGATGAGTCTATAATTCAATCAAATGCTGCTGTGCTCTACATTTACGCTTCATCCTTCAGGTCAGACAATTGCCAAACTCTTCCAGGAGAATGATGAAGAGCTGTGCTTTGAATCAAGCAAAAGTGCTGCCAAATAATAAAAGTCTTCACTGAATTAAGAATCTGTCAAGGACCTTGACTTCAGAAAACAGCAGCAGCTGGGGGCAAGGAGAGCGGGGGGAAAAAAGCTGACTTACCCTGTTTTTTATTGTTAGGAAAAATACCTTGAGACCAGACACCACTTTTGCCATCAAATTCTGGGGAACTGGAACAATCACATTTTAAATTCGATTCTGCTGTTTATTTGGTGTTGTCACCTGGCCACACGTAACTGGAAATTAACAGGGCAAAGCTTTCCTTCACTCACTCTCAGAAATACCCGTTTATTTTATGTCATNGGGCCCCCCCCGCCCCCCCCCCGGCCGCGACCACATCCCTCCCCCGAAGCGCCCGGGGACCCGAGCGGCGGCCGCAGCGGGGAGAAAGAGGGCGCGAAGGAGCCCGCGTTCGCATCCCTACCTTTTTGGTGTCCATCGTCGGCGGCTCCCGGTGCCCGACTGGCGGAGAACGGCCGCGCGCCGCACCTAACGGAACCCGCGAGAGGCGGCGGCTCCGCCCACGCCCGAGACTGCCGCGCGCCC
>VXBC01010669.1:24513-53772 GCA_013399945.1 Ploceus nigricollis
TACAGTTCTGGGTAGCTGCGTTTCGGGGATTTTTTTGTTTGCTTGGTTGCCAAAAATATATTTTTCATACGATGCTAGAATCTGCGGGGGCAAAGCTGAAGCTGGATCTAGTCCCAGACTTAAACCCTTCCTTACAAGGGCATGTAGTGACAGGACACGGGGGAATGGCTTGAAAATTACAGAGGGCAGGTTTAGATTAGATAACAGGAAGAAACTCTTTACTGTGAAGGTGGTAGGGCACTGGCAGAGGCTGCCCAGAGAAATTGGGGATGGCCCATCCCTGGAAGTCCATAAGGCCAGGTTGGATGTGGCTTTGAGAAAAAAAGTAGAAAATGTCACTGCCCATGACAGGGAGATAGAATCAAAATTATTTTTAAGGTCCCCTCCAACTCAAACCATTTGATGAGTCTATAATTCAATCAAATGCTGCTGTGCTCTACATTTACGCTTCATCCTTCAGGTCAGACAATTGCCAAACTCTTCCAGGAGAATGATGAAGAGCTGTGCTTTGAATCAAGCAAAAGTGCTGCCAAATAATAAAAGTCTTCACTGAATTAAGAATCTGTCAAGGACCTTGACTTCAGAAAACAGCAGCAGCTGGGGGCAAGGAGAGCGGGGGGAAAAAAGCTGACTTACCCTGTTTTTTATTGTTAGGAAAAATACCTTGAGACCAGACACCACTTTTGCCATCAAATTCTGGGGAACTGGAACAATCACATTTTAAATTCGATTCTGCTGTTTATTTGGTGTTGTCACCTGGCCACACGTAACTGGAAATTAACAGGGCAAAGCTTTCCTTCACTCACTCTCAGAAATACCCGTTTATTTTATGTCATTCATGAGGGTGAGTGATAAATACCATAATGGGGTGTTTATATGAGATATTTATTTGATAAATATCTCATGGGTATTCCGTGTGTTGTTAAAATATTATTGCCAGCGGAAAAAGTGTGTAAGAGCACGGGATGCCTGCACAGTCCTCTTTCTTCGGCTGTGTGACAAAAGCGCCTCTTCACACCCACAGGGGAGCACGGAGGGACAATGGCAGGAGGGCCCCAGCTGACACTCTGCCCCAGCTACTCCCCGACCCCTCACAAGAGCCATTAGCACATCAAAGGTTCCATTTTCATACACCCGGAGGAAAACGGGGACACAATGCCAGGTGACAACCCGGATTAAGGACACCCTGCCTGGGCCAGCAGCTCAGGAGAGCCATCAGCCCAGGTGTGAAATTCATCACAAAGCCAAAGCTGGAGCACCTTTCCAACTGTGAAAGAGGAGGTGCTGCGTACAGGGGCACAGACACCTTACAGGATGCACGGGAAGAGCATTTGGGGCTCCTACGAGACTTACTATGGGATGTTTAGGAGGGGAAACAAAGAGGGGAAAGGGAGAGATATGGGGGAAGAAGGGACACTCGCATGAAAATTCTTGGCTGACCAGCAAAAGTGTCCAGCCTTGTCCTGCACTTGGTTAGCACAGCTTGCCCTATCTCGTTATTAAATCCTATTTTTAGCTGCGAGGTGCTCTCTGTAGGGGTGAGTACCACTGGTGTCTGCTTGTCTCTAAGGGTGAGGCCATGCCAGGTTGGCTCCTGGGGGGACCAGGAGTGTCCTGGCCATCCGTGCACACACTTCTGTGTGTGTGTACCAGCAACAGGAGCGGCCTTGTGCCAGCATCAGAGAGATTGCTGTCTGTGGTCAAACTGTCTGAGCCCAGCTCCTTGGAAGGATCCACCTTATCATATTTATACGTATATTCCTCGCTGCTGGAGCTCCCTCCTGCTCCTCCTGAGAGGTCACTAGTGCTGTTTGTGTAACTGCACCGTGTGGGTTTATGCACGTGCCTCCAGGGAATACATGGTCATTCTTGCTACTGGGAGCAAGGAGCTGTGTCAGCCTCACTTCTGTCCAGTCTAATTCCCTAACACTTTGTTCGAGTAATTCTGGCTCGCATTTTTCTTTTTCCTATCTTATTTTCCCTTTGTTTGCAAGCATAGCAAGCTCCACGTTGAATCTGATCACCCAGCTGTCCCAAACTCTGGCATTAGCTCTGGAAATATTAATTTACTTGTTAGTGTGAGAAATTGCCGTATTTGTGGAGGCTTTAAGCATATTCACATTTCAGAGACAATCTTTGGACTGCATTCTTCGGAAATGTCCTCATTCGTTGTTTATTCTTAACACACATAAGTCTGTTGCAAATGCTGAGCAACCCAAACTGCAAGATTAGATTAAATACATACACAGCTACTGGTCCAATTTAGAAGCAATAAAAGTTTAGCTGAAAATTAAATCTCTAACATGATGCAGAACATCAGGGGTAGCACGTCTTCATTTAACCAGAGCTAGAGATGTAAACAGTAATAAGAAAGATTGTTTCTTTCTCAAGCTCAAAATGCATCACTGAAACCCCAATTTCCCTAAGGAATGTGCGGGAAAATACCCATTTCAGTGAGTTTTGCCCCTGTGTGCTGATGCTCAAATATTTAGATTTGAAGTTTGCATCACACCCTGTTCCTCCTAAATACCAGTTTTGTTTCTGTCCCAGGACACACACCTACCTCCCACATCACGGCTAATTCTTCTGAAGATCAGCTGCTGGGGGAAGTACCTTAACACCTCCTTAGCAGAGCTATCTGATACTGCACCAAAACTATCCATCTAGTCTTTTTGTGATTATAATACTCGCGTACTGTGCAAAGTGCAGTAACTGTGCTAGGATGGAGGCCCATGGCATGTGGGCAGCCAGACCAAAGGCTGCTAGGGGAAGGGCCAGGCAGAACCGGTCCCAAGCAGAACTCGATGCTGGCTGCCCCACATTAAACACCGGTATCCTAACCACAGAGCTGTGGGGATTGGGAAAGGCTTGTCTTTTGCTTAACAAGCTTTTTTCTTTTTAGCTTTGAGAATGCTTGCATGTCTTAACTAGTGCATGCCAACTAGCATTTCACTTCCAGGGAGCTTACATTTTCTGAGGAAAGCTGGTTTAATCAGAGAATCTCTATCTAACATTAAGCAAGAGCTCCAACAACGAGCAAGCCTGTTCTTATTTTAATTTAGCTCGGGGACTGGAGATGGCATGTGACCCCACAGAAGCACCCTGCTGTGGCTTTTTGAGAACGTCAGTGGAGGTCCAGCAGGTACAGTTCTCTGGCAAACGCATTCCATATATACAAGGCCTTGGCTCAAGGCACAAATGAGGAGAAGGTGCCAAAAATTAGGTGCTAAGAAAAAAAAAAACTAACATTTTTGGTCCTGTCCATGCCTCTACAACCTAATGGCAGCACAGACTGATCCACAGGGATTGATCAACCACAGGATCATCACATTGCTGTCCAAACTCCTGGCAAGCTTTATTTCACCTACTTTATTGAATCTGCCCAAGTTGCAGTTCAGTGGTGCTGCCCCATATGATGAGGCTCTTTCCAGTCTCTTTCGCCTCCAAATTTGGCGAATCCTATCTCGTGTTTCTTCTTATTTTGCCTGGAGAACAAATTCTTCAGAGATAAGAGGAGTGGGGACAAGGAGGATTATTATGCAGTGTTTGCCTTGAGAGCTGATTTTGTGCTTTACTGTTTGTTGTGTTTACAACAAAAGAGCATTCAGAACAAAGGAGAGAGAATGAGAGCCAGCATGGGCCAGATGCTTCCCCCTCAAGCCATGAGTAACTTTTATTGTTGAGAGGAGGTTAGGAGGAGGGGGGGAAGAAAAGGAGGAAAGATAAAAGAGAGAAACAAGATGATGGGTGGGATGTAGGTTGGCCTGTAAACAACAGGAGGTTAAGCGAGTGAGAAAAGAACCAATGGAGAGACAGAAGCCAAAAACAAAAGGACATAATGAGGTGAAGAAAGAAAATACTAAAGCAGATTAGAAGGGCGAGGCAGAAGAATAGAAGAAAAAAGGAAGGAAAAGACAGCAGCAAAATATCAGAGGGAAAAGGATAACTTGTGAATAGTCAGAAAAGATGAACGGAGAGGTAGAGGAGGAAGCTACAAAATCACTCAGCTAAAAAAGCACAGACATAGCACTGGAGAGATCACAGCAGTAAACCCAAGGCACCTTTAAATTCTGACCTCAACCACGGTGCAGTGTAGGCTGAAGCTACTGTCTGAAAACTTTGGTCATTAAGCTGACTGGTTAATCTGAAGTAAACCAAAGTTAAAAGTTTTAATACTTTCACCGTTGCTTTCAAAAGAGGAAGTATCTGTTGTAAAAAAAAAAAATCAGCGGAAACCAATATTTAATGCTTTAACAATGATTCACAAAGAGGAACTAACCTTATTAAAAGAATGAATAGTTCTGCAGAAACCCACATGATGGAGAGGAAACCAGCATCCCCTTGAAAATTCTATCCTGGTGTATGTGAAAGACGTGATAACCCCCTGGAAGTCCTCTAAGGTTTCCTAGTCCCATTTCCTATAACACTTCAGGCCTTGTCCTTTTCTTTTGTTCTGACTGGAAAAAGACTCCTGGCCTGCATCTAGGCCACAAGCCTGCTTTTTTTCCTGATTGATTTTGCCTTGTGAAACCAGGCTTTCTAGCAAAGAGAGGAGCTATGTACCTGTACATTTGCCTTTCCTTGCACTATTTATTTACCTGATTTTATTTTAACACTGGTTTGTATCTCAGAATAGCAATAATTAAGTATGTGCATGTGACTCACAGAGAATGTTATACTTTTTGCTTACCACAAGCAAATGCCCTTCTTATGATCTCAATCCGTTTTTGCCTCCTTTCCTCTGGAATGTACAGGTGAACTACAACTGAAACTGCCCCAAAGCCCATGTCCCAGTCGTGAACTGGGATGCTGCAGCATCTGGGGTGGTGGAGACAGCAGCAGAGCTGTGATGGGAGCTCAGGGGTGAGCTATCAGGAGGCTACAGGGCTGAAAGAGCAAGAGGCTTTGGCCAAAACATATGTGGTGTGGGTTTTTTCTGTATCAGTCACTGCATCACTCTGTGTTTTTCTCCACGCTGAGCAAGAAACTAAGTTTGAAGGGCAATGTAAGAAACCAACCTGGCTAATGAAGTTCAATTAAAGCCCATCAGCATAAGCAGAGGGGGAAAAAAAATTGTACCAAGATGTGAAATTACAAAGGGAATTTCCTAGCAAAGTACTATAGGAAGATAAACCCAGTTCAGGAGAGTGGTTGGACTAGGGGTCAGTTCATGAGGAGGTCTGGAGAGGAACAGAAGGTATAGGATAGAGGGAATTAGGGTTGCCAGTCATCTGAGCCCCCCTCGCTTCCTTCCTTTCCCCAAGGGCTGAGCAGGACATGTGTAAGGACTGGGTTGTTTTTGCCGAGTCTTCAAAAAACTAATTTTTACTTCATATTGGTCAAGAAGTGACAATACTCAGATGGTAAAATATTATGTCTTAAGGAGGGTGGGAAACATTTTTCCTCTGAAAGATATAAGAAGAAACTCTGTTTGGTACGTGCGGGGCACTGTGCCAGCCTGAGGGAAGGATGATGGGAAGTTTGATGAGTGCAGCTCGACAATGTGCTCTAGCTGCTTAACCAGCTGCAGTGTTTCAGTCACACAGATACCGATCAGAAAGCACAGGCTTCCTCAGTTTATGCCCAGCCTGGTCAATCCAGCACCAGTGTAATGGGTGCTGGGGAATGCTGCCTGCTGGCACGCGGAGCCAGTCTGGGCCTGCACCCACGGCACGGAGCGGAGGCGTTTCATCAGGGCGAGCGGCCTTATCTCACGTCCCCTTTTCGGCGTGTTCCTCACACCCCAACATCAGCAAGGGAAACCTACACGCAGGGCCAGCACATACACACACAGGGTGGGCAGAGCCGAACCCACCCACTAGACCGACACACGCCCAGCAAACACACACATTAACACACGGATCTTGGCGCAAGAGCACAGACACACAGCAGAGCTGCAGAGTCAGAAACACCACTTCTCACCCAGCCATGTTCTGCTCCCAGTAGCTGACCCGAATCACACTGCATTTTCCAGCAACACAGTGAAGGACTGCAGCCTGGGGCGGAGGGGAACAGAGACTGTGAAAATGGCTGAGATCACAAGTAATTACAGCAGCAGGATTCCCAGGAAAAGAACAAAGCCCCTGGCTAACCCTTCTCTACTGCCCTCGCTATTGTAATCTAAAGTTAGCTGTAAACACTCAGCGGGACCTGAGCCTCACCCTATCCCCTTGCGGGCTAACAAAGGCTAAACCCGACTAGCGCACCGGGGTTTATCATTCCTCTCCCAGCAGGAGATGCTCTGAGCTGCCCCGGGGCAGCTCCCCTCTCCACACGAGCACAGCACCCCTTGCTTGCTGCTCAGTCACCAGGAGCACAAGGAGCAGCCCATGCAGGTCAAAAAAGGGGGCGACGGGAAGCGTGTCCCAAAACCCTGCACACTGCTCCTGTGCTGAGATCCAGGCAGAGCAGATGAGGAAAGACGAGATTAAACCAGTCTTCAGGAAGAGCTGCCTTATGCAGCCAGTCCTGCTTTCTATTGCCATCAGGGTCAATCACCAGAAAGGGGGCAGAAGGGATTCCAGCATGCAGACTCATCATCCCATCCCATTCCATCCCATCCCATCCCATCCCATCAGTTCTGCCCCACTGCCCCTCAGAAACAGGTGCCAGCAAAACAGGGTGGGTATCTCCCCTAAACTGTCCCCTCACACTTCTTCCTTTTCAGGGAAATAGCAGGTTTCCTGATTCATGCTCTCTTGTCTCTTCCCCAGCCTCCCTTCTCACCCTCCAGTGATGCTGCCCTGCTCATGTAAACCCATCTGGCTGTTGTATTGCTCCCTCTGGGTTCTCCACCAGCCCTTTGTCCTCCCCCAGGATCATTCCCTCACCCTTTCATGGCTCACTTGCACTCCCACACACGCGTGTACCTGCTTGCCCGTGGCCCTCCTTACCCCTTTGAAAACCAGAGTGGTTGCATTCAGCCAGCCTAGCTGTGCAAGGATGCTGTGCACAGCTGCCCAGGTGTGTTTTGGTGGGCAGGTGGAGGATTCTCTGGGGCCTGCTGCATTACAGTTGCATTTCTACATAAAATGTTCATATCTGAGTAACTTTATGTTCTGATACATAAACAGACACATAATGTGTGACGTTGCATACGTGTACAAACATTAGCATGCCTGAGATTACCAGTGCATGAATTCATAATATTAATAATATCACCATATTAAAATTTGTACATACTGCTTTATGTCCATATTTATGCACATGCTTTTATTTCTGAGCTTACATTTAAATACCTGAAGATATTTGCATACATGCTACTTTGTACATACAAAGGTATGTAGATACACACATGATCATGAGTGTATACATAACATATAGCTGTATTTTTGTTTCTGTTTGCATATCTCTGCTTGCATTCATATATATATATATATTTTNAAAAATAAAAGCAAAATCCTACAGGGGAACTTCTGTAGGTAATGAAGAAGGGGGGGTTTTCCCTTCGTATTTTGTTTTGCAAAAAATATCACTCCTTACAGTGATAAGGTCTCAAACCCGGAAAAAAGGAGAGCTTGAACAGTAAAGATAAGATTTTGCTGGAAGCATTAAGAAAGTTAATGCTATTGGACAAATCCTCAGAAGAAATCTTTACCTTTCCAACCAGATGTGAAGGGCAATACTTTTAATATTTTACATGACCATTTGCAAAGGGTAGGTCACAAGTGCTGCTCTGCACAGCTTTACAGTGAAGTGGAAGGAGAGCTCCTTTGTACTGTCCAGTGGCAACTCCCTGCAGAGGTTCCTGGGGGACTCACACCAGAGCTGTGGCTGCTCTGGCCCAGGCCCTTCCAGAGAAGGCTCTGGAAACTGGAGAGGTCACAGACCTGGCTGCATGGCCTCCTCCTTCCAATCCAAGTAACTGCAGCAAGCCCTCTTCCCATAATACTTTTGTTTGCTCTGAAACAGCTCTCTGTGGCCCTGTTTCTCAGCAAGGTACAGGCCACCTGCTCAGAGCTCAGGGACCAAGAATAAGCTTTGACAAACATGACAAACATACTGAGAAGCTTTGGATTCAAGTTCCCCAGAGACAAGACAGCTTGTAGGAAACAGGCTCAGCACCACTCCATGGCTTTTGCTTTGTGAGAGCAACAGCATCCCCGAGAAAGCATGGATACCACTTGTTCCAGTAGGGACTTCATTCAGGCAGGCTGTACAGGGATGTCCTGCATGGAAAACACCATCACAGTTGGTTCTGACCCCACTGCAGTCGGCCTGAGCAGACCGGCAGTGGCCAGGACAGCAGGGATGAGCTGCCCATCCCACAGCTCCAAGAAGGGCTGAGGTGGTGTTCACAGGGGAAGTCACCACACATCTTGCCAGGAGGCAAAGTGCTTGGCCTCAGGTCAGTGCTTCTGCACAAATTTGTTCCAGTTTAATTGACCAGGTGGGAACAGGGTGCACTTTGTTTGAAAGACATTATACCGCTGAATTAGCTCTCCTGCCAAGTGCATTATCGCTCTACAAACAATGTGAGAATGGGGAAATGCACCTGGGAAAGCAGAGACTAGATGCGTGAGGAAGAGTGTAGATTCCTCTGTTGATGACACAGATAAGTAGAACTGGCCATTGAACAAAATTGAACTATTGAACTAAATTGAACTAAATGAGATGGCAGGTCTAGGACAGCAAGGAGCCACAAGGCAGGGACTACACAGTAGCCAGTCCAAAATCCCTGGCAACTGACAGAGCTAAGAATGGTAATCAGGGAACATATGGGGGAAACCACCCACATGGAAAGACTGAGGAACCCACACAGCCTTTGAACTTTGCATCTTCAGCCAGTGGTCTTCTCCCCACTAAGCACCAATTTTAAACATCAGTTCTCCTTCTACAAAACTCTGCCCCAGGCAGGCCCAGATGTTTGTAGCCACTGTCCAAGTGCCTTGGTTTCAGTATGTCACAAAACCCTCCTTTAGCCAGCTCTTGGCACCTCCTGCATTTGTGCCTTCATCTTCTCAGGCTGTTTTCTTTTTCCCTTTCTCTTTTGTCAAGTCTGCTTCCATCTCTGTGGTTTCTCCATCTGTCCTTTCTGTCCTTTTCCCTACTGCTGTGTCTGTTTCCAAGCAGTGTGCATCTTTCTATATGCTCCCCCTCAACATGTATTTCCTCTTTGCCCTTCACATCAGTGGCCCCTCCTTTCCCCAGCCACACTCCCTCTCATCATTCCTCCCATCATTTTTCATTGCGTGTGCATCCCTATTCCTCCTCCAGCCTCTGCTGCTGTGATCCCTCACTTGCATCCCAAGGTGAAAAGACATCATGGTCCCCACAGGGTTAAAAGCACAAGTGGGGGTGGGGAGCTGCCCTTCTCTGTCCTCGATTAGTGCCATCAGCCTTTTGGGAGGCAGCAGGTGCCCCGAGGGAGCTGGGCTGCATCCTCATGCAGCCTCTCACGTCCTCAGCACTTAGGGGAGCGCAGCAGCCCTGCTATCAGCTGCACCAGTGCCAGGCTGGAGGGAAGGAGGGAGGCCATGAAAAGCAGACTTTTTGGCAGACACAGCCAGTACCACGTGTGGAAACCTCAAACACATGAGGATTGATATGGTGAGTGACTGTACTTTATGCAGCTAGAGGATGTTAAGTGTCATTTTCTTTGTGCTCAGCTGCTCTGCAGAGGCCCCTTGATCCCCCATGCTGCTTGTGTGTTCCTCTGGGGTGCAATGAGGCTCCTGGAGGCCTTCCTACATTATACCACGGAGTCCCTCCTAGTAATCCTCATTCTGACCCGCCTATTCACACATTCGTATGTGCATATCTCAGATCCCCAAGCAGCTGAATTTCTAAAGAAGGGAACACCTCACAGCAGTCAGTCTGACAGACATCCGCCCTGGAAAACCCAATCTCCCTGGCAATGGGAGTGTGAAGAGACAGACAAAACAGAATAAGATTTTTCAGAAGTAAGAGCACGGAGCAGACATCTCCTGTAGAGACATTCACATACCCTCCACCCAGAAATACAGCAGGAGAATTTAGGGGGTAGAAATAAAACATTCCAAAAACAAAGGGGACCTGGCTGAGAGGGACTAAGCATTGAAATTTAGGTGTGATACCACAGACTATGTCTTTGAGCTAAAGTCCCCCAACTGAAGAACTGCTGTGTTACTTCTACTTCTGGTACAGCCATTTGGAACCTGATATGGGCTAGGGCAGCATCTTGCCAGATTCTCAGTCTTCAGGGGATCACAGAACAATATGTTAAGTGCTTCAAAATATGTCACTAATTGTACACCCTCTCCCATCCACAGTGCATATACTCATTACACCACTCCTGGAGCACTGAAAGATCTGGGCATCTGACAGTCTTGATTTTTCACAGCACCCCACTGAAAGGAGGAAAGAGCCTTTATCAGATGTAGAACTGAGACAAAGAGAAACAAAAAGCAGATCTCAGTCTCAGATGCCACAATGCTGAGCACTGCAGCATTGGGACTTTCTCCGTCCCTTAAATGGAAACCAAGAGCCGAGAAGGAGAAAAAAGAATACCCTGGGGAGCCATAATACAAAATGACACAGAAGAAAATAGCAGCACTCTCCAGGTTACACTGCAGAAGTCAGAACTGCTGAGAGGTGCCTCCCTTCAGAGGGGCAGCCTGCAGCCTCTGCTTTCCTGAACCTGCACTCACCCCTCTCTGTACTTCTAAAAAAAGAGCAGATTCTTAGTAGTTGCTTTTTCTCCGCTGACAGAGTAGCTCTATGGTTAGTGCAATACCCCAGAACAAGAGATCAGTGTTCAGCTTCTCCACTAAGGGAACCATTTTCTACATTCCTAGACACGGTGTTCATGGATCCACAAGTTGCTATGGAAGGACAAACCCATGCTGCTCTGAATGCCTGATTACGTCTCAAAACCAGCTGTTGTAGTCCTTAGAATATACATGTGCTCTGCCTAATGAATTTGAATGTGCTCATGGTGAAAAAAGACCAGGAGCCAAGATCACCTGCCTTCTGTACCTATGCCAGTTAAGGTAGGAATCAGGCTGCCTCATACCCAATGCATGCTTAACTATCCTTTGTATGGGGAGATGTCCCACTGCCTGACCCAGAATTTGCAATCACTAACTTCTTAGGGTCTCCACCATTCCAGCTGCCTCCAGTGGTGAGACAGGCTTCCTATGGAGGCTTTTTAAAATGAAAACACACCAATCACTACTGTGTTTCATGTCATGTCTGATCTCTGGTAGGGATGCAAACAGTATTTTCAGAAATAAAGCAATGACAAAAATTTGCCTCCAGCACATGAGAGTCACTGAGTGTAGTTTTTTTGGAACATGTTGTTTTAGGTGTAGTTGCCTAAATGCTGCCTCTATCCCCCTTCAGATCCATAAGCCACTGTACTGAAGTCTGCCTTAACTAACAAGCACTGCAGTACCTGTCCAAAGAACAAGCAGTGGTGGAGTGCAGCCTGTTTACACCAAATTCTTAGCTTCAGCCAGTGTCCTGGCACTATAGCCACTGTTACAATTCTTTTCTGCAACTTTAACTCATCTGTTTTTCTAGAACTTGTGGCAACACAGTGACTGAGACAATAACACAGAAAAAGAGATTAAGAAGAATTGAAGCAAGAAAAAGAGGAAGGAACTATCTGTCTTACAGAAAATGGACAGAAAAAGAAAGAGAAAACCAAGGTGCAGATTAAGACAATGTAAGAAATAAATAGCTGGGCAAAATAAATATATTTGTGAAAGAAAGTACAAGGATGTAATAAAAATTAAGAAAAGGAGAAACGGAAAAAAATGGCTGCTATAGAAACACATCTCTTTCTAGTAGGTGATAGATATTCTTCTAATTCTCAGAAAGCTGCATGACAGTATAAAGGAAGTATGTTCTTGCAGCATTTTTGTGTCCAGTGAAGCAATTAGTGCAGCACTGGGTGACAGGGACAGAATGTGTGCAGGATTCCTCCACTGCCCACAGAAGGATTTTCTTGTTGAGTGAAAGACCACTACATCAGCAAGTCAGTAACGTTCAGGTCTTCAAAGAGTCTCTTGGTTAAGAAGTATCTCCTGCACTATCCGTGATGTTAAGTGCAGACTGTGCAGCTCTTCCTGTCACAAAGGCACAGGGCACATTCAGCTACCTTATGCCAAGAGTTCAGGTTTCCCTGGGAATTTGGGACCCTGAGCCAAACCACCTTTAACAGGTCCAAAGACTTATCAGATAACACATTCTTTAGCCTTTCAGAAGAATCACTGGATCAGACAGAGAAGACAATGTGCTAGTCACATGAGACCCTAAATCCTGAACTGACCTAAAAATGCAGCGAAGCTCAAAACTCTCTGAATAACATATTTATCTACAACTGATTCCTAATCAAGCATTGATGCAAGATTTCTGGGAACACCTTAAACTGCAAAATGAAATGTAGTAGTAAAATAAATGTCTGACCACTGTTGCCATTATCTGATGTTCATACAACAGACCAAAGCCTCCCCAGATTCCATCCCATTCTGTGCTAGGCTCAGTGAAAGATCTGGAATTATTTTCCCATGGCAGCCACTCCTCTGATTCTTCCAGAGTTCACCCCACAGAGCTTAGGATATTGCAGAAACCAACAAATGAAACTACTGATGACATGATCTTCAGAGCTTGAAGCCAGCTAGGGATGCATTATTAATAGGATTTAATTAGTCCTCCTAAAGGGTCCAACTTAAATCAGGATGACACTGTATGTATAAAAAGAGAGAAAGAGAGACTATATTCTGAAGACTTACCTCAAGGTCTACATACATAAGGCAAAAGCAAAAGTATTAATTCTGTTTTGCTGGTATGGAAATCTGACATGTAGTGACTACACTGTTTGGCCCAAGAGAAGATCTGTGATGGAGCCATAAATCAAACCCCAATATCCAGAGAACCAGACCAGTGCTTCACCAGCTAGGCTATCCACAGTCTCCCTCTGGACTAAAAGCAGAGACCATGACACAGGCAGCTGCCAGGTCTGCTAAACAGAGCCACAAGTGCTGTATGTTCAGTGTTGTTTGTTTTCATTCTTGATTTCATGCTCCTTTACTTAGTTGAAGCCTCTGGCACCAACAAACAATTTTCTGGGATGCAAGAAAGTATAGTTATGGATCATAAACCCTCACTTGCCTGCTGGGAATGTGCATAGCCGATGCTATCGGGGGAATGTACACATGTCAGATTCTGTCCATCTAGCCCAGACCAGAAACAAGAAAATGACCTTCAGAGTCACGTGTCAAATTTTTGTGGTTAGATGACTGAGAAACTGATGTTGCAGTAGGACACTCTTCCTAAACTAGGAAGAAAAACAAAGCCACTCGCTGGTGTTATGCACCAAAAGAAGTTAGGATACAGCCTTGGGAAATTGCTGCACACAGCATGGAAGTATTGTTGAGACAGCCTGTGTAAGCCTAAGCATATTCTTATTTTTTACTGAGAGGAATAAGGGCTGCTGAGTACTGTGACATTGTTCCTAAACAGATTGCCTCCTCCCAACAACTAAGAGAGGACCAAGCTAACCCTGAAGAAATCTACTCTTGCAGCCCTGTGGCCTGTTCTCCCTCCTGGGATTTTCAAAAGGCTAAACCAAACCTCAGTGGCTTGAAGGGCAGTAAAAGGCCTGCCAGTCACAGAGACACACACAACATGACATGCTTGAATACCGCACAACCTTTTCAGTCTCTAATTTTGGCTCCCTAATCACCTAATATCTGGACCTGATGTAAACTGCTGTGGCGAAGCAGGTTTATACGAGTTCAGCGTGCTCTGTGGAGATCAACTGTCTCCTCCTGCCAGGCAGCAGGTGTGAACATTAAACCTGCCCAGCCCTTTCCATCCATCAGTTTTCAAGGTGCCCAAAAGACAGCAAGGAGGTAATTTTGGGTCTCCTGTTTTCTTACAAAAAGGCTACAAAGATCCAGAGAGATGCAGATGACAAGCTCAAGTGGCTCTCAGGCAATAACCAGTGCCCACTATCCCCAACAGGTACCAACTTCTCCAGTTCCACTCTGTTTTCCCTCCCATCACAGGCTCAGCTGCTGGGCAGTTATATTTCAACTTCCCCAAACCAATGAAGGTGTTTGAGATACCTCAGTGGGGTAACTCTACAGGCAGAACCTCTGATGGGGAATACAAGGCTGATTTCCATTATATAAGGTAGATAACTTATTCCCTATGATTTACATAATGAAAAAGCTTATCCTCCTCTTCTGTTGCCCCTGCACCCCTTTCTGTCATCCTTCAAGCAGGAAGACACAATCAGACTAGAAGCAAGTGCATATGTGCACCAGATGTGGGGGGCATGTTAAGCAGTGGGACACATGGAGCAGATGTGGATTTGATCCACGTAGGGAGGATCTTGCAATAGCCCCGACTTCACTCTGGCTCTTCCCCAGGTGGAAAGGTGCTGCCACATCTGGCAGCAATGAAAGGCATTCAAGTACTGCCAGAGCTGCCCCACTTTGTGACCCAACAATGGGAATCTGCCAGCTTCCACCAATGTGAAATTAAGGCAGACCCACAGCAATTTAAGCGAACAATAAATTAACTCCCTTTCAACAAGAAGAGGAGATGTAACCTATCCCACCCAGTGCACAAATCCTGCAAACACAAGTTATCACAACCTGAAAAATTGGCTGGAGACTAAACAGCAATCCAACACAGACAAGTCTACATCTGCTCACTCCAGATACCACTTCTGTCATTCCTCCCTCACAACAGATCTCCCACAAGCCTCTTTCCCTTGGGGCCCCCTCTGCCCGCAGCATCCCTCTATTAGGCACTCAGGTAATCCTCATGGAGGAGCTCTGTTAGCATTTGAAATCTTTGCCCTCACCACTTGCCCGATGACATTTTCTTCCTCTGCCTTCCTAACTCCCTCACATGCAACTACCCTCCCATTTTCTAAGCACTTCCCTCAGGGCACCACCTCCTGCTCTGCTCTGGAGACTGATATCTCCCAGGCTTCCAGTCTCAGCTGACCTGGCTTGATCTCCAACCTCCACACAGCCTGCCAGCCTCACCTCACTGAGGAAAAGGTGAAAGGCAGCAGAGCAAAAGGGAGAGCTACATCTGGATCAACACACCAGCTGTGCCATCTCACCCTGTTTCCAGATCTTCTCCCATTGTAAGGAGCAGAGAGGCTGATTTCTTTATACCTGTCCCCTGAGAAAGCTTCTGTTTGCTGCCTTCCCACAAGCACCGACCAAACAGGACTGCTCATCCTGGTGAAAAGAAGGCCAAGGAAGCTGGAATGAGGCTACACTGAAGACAGTAACCCAGACTCTAGCACTGGTGGGTCTCAGATCCAATCCAAGGTCAGACCATCAGGACCTCCTCTCATTTTACCTCACCTATGCTCTTCCTCTCCCCCACTCACCCCCAAGAGGCTGGGGCAGAGGTGCTTCCGAGGGAATCTCACTGTCACAGGGACAGAGCCAACATGCCAGCACTAACCTGAGACTAGGAATCCTGGACAGATGCCATGTCTGCACGGTTCCTTGGTTTGTTGTCCTTTCCCTGTTCCCCAGAGGGGCTGGAGGGACAGAAACACTGACCCCACAGGGTTAGGCTGGCTCTTTAAACCCAAGCAGGCTGCAGCGGTTGCCCAGTGCCTCTGGGATTGCCAAAGGGCATGGTGAAATGCATCTAGGAAAACCTGGAAGCAGGGTAATAGGGTACTTCCTCCTCTTTAAAGCTTTCCAGTTGTCTTCTGTTCACAGCTGAAGCAACCCAGGTGTCCTGACTTGCTCCACCTGGGACAAGGACTCTGCCTCTATGTATATGCAACAAATGTGACTACTTTGGCATTACTCTGGCTCATGACCTCTGCAAAAGACTGATGGTTTTCCTTCTTTTTGACAAGGAGTGTTGGTATCTGCAAGCATGATAAAGCTTCTGAGTTCTTCTGACAACACTTCTTTCCACCCCATCATAGGACAAACAAGCACAGAAAATGTGACTCTTCTGCTGTGCACAGGATAATTTTAGGCTTTTTATCTGAATTTGTTGACGTGTATTTCACAAATGGGCAGCTTTTGAGAAGAGTAAACAGATTCCTCTTGTAGTTTTTCATGTGAGTCACATTGTCTCAGAAAAATCTCTTATCAGCCAGTTTCACAGTGAATGGTTATTTTGATAGTTATATGATCTGGTTTTGGTGTGCATGTTGTTTCAAAGTTCCAAAATTTTTTCCCAGACTAAAAACAGCTTTGAAATTGTACTTATTACTGATTGAGGTCGTTTTTATTTTGTATAGAAACAGATGTAAGGATAATCATAGCAGAATAATTATGCCACTGAGATATACACCGGTTTATTTCCCCTCATAAGTTAGGTACGGCTAGGTTCAATGACAACGTGAGCCATTGTAGCCAGCAAGGCCTTAGAACGAGGGGATCTTCTTGGGCACGTTAATATCACTCCAGATAAAGTCAGCCTTGATTTGTCATTAAGTCCCTTACTAAGAACAGTGTGTTAAGGATTGCACAGAGAAACTTCCACAGCACAGCAACAAATATTCCCAACAAAGGTCAGAGTTATTTAATGCCCCTGCCACAGGACATGGATCAGTCATGCCAGACCTGGAAATAGACTTCAAGCCTTCTAATTTTACAATCCCATTATCCCCTGCTCCTCACCTCTTGGCACTTCTTCTGTTCTCTTGCACCTTAGCATCTTTGCAGGTAATGAGATGGAAATGTGCAACTGGATCCTCCAGCCTCCCCTTCTTACCTCATGCTCTCGCCTCTGCCGTGTACTTGCTCTCCTGTCCTCTTTCACCCCAAACTTTTGTGCTCTGCTCTGTACCCAGCATTGTACATTACACATCTCCCTTGCCTTTGAAACAGTTATTTTATGCACCATCTCTTCTCCATCATCCTTCTTCTCTCTAGCCTCATTTCTTCCAATACCTACCTCCTCCTCTCTCTCTGAGTAAATCTAGTCTGAGCTTAAGGGGTGATGTTAGCCACAAAGGATAATGTGATCATTTAACCAGCCTGATATGGACTCAGCAGACTGGCTTTAAGTGATGTTAACAATCCTAATTGAGGCAAGAAATCAGTGAAACACTGATTTACCACTTTGCATATTTATTAGGTTTAATCAGTTTCTGATATCCTTTCCAAGAGTCCCTCCTCATTTTTGTTCTGGTCATTATCTTTTGAAACTTATCTCTTTTTCCTCCCTTTCTGACCAAAAAAAGACTGCATTTCACAACTTGATCATCACCCTAAACAGGATACAAGCTGCTTCCCCTTCACATGTGTTTATCTTAATGTGCTTGCTTCTTATTCCAAGTTTATCGCTCCTGATCAAAGTCAAAGATGATTTTTTTTCTTTTTTTTTTTTTGGAAGAACAAAGAACTTCTTTTCCGTCTTAGATATGGATAAGGTGAGGCCATGATCCAGGAAAGCTCTGGCTAATCATACAGGGAGGCAAAGAGAGAACAAAAGTGAGACTAGAAAATAAGGCTGAAGTGAAAGCATGAAGGCAAAAGGTTACAGATAGAGCTGAGTAGGAGCTAATATCAAGAACAAGGAGGAGGCCCAAGTCCACCTTCCCACTGGTGCCTTTGGTACCCAGGAACAGGAAGGTGCTGGCAAAAACTGGACTGTGCAACAGGATCCAGCTCACTCCAGCACCTCCCTCTGCTGGCCGGTGTGCAGAGCCCCAGGCAGGACACCCAGTGCAGGGGAAGGAGGGCTCTGGATTGCCCCACTTTGTCCTGGGACACAAACCATGTGAGAGACCCGAGTGAGCACCTGAACCGCCTCTGTTTGCTGAACCACAGCGCTCTTCCAAGACTGAAGATGGCTGAATTATTGGGGGAACTTTAGGTCTATTCTAGGTATCTACATTGTGTTTTCATTCAACTTTAAGGTCAATTAGTAGGCCTTTTATGTCTTGAAATGCACACAAATCTACTGCAATACTCCTGCTTCCTTATGGCACCTAACCATTTCCTCCCGTGGCTTCGATTTTCTTACCTCACTGCTGTTGAAAGAGGGCAGAAGCTAGGAGGAAATGCGAAACAGGAAGCCCCAAAAGGCCAGATCACCTACAAAACAACACGTAGACACATGTATCCATAATGTATGACGAATAACGCTAAATAGCATGGAAAAGAGTTATTTGTTTTGCTGTATCCTTTTGTACTTAAATACTGATGTATGATCTTGGTTTAGCAGGCAGCACAAGCTTCTTGGCCTGCTCCCCAGATGTGCAGAGATCTGTAACATTTCCTAGAGCTTTTCTGTTGACAGTGCAACATAGAAGGCACTATTTGGCAACAGCAGAGATCTTGCTGTTTTGTTGCAGGGGTTCTGCAGTGTATGTCATGTCTATTGTATGTGTATTGAAGAGTTTCTAGATTTCCTTCCTACACTGTAAGACTGCAGGCTTACAGCCAAGTCATATTTTTTTCTAAGGCTCCCATCTCTAGATCCTTTTGCAACTTCAAATTTCCTTTATCTTGTTTTTAGCTAAAAGTTTCAGATGGTTTTTCTGGGGTACTTATATCTTAAGCGTTTATTTCAACATGTTAATTCCCCTCTCACCTCTGACTGTGCCCCACCCTCCTCTCCGGTGCCCATCACAAAGCTTTCCAGCTGCCCTCCCACTCGATCCATCCTGCTGCCTCTCCTGCCACAGTTCTTCCAGCCACTCCCTTTCCCCCTGTTTCCCTCACCAGTCTCCCCTCCTTCCCCTTCCTTCTTCCCTTTCTCTTCCTTCTCTCTTTCTCTGAATGGCTGTAACGCTGCCAGGACTTGGCAGATGAGCCAGACCCTGTCTTAGAATTAGCTAAATTAGCGCCATCAGCTGTGTGCGTGACAGGGAAACCCCTCTTTAGCAAGCTCAGCCCTGCCGATCCTGGACACGAGAGGGCCCTTTTTAGGGATTCTGTTTCCTGCAGCCACTTATCTGTCTGACGCTGTTTGCTTCTGAGCCGAGGCTCTGAGGTGTGCAGTGATGCACCCTGACAGTTATTTATAGGATAAAAAAATGGGCCTGCTGCCCCAGGAAACAGCTCAGCCGCTCAGGCAGGCAGGGTTTGCTAAGCGGTGTGTGCTCATGCTTGGGGGCAGGGGGAAGCAGAGCTGAGGTCTGGCAGCGCTTCCCTCACCTGTTGCAGAGGCAGGCAGGACCACCCGCCGCTTAGCGGCACAGGGCACGGGGGGACGGCTTATTTATTGTAGTGTTTGACGAACATCTAGCTGCTTCTTAGAGACAAGGAGTGGAAGGGATGGAGGGGAGAGCAATCCAGTTCCCATGGCAACCGTGCTCAAGTCATCTGAGGTCAAAATGATGACCGAGGCTGCCAGAGAAAACGAATTTTGATGCGAGGATAAATCCCACATCAGTGACCGCATGGCTCAGTCTGCCAGTTCTGGGTGCCCGAGCAGCCCTGCATCCCCTCTTTGTCCACCGTCCCCCCCAAACTGGACTGCACTGCTCCCCACTATGATGCTTCTGGGGACCCTCTCAAAGCCTGATCCCCTCTCTCAATGCCTGCCCTGAATTCACCCCCAGCTATTTTTGTTTCTGGGTCACCGAGATCACATCTGCACAGCCACCAGAGGCTGACTGCAGTGTGGGCTGGCACATCCTCGCTCCTCTTGAGCCGTGAGCAGGGGCTGCCCCCAGCTCTGAGGCTCAGGCCACCAGCCCGCCACCGGCCAGCAGAGCCTCAGCTGGCCTGTCACCACCCCCTCGCTGTCCTCTAGGGTCCGACTTCATCGAAAGCCATCGCGTACGCGCCTAGTGACGACAAAACACGTCAGCTTTCATGTTTTTTGGAAAGCAGCTGGAACTGAGCAGCAGTCTCTGCAGGATGCTGCCGCGCTGAAACGGATTTCTGTTGCCATCTGGTGGCAACTGAAGAGTACTTGGAAGTACAGACAAATTACCAAGATCTACGCCCCACTATTCTCTGAGAGGGGCTTGCTCTCCTCCACTGGAATGGAGGGAGGTGCCCAGGGAGTCACCATTCCTGAAGGTATGCAAGGAACGGCTGGACTTGGCACTTAGTGCCATTATCTAGTTCACAAGGTGGCAATCGGTCAAAGGTTGGACCAGATGGTTTTGGAGATCCTTTTCAACCTAAATGAGGCTGTGACTCTGTTTATTCCACGGGTCTTTACTTGGTCTGCATCAAAATTTCCTCACTTTAAAAGGGAACAGGGGAGAATGTTAACACTATTAGATTTGATTTGATATCTAGATTCCAGATTATACTTGCCATTGCAAGTGTTCTACACAGTTTTTAATTAAACACTGGCAATTTTTTTGACTACTTCACATGCTGTAATCAAGATTCTCTCCTATTATCCCCTAAACCCTGAATTAGAAATCTTCTTTCTGCCTCTGAGAATTGTTGAATGAATCATCCACAGTTGGTCAGTTAATGAATGTACAATTACCAACCCCATGTGGCTATTGCAGAAATCTCCCTAAAGGATTGCACCTCTGCTTATTGAAGAACATATGAACCAGAAGCCAGCCTCAGACTCCCTCTCTGTCTAGCCCAGGGCCCCGTCCCATCTCTGGCTTAAGGGCAGAGGCCTCATGAAAGGCAGACGTCTCTCATCAGATGGTTTGCCCTGACACATTCCTTTTAGTGGCACTTCCTTAGTGCCACTATTCCTTAGTGGGCACTATTGTAGCTTCTGCTGGAGCCTGGCTTACACTGCAGCACCAGCATTTCTCAAGGCAGCCATAGATTCACCCTCTTGTCAATTCACTGCTCTCTGGTAGAGAATAATTCCCTTCCTGTTTAAGGAGGGCACTACACTATTGGACTGCATGGACAATGCAGAAGCAGGACATCCTAATCGTATTTGATTGTAGTCCTGCTTTGGTTTTTGCTCCAGCTTATGCTTAGCCCTGCCTTTGTGCCTTCCCTCATGCCAGTCTTGCTCTTGCCCCTGTTTCCTGCTCCAGCCCAGCCACATCTGCCTGCTGGAACCACCCAACCTCCTGCATGATCATGTTGCCTAAACTCCAACAAACCGCCTTTACCAGTCAGGCAGAGAGCCCACAGAGAGTTTCCCACTCTGTTGTTCCCACAGGCAGGGGTGACTCATGACATCTTGTCACTCCCAAGTAACTTAGCTGATGAAATCCCAGGAGCAGCCAGCCACACTCCAGCTCCATGTTGGTCCTCCAGCACCAGTTTCTGCTCCATGTGAAATAATCCAAGGAAGCCCCATCTCAGAGCTGAACCTTCCCTTGCCACACAAAACTTACAGTGGCCACTGATGTTGTTTTGGTGCTGTTCATCTTTCTAATAGGATGGTTTTGGCCCAGTTTTTTGTGTGTGCTCTTGCTTGCCAGACACAGGATGTGAGTGAGGGCCCAAACAAGCCCTCCCCCACAGAAGGTGAGGCATTGCTTTTAATCCTTTATTTAGATCCCAGGAGAGAGCAGTGGGCAGAAGCAGCATTCACAACACTAAACCAAAAGCAGAAGGACTGTATCGATATCTGGCAGTACTGTGATCCTCAGCATGGTCCCAGAAAGGAGTTATGCAATGGAGCCACCCCACTTCCAACAGGAGCCAATTGGAAAAGCCCTGGTGCAGCTGTAAACATCCTTCACTTTTGTTAATTTATTTTTTTTATTCGCTACATCAGTTCTGACATCCACTTTCAAGACACGAAGGCAAAGTGTTTGAAGGGCTCGTAACTTGCGGTGAATTTCTCATCCAGGTCTCCACAGCTTCATGTTTCATCTTCATGTTCAGTGCATTCAGAACTGTTACCTGAGGCCACAGAGCAGAGGCAGGCACTAGAGAGTCACACCACAAATGTAGGCAGCCCAACCAACCTGCTCCAAAATGAGGAAACCTCATCCCACCACATGTATGGCAATCACGTGGGTCTGAAAGACACAGGAGCCTCTACAAACTTCATAGACACAGGATTTTCTTGAGAATGTGAATGGTTTTTTACAATTTAGACCAGGAACAGATCTTCAGTCACTGTACGCTACTTTGTGAAAGAGATTAGTTGGTTACACAACAGCACTAGTAAATGAAATGGTGGCTGGAAGTGTTCCCCACTAAAATTTGATTATTAAAGTTAGTTAGCAGCCCAATAGAAATTGTCCTTACAATTCTCTACACAGTTTAGAAGTCAGTACATGGGAAGGAATGTTCCAGAAGGAAGCCTGCCCGCAGCCAGACTGTTACAGAGGGTAAGAATTTAACACTATGGCCACTCCATGCCCAGTAGCCTCAAAACCAAAGGCATTTAATCTACTGCCAGAATGAGCCTTACTCTCTGAGTGGGCATTGAATCAATTTCTCAACACTTTGTTCACTTTTCATGTGGCCCAATTACTTTAGGCTCTCTGCATGGTACCAAAATAATTTGAGTCAAGAGCCTAATGCAGTTTAGGTTCAAAGTCATCTTTCACTAACGTGTCTCTACATGTAATGTTTGATTCATTATGATGACAGAGTCAAGTTTATTTATTCTTTTTTTTTTCCTTTAGAAAATTAGAGCTTGTTGCCGGTCTTGAGGGTCCAAGTTACTGGAAACACTGGTCAATAGGTCAAGTGTATTGATCTACCACATTTATGCTCTTCCCCACAGCTCCCATTGATTTGATCCCAGACATGAAGACTCCCTAGAAGAACCAAAGCCAATGCTGATTTGAAACAAAGCCAGGTTACTCTGAATGCTTAACATAGGGTTCCTTGTTCCCAGAGCTTAATCTACAGATATCCACACTCTTTCACAGCTGGAAAGGAGAGCTTCCTTAAATCCTGTGCTGCCTACCAAGAACTGAAGAGGAAATACTGGGCAATACCTCCTGCATTGCATCCCTGACCTATTGGCTTGAATATTGCAAAAATCACCAGAAAGCTGGAGTCAGGAAAGCATAGTTCTTCTAAATCTAATAGGATACAAATAGTAAACAAGTCTTCCCTGCCAGAACTGGTCATTTGGGGTACTCATCTTGTTGACAGTAACTTTTCCAGAAGCTGCAGACTAACTTAGCTCTGAATATTTTGCATCATCCCAGACTGCATGCCACAACCTCAGCAATGTCATTTTAAGCAACTCAGAGCAGAACTATTGGCTCATACCAATTTTTAAGAAGGACTAAGAATGATTCACATTAAGATTTCAAAGCTCACAGACTGAACCAAGCCTGCTGGTGTTCAGGGACTCTGCAAATGCTTCTTACCAATTTCTCACCAGGTATCAAATAATCTCTCTTCCTGACACAGACTCCTTAAGAAGGGGACAGTATTTTTGGGACAGTAGCCATTCAGAAATGCACTGAAAACCTTACAAAAGCCTTTATAAATAATTCCCCCCCCCCTTCTATTCATCCTGTGTTTCCTCAAATACTTGAGACAAAAATCTTCTGATTATGCACAGGAATACAGTTGTCCCAGCTCCTCATTCCTTGGACAGAAAGACATCTGATCCTGGCTATTCCTATAAACCAACAACTTTCAAACATAATTAACAATGCTGTCAAAAAATCCTGCAACTAATTAGGATCACGTCTGGCCAATAGTAAACATCACTTGAAGGAATATGTTGTGCTTTCAAATGTGGACTGATCAGAAAGCTTGAATAGTTCAGACAAGAAACTGAATTAAGTTAGAGTTAAATGGCTGTTTCCTTTTCCTGTTTCCACCTCAGGCGGAGTGAAAGAGTAGGACAGCAGATGACTGTCCATGAAAGGAAACATTAGTCAGTCCCCTTCTTGAGCTCTGTATCTTCATTTTAAATTCAGTTATGTTTCAGTGTGACTCACACATCCTTGGGATATTCTTTGCTATCGTCTCTCCCAGGCATCAGTAACCTAACAAATAATTTGGCATCTGTAGCCAGGATGTTCCCTCTCAGAACCTCTCAACAGCTTGTGGGGACACAACCCTAACAAATACTCCTGCCCCAGTTCTATTGTCACTGATGACAGCTGTAAAAATTTCCAGTCCTTTCTGAAAACTAGTGAAGCATTTGGCTCAACCACTTATTTCAGCAATGAATTCTCCAGTGTAATCTCATGATATGGAAAAGTGATCCCCAATTTTCACTTCCCAGTTTCATTGAATGGTCCTTTTGTTCTCATGTATACAATACAGGCAGAACAGAAGCTAAGTCTACTTTTCCTACTCTAGCAATTATTTTATAAACTAGCTGTCCATTTTTATATCTCTCCTTTTCAAAATAGCAATCTCAGTTTTTCCAGTGTCTCAGAGTTTTTGCATGCCTTAGTTTCCCATGTCACCATTTCCTGAAGTCTCCTGTTTGAGGGCAGACTTCTGTGTTGTCTCCAGAGCATTCATACAACATTGTCCTCAATGGTGATGAAATCTCATGCCTATAATTATTACAGAGTTAATTTAAACCCCACAAGGGTAACATCAGCCCTTGCAATTGCACTGTTGAGACTAAATTTCAAATATTGTTGTGTTGTCCAGTCACCTTCCCTGTACAGGTCATTTTAGGGAAAGACATTGCAGAAGGTCCTTAATTAACACTGGAATTTTTTTTCTTACTGTTCACCCTCACTTTGGGACGTATTAGTTATTAAATTTGTAGCACCCTCCTGATTGAAAACTCCTTTCCCTATCTGTTGATTATCATCAATTGTGTCTCTGGAAAACCATCAGATCCTTTCCCAGCCTTAATTTTACTAGGCAAAGTTTTTTGAGCCAAAGTTCTAGGGATAGGATCTTCATTCTCCCGAAGATCCTAAATGAAAACACCTGTTTTCATTTGCATGAATCTTTATTGAGAATGAATGATCAGAATTATTCACAATTTTCTCTATGAGACTTTTTACATAAAATATTCTCTTGCTACTTTTCTGTATACCATTTACCTTTTAGTCGTTCATGATGTGTGACCACCTAATACTCAAAGATCCTTTTTTCTCCTTCTCTTTCATTTCCAGTTGGTGAGTTCCCAGGAACAAAAGTTATTAGTGCCTATATCCATGGTAGTAAATTTTGCATACTCAAATCTCATCCAAGATTTCATTTCATCCATCTTTCAGTATTCATTTATAACATCCTGATCATTCTGTCCTTGTGCCATCAGCAAATTTCATCCAAATGCTCTTTTTATTTATGCCAAGGCCATGAATTCAAATATGAAACAAGATAAGGCCCCACAGTGACCTCCATTAGTAATCCCTTTTCCCTATCAAGATTCTGCCTTTGTGGAGCAGTCTCAAAGGCCTTTTAAAAATCTAAACTTATCAGATTAAATGTTTCTCTTTTATTAAGTTCTTTGTTGACGCATCCCGAAAACTGAGCAGAGGATTTATGAGATACTCTTTGCTTAAAGAATTAATCTCAGTTATCAGGATCTTCCAGGTGTTTTGACATATTTTTAATTACCATTCCAACCAGCTTTCAAGAAACAGATAAAAGCTTCACTATTCTACTTCCCTGATTCATCCCTAGCACTTTTTACAAAATTGTGGGTGCAGTCTGTGTTGTGTTCCCTGAAGCTCTGGTACCATGGCAGCTTTCCATGACAGACCATATATTTTCCTAACCCAAGAAGCTCCATTACTACTCACTTGAAATTCTCTGGAATTCTTGGAGGTATACCATATTATATTTTAAAATTATCGGTTTGGTCCAACATTTCTCATTATCCACTCTCAGTCTTTGAAAGCTGCTTCATTGTAAAAAACAGAATGCATGTAGGACAGGAATACAGAAGTCTCAAAACTGAAAGTGTATGTGAAAAAACAAGGTTTTTCTTGATTGTTCTCTTTAACCACCCTTGATCCAATATATCCACTAATTGTTTCACAGGCTTCCCGGTTCTCACACCCAGGAAGATTCTCATTTATCCTTTTCATTCATTTCATTGTTTGCTCCGCAACTCCCTGTTCTGTCTTCCCTCCTAATTATTAAATGCTACAAATTCAAGCTTCTCCCTACTGTAAATTTTGAAGAACCTCTTGCATGACTCTGAAATTATAAGTTAAGTCACACAGGTATCCTATTTTCCTTTTGATCTACATGAATGCTTGTCATCCAAGACTATTATTATTGCTGATATCATAGGTATCCACCAGCACTTCTAAGGATTTTAATCTTTTACTATTAACTCTGATGTCTGCTTCTCAGTCAGAACGCAACGGCATGAACTGCTCATTAGTTTGAGTTATTGCGATCAAACTTTATATCCTGTCTGCATTTTCACACCATCTGCTTTTGAAGTGGCAGATAGGCTGTTAATCAGACTCACTGTGCTTCAGTGCCTGTGAAGTGTACTGGCTCTTTGAAAAGTGACTTCAGGTGGTTCTTCATTTACTGTTTCAAGCAACTTCTGTCCACACTTACAGGCAACCAGAGCTTTCCTAGCTGCCAGTCCTGGGAATGTGTCCACAGATTTCCTTTCCTGGCACCAATGCCCAATATGAAGAACCAAACTTTGATGCACAAACCAGGGTTTTCCTTTAAGGACAGCTACCAATTGATCTTTTGGTTTGTTCACTATAAGCATACAAAACTTAGAATGCAATTTTGTCAATTCAAAAGGAAGGAGCAGTATCCAGCTTCCTCTTTCAGAGCTATTTTTATTCTGCAGGCCTAACAAGCAAGGAAACCAGTAAAAATTACTTCAGCCTATCAAGTTGAATTAGCCAAAATGCACCTAAGCATCTTAACTGCTGTGTAAGAAGGTACCTTTTCATGTAGGCATTTCAGAGGAGAATCACTTTATAACTTTGCTGTACTTTTATTCATTGAGCTTGTGGCAATGCAATATGTGACAGTACCTCTGTGAGCTTTGGGGCCCTAGAATCTGACCTTCGATATCAATTTGTCTGTGTGTCCAATGACTGAAATGTTTCCCTCGTGAGTACTTCATAATCCTTATCGTAGTAACACTATGCAAATCTTTTGAGTCAGGAAAGTGCAATTATCATGGAAATAATTTTTTTCATGAAAAACTCTTTAGATATTCTACACTGAAAGAAAAACAGCATGATTGGAAAATGTATGCAAAACAAATTCATTCACTGACACTCCTTTATCTTCCTAAAAAAGCGCCTTTGTCTCACCCAAGTCTTCTACAATAGAGCACAGCAGACCCTCAGCCACCAGAAACCCTTGTGAAGACCTCGACACCCTGGTCTGCCAGACCACGATGGCATGGCCAGGAGTCCCCTCCCCAGGGGCCCCCTGCTCTCTATCCTTACAAGCACTGAGATCACACATGAATTTGCATTTAAGTACTACTTAGAATTGTGTAGGCTCCTGCAGACTCTGACAGCTCCGACTTCACCCTCCAGGTTTTTCAATTTGAACAGAAGCTCCAGAACAAGACTCCTGCATATGATCTTCCTCCACCAACCTTTCCAGATGACATTGTTCCCAGAGGCCCATTCACAGCACAACTCAGCCACAGGGAACCCATAGGAAGGGCTGGAGCAGACCAAGAACATCATGGTTAAAATATTTTCCCCAGTTTGTATTAGATCTGTATCCTGACTCCTGCCTCACTGCACTGCTTTCTGTCAGAGATACCACAATCTGAACACACAGTTAAGCATTGTGCAGCAAGTATTTGTCATTTTGTATCTCCCGGGTATCTCCCATGTACTGCCTGAATGTCCTAATGACTGGGGTTTGTAATCCACCTATTTTTGTCTCTGTGAATATTTAATCAATCATTCCCACAAAGAGCATAAGCTTCAAGGGGAAAAAAAAAAGGCATTAAAAAACAATTACCTCCAATTATCCAAAGCTGAATAACAAGAGCATTTGCCTAGGATACGCTGGCACATCTCTCTTTCAAACAGGGCATTTGACCTCGGGACAAAGAAAGAGCAGTCTCCCTCTGCTCACGATCCTTGGGAATGAGCCCTACTCTGTTCCCGTGCCTACCTACAGCCACTGTGCCTGTCTGAAAGATCAAGGGAAAAATGGGTGAGCTGGGTTTAAACCTCTGCTAAAAAAGCCATGAAAAGAATGAAGGTCCCTTACAGAGATCTAAAAAACCAAGAACTCATGTAGGGTTCATGAAAATAAGAGACCAAATACAGGAGACAGACTTTATTTTTGTCCTTGCAGAGGGAAAGGTCACAGTACAAACTAAAGATTTAAAAGGCTTAAGAGAACCAGAATGAAAAGAGATATTACAAATGCACCAATTAGGGGAAAAGCTTCAGTTAGAACTTGTGCCTTGTCACTCATCAAAGAATCCAATTACGAGACCAAAACCAGGCTTTGTTAGTACTGCAATTCACAGAACTACCTGCTTCAAAGCACATTAAAGTGCAGCTGCCGCCTGAAAAGTGACTATCACAGCTACGTGGGATGGCATGGAGCCTGCACCGAGTCTTGGAGGAAACAAAGACCCAACCTCCAGTCCCTAAGGAATGAACACAGGGACTTTCCTCATTTCAACAAAGCCTCCCTGTACTGGAAGTGGCCAGTGGCCCTGTCTTGGACTTCTGAGGACTTCAGGGAGAGCCTGTACTGTTTCAGGTCCTATTTGAAAACAGAGGTGGGCCTGGAAGAGACGGGACAGTCCATGCGGAAACCATTTTTGTGGGTTGCGAGAGACAGAGGGGTTTCTGTCCACCCAAAATATTCCACTGCCTTTCCCAGTGACTAAACCTCTGGAGCATGACTGGTTTGGGTTTGGCTGGCATTCCTCAGGCAGGGAATGGCTGAAAGACAAAACACACCCCACTGCTGGCAGCCCGAGTGCAGTGTGTGGGAAGGGGACACTCTTCACCCTGAGAATTCTGTCCTATCTGCTGTATGAGTGACTAAATTAAATTTAAAGGCTCCCAGGATGAAAGGACATAGTCTCAAGATGTGCCAGGGGAAGTTTAGATTGGGCGAATTTATGTTGGAGGAATTACTTCACCGAAAGGGTGTTTGGACATTGGAACGGACTGCCCTTGGAGGTGGTGGAGTCACCATCCCTGGAGGCGTTTAAAGAACACTGGACGCGGCACCCAGTGCCATGGTGGTGTTCAGTCACAGGACGGACTGGGACAGCTCGGAGGTCTTTCCCAACATCACGGACTCCGTGCCTCCACCCGCAGTCAGAGGGGCGCACACGGGTGAGGGCAGCGCGGGGCGCGGCCCTCACGCACAACATGGACCCCCCGCTGCCATTTTGCGGGCGCCGNTCCCTGGCTGGATGCGACACGGGGCGGGGAGGAGCCGCCCGGCCGCTGCGTGCGGGGGCTCTGCGCGCTCTTAAGGTGGCCCGAGAGCCCGACGGGAGCGGGAGCGGGACCGGGATAGCCGGGGGTGTCCCCGGTGGGGCGGCCATTCGCAGATC
>VXBC01010669.1:53777-87614 GCA_013399945.1 Ploceus nigricollis
AGCTGCCTGGTGTGAGGGCGGCGTGCGGGGCGGCTGCTGGAGAATGCCCGCTCGGCTGTCAGGGTGAGGGAGCCGGGTGGAGGTTTGTACCGGGAGATAAGAGCCTGTCACATGAGGATTCCCGCTGCAGAGACGGGGAGCGGCGGCTGGAGACAGTCTGTGCCTTCCTGTGTATCCGAGGCTGGACCAGCAAACACGTCCCTCGACGATTGTCCAACCTTTGAAACTTTGGAACTCCCGGCAGGTGCGGTTGGCCCTGGTGGAGATATCAGGTACACTGGCTTTCTTGTAGTTAGGATCCTAAACGTGAAATTGAAGCGCTGAATTTTAAACCACCAGTTTTGGCTTCTTGATTGTGCAAGATGCATCATTACATGCATAGGTATGTCATGTACATAGAGCACACCAAGAAGTTATTCAAGATACACAACATGAGTGACCAGTAAATTTTTACATATGTATGTACAGAATCACAGAATCCGTGAGGTGCAAAAGACCTCTGAGAACATGGAGTTGAACCTTTGATTGAACGCCACCGTAGCGACTAGACCATGGCACTGAGCGGCACATCCAGTGTTTCCTTAAACACTTCCAGGGAAATAGGCTGCACCACCTCCCTGGGCAGACCATTCCAATGTCTAATCACCGTTTTCTGTGAAGAAGTTCCTCCTGAAGTCCAACCTAAACTGCTTGAGGCTATGTTGTCCTGTCCTGTCACTTGTTACCTGGGGGAGGAGGCCGACCCCCACCCGGCTGCCTCCTCCTTTCACGTGGTTGTAGAATGAGAGGGTTACCTCTGAACCTCTTCTACAGGCTAAACAACTCCCGTTCCCTCAGTCGTTCTTGTACTTGTATGCAAGTACATAAACAAAGATTTTCCTGGCTAAGAAGGGTTTTTTGAAAAAAACCCAAGCCAAACACATAACCCTGCCTAGGGAGAAAAACATGTTAGGATACCTGCATGTTACATAGGATTGCTGAGATGCCTGTTTATTGCTAGTTGCAAATGGAAGGAACAGTCCTTCAGCCAGGATGTAGAAGAGAATTCCTTCCCAAATACTGAGACTTTCAGTGTCCCAACTGCCAAAAACCAAAGCCACCTCCTACACCTTCCTGGATGCAAGAAGCCCCAACTGCCCGCTACCCATCTGTCAAAATTTATAGATCTCCTTAGACAAATATTAACAATTCAGTCATGCGCAAAGCCTGTGGCATATTGAAAAAACTGGGAGAAGGATAAAATACATTGAATGTAATGTAAAAATAAGCTACGTGGTGACTGGTTTACTCTTTTTCCCCATGTCTCCATCTGCTCTCCTCTGTCTTCTATTTAGCTTTGAAAGGCTTTGGGATGTGTCTTTGTTCTCTGAATGCTGAATATGATGATGGATCATGATACATTTATCTCTGTGCATTTCTGCCACACTGATCCTTTGCCCTGCCTCCCTAGGGCACTTTTTATGTTGGATGGTAATTTTTGCATTTACATTCTTACAAGCAGTGGAACAAGTTAGTTACATCATACCTTTTAATTGTCTATAAAAAGCAGGCAGTACTTCAGATATTTATTCGAGAAGAGGATCCTGAAAACTAAAAGGAAAAATAAGTAGGGAACACACATCGGATGCCTGGCACACGTCGAGTCCAACCACAGCTTTTTAACACCTCTGCATTTGGCTACAGATCAAACAACTTGCAGATACCACCCGTCTGCCTCCCAGCACAATGGTGCTCCTGCCTTGTCTCTCAGTAGAGAGTAGTCTGAGCACTGTATGGACACAAATCCTAGCTAGAGGGGGACTGGGAAACTTGGACTAGGAGTAGCAGACACAGCCAAAGACCACCCTGCCCAAACAGAAGTCAAAAGAGAGGCAGAAGAACAAGGGAGCTGAAGCTAAGCTGTTCACGCAGGACTTGAGTGAGGCTGGGAGAAGTGACAGAATAGGACAGAGCTCTGCTGTGGCAGTGGAAGGGAAAGAGATGGTTGTTGGCCCTTGGTAATGATCAAGAACACCATAATGGGGATCTGTAGTGAGATAATGTGAATAGTATGGGGGAAAAGGCAGGAAACCCTTCTTGACAGAACAGGTAGTAGCAGAGGGAGGAAAGTTGTGACTAGAGCTGCTGGCATAGGTGCAGAAGAAGGGGATAGTGTGGGAGAAGGAGGACACAGAATCCTGAGAGGATGGAGGATGATGACTGACTTCCTGAAATGAAGGCGTGGAACTATGGCACAGGTTGTGACCTGTTGAAGGAATGCAAGGAGTCATTGCAGGTGCAGTGGTAAACTCAGCCCTGCAAAAGCAGCAAGTCTTAAAATACCCCCTCTGGTATCTCAATTTCCATATTACAGTTTCCAAAAGTAAAAAAAATATTTTCTCAGAAAATGCCATTTCCTCTTAGTATATGTGCTGTCCTCTACTTCAAGCCTTACAGCAGTGCTACCATTTGGAAAGATTCAGATGTGAAACCACACACAAAAAGATGAGATGATGAAATACAGGGCGACTTTCAGATAGCTGGGATAGGGGCCCCAGGGGGGGCTGTTTCGGTCATGCTTTTCAGATTGACACATCAAAATGATCTGCCTACCGTACTGGCCGCAGGTGTATGGGACACGAGGCAGCACCTGCTCCTTCTCACACACACATATTAGAGTATTAATTCTTATTTGGCGTGCTTTACTGCACAGTCCCCTTTAATGTTATAATGAACTGCTGCCTTGGTCTGCATCCCTGAGACTCATCAACAGGACACTTCCAGTTTTTGGACTGCTGGGTCAGAGTGGGACAGCGCTGAGTGTAATTCACAGAATCACAGAATGAGTTAGGTTCAAGGGACCACAGTGCGTCATCTGGTCCATCGTCCTTGTTTTAGCAGGGTCCTCCCAGAGGATCCTGCATTGTGCAGGATTGCATTCAGATGGATCTTGAGTATCTCCAATGAGGAAGACTCCACAACCTCTCTGGGCAGCCTTTTCCAGTTGACAGTCTTTACAGTGCAGTTTACCTGCACGGTAAAGTTCTTCCCCGTGTTCAGATGGAACTTCCTGTACATCAGCTTCTGCCTCTTCATCCTAGTGGTTGGCACCACTTAGAAAAGCCTTGTTGCATCTTCTGGAGACCCCCACTTTAGATATTTATACACATCAATGAGGTGAATTAATGGGGTTTCCTGGCTGTAACACATAGGAGAGATAGCAATGAGACTTTCAACAGGATTGTGGTAGAAACACCTTTTAAGATCTGATGATGTCTTTGCAATAGGTTGTGGACACACACAATGCTTGAGGGAAGACTACTAGAGACGAAGAGCTGCATTGTTTTGGGGTGGGAGTTGACTCGGAGTAGTCAAGGCTGAAGCAGGGCACCACCACTGCATGGCCAGTGTGAGCAGCGCGGGTCGGCAGACGCCGGCCCAGGGTGCCCATTTGTGAGCCCCCGTGCCGGGGCTATGACCGGCTGTCGCAGGGGTGACACCGCAGCCGCTGCCCCCCGTTTAGAGCGGCGAAAGGCGGCTGCTGGCAGCGGCTTGGGGGCGAGGGCCCCACGGCCGCCTCCGTGGTGAATGGAGCTCCAGTGCGGCGAATGGCCTCGGCCGGTCCCGGCGGACGGGCAGCTCCTCCCCTCTGCCTGGCAGAGCGGGCGGGCAGCCGCTGCTCCCCCGGCCCGGCGCCTCCTTAACCCGGGGAGGCGGGGGCGGCTGCGGCCGGGGGGAGCCGGGGNGAGGGAGCTTAACACTTGCCCCCTTCCCCACTAACGAGCCAAGGGTGTGCCGAGGCCCCCGGCACCCAGCCCTAGTAACTATTTAGAGGCAGGTCTGCTCTTTCTCGCTGTGGAACAGAGCCTTCTGGAGCTCCCTCGATACTTGTTACGGGGAGAGGTGTCTTCAGACCCCAGTTCCTGAGGATTGTGAGAATAACCTTTACTGGCAACTCCCTCCTGCTGCTGGGGAAAGTCTTCTCTCAAGCAGAGCAGACAGCCCTTCCCCAGACCAGGTAGTAGTGGGTGTCTTTACAGAGGAAATCCTGTATGCCCAGGAGAGGCAATTCCCAAGACAGAAATAAGCAGGATCTCCAGATACCTTCCTAGTAATTTTAATTATTTCCATCTGCTCAGCAGGTGATAGAGCAAAATAAGGGAAAGAAAGCAGAGAGAGATTTAGCTAGTCTTTCCTTTTCCAGTTGCTGTTAACTGGAGATAAAGGTAATTTCCAATACTGATCTCATCCTCCTTCATCCCAAGGAAGATCCCTCATCCCCTAATCCCAAGAGGGCTTTCTTCAAATACCCTGTGCAAGGAGAGAAGACACACCTCCTAGTTACAGGGACAAGAAAAGGCAGATTTCACTGATAATATCCACAGAGATAGCAAGAATTGTTTTAGAGAAAGAGATTTTTCCCCTTACAGGCAAGGTGTACCCAGAGAAAAGAGATTTCTAGGTAGGCAGATTGGGAAAATTGATTTCTGAAATAATCTGACCATCAGTGAAAAGGCTGTTTCCCGGGGAACACCCCTTTAGTAGTTAGCTGCCAAAAGGGAGAGAGGATCTCCATCCCAGGATAAAACCAGCAGTTTTAGGGGACTGACAATCCCAAGCAGATTGTTTTAATACTCAAGATCCTGATTTCATCCACAATCCTTTTGCCCTCGAAATATTTTTTGAAGAAGCCCTTGGAATAGCTGACAGCAACGGTCTGAGTATGGCTCTCAGAGAAGGAGTGTGAAGGGCAGCACCCCAACAACCAGCACGGAAGATAATCCACCTCCCTCCAGAAAATCTTCCAGACAGAGTGAGTGACCACATTATATCACCTCTCTATTCCTAGCTGTCTTCTCTCGCCTTCTGTCCCTGTTTTCTGTGTCTCTTCTTCTCTCACTGTATCTGCATGCTTTTAATCTTTTAGCTCTTTCTGTTTCTGTACTTCTCCCCACCTTCTTTTCCTGTGTGTGTTTCTCAGTCTCATTCATTTAGCTCCCTTATGGAGCTAAATGGAATTGACCTGATTCTTTCCTTCACTATTTAGCTTATGAGAGACCTTAGCCCTGTTTAATTGTAAGAAGCCTCTCTGCCCTTTCCCTTCTACTTTCTTTCTCTGGTTTATTCATCCTAGGCTCAGCCTTAATCATCACTGGTGTGAATTAATTTCTGTCATTTAGGGGTCATTGAGAATGATAATAGTAGCCAAAAAAAGCTTTGAGGAGACAGGAACAGTGATTTGTAGTGCCAGTGTCCAAGGATGCACCCATGGGGTGGAGTGTCAGTGCTCCATGTGGGTCCTACTGTGCTTGTAGCTGTGGGAATAAAATCATTGTTTGGTGCAGACCTCACTGTGCTTGGGGTCTGAACCTACAGATCCCCATGCAGATACTCTGAGATGCATGTCCTAATGTACCTAAGGGACGGTGGGGTGAATTCTGGAAAGAGTGCCCTTGAGAGTGGGTCCTGTGGTGCTCAGGGGTCTGGCAGTGAAGGCTGTGACAATGCTGGTGGAACCTGCTCTGAAAGCCAGAAGAAGCCGTTCAGTTGCCACCAGTCTTCATCTGTGTTCCATGCTGCGTTCAGGGGCTAGGAATGTGAATCCTAGTGCTGGTGCTTCGTGAGCCAAGCTGCTGCTTTTTGTAAATGAGGCAGTTAATTCCCAGCCACGAATGAGTATTCTGACACCAACGTAGTGATTTCCTGAGAAATCAAGTCTGAGGGAGACTTCGTCTCAAATAAAGCCAAAGCAGATTCCAGTAGCAGAAGAATCTTGGATATTTCACCTGAGGTATTACTGTTCTTAGTGAGATAGTAGTGAGGAAATCCAAGATCAAAGGGCCAGGACAGGGAGCCCTTTTGGAGAGCAGTGGTTAAACAGGGAGTCCCTGAAGAAGGAACTCCTTGGTCTAATGTGCTTGCAAGATCAGACAAAATTTGCCAAAGTGATTCCCCATTTTGGCAGAGAATTTTGTCAGTTATCCACAGCTTCAGAAGGTGGCTCTTTCTAAGGGAAGGCTGAACCACCAAGCATACATATGTTCTGGGGGTACTGTTAGATGCCCTCCTACCTGTTGCCCTATAGTTATGCAATCGGCCTGTTTTGAGTAGAGCTGTGTTATCTAGCGCAAGGGAAGAGATAACTGAGGCATTTTGGCCTTTGTACATTCAAGGGGATAAACTGACTTTTCATGCTCTTGAGGTTAATTTACCTCATGCTGCCCCCTTCTTCACAGTCATGACTTGACATTTTTCAAGTGCTTTTGCCTCTGATGGATGCCAGGGCACTTTACAGAATATATACACCAGCCTCTACAAAATTCTGCTCTTCCACAACAATTACCTTTCTGCATATGAAACATTTTTTTCCTTCCATTAATGATAAAGATTCTGTATTTGCTGCCTGAGCTTTAAATGTTCATTACAGACATAAAAGACTGGAAGTGGTGTGCTATAGACTAATTGTTATTTATTTGTTAATTGCTGACAAGGCATTCAGTACTGACTTGGACACCAAATTAAGACAATCTCTGCTCAAAAGATCTCATAATCTAAAACACAGCTATACAAAAGCTGGGACATACTCATAAATTTTAGGGAATAATTTTTCATGAGCGCAGCTCTTCAAAATGATCATGGTATTCACATCAAATGTTTATCACAGGTGAAAATGCAGCTTCCTCTGAGATGGAATACTGCAGCTGCTCTGCACCATTTATTTTATACAAAAGTATCTATGCAAGAAAAAGGGAAGGTATTATTTATCTTCATGAAAGTGCAGGGTACTTTATAGACACGTTTAAATGCAAGCGTTACGTCTATAAGGGTTTACATTAAGAATGTTAAACCTGACCACCTAAAATTAGACTTTTAAAACCACATTAATGTACCTACGTAAATAGCCTAATTCTTGTAGATGCCTAGGAATATAGACTTGGCTTCAACAGAAGCAATGAAGTCTTCTACATTTGAGGAAAAAGACACTTAATTGTGCGTATATGGGTTTGTAAATTTATATTTGGACATTCATGCTTCCAAAAGTTGACTTTTTAAGTTGAAGCAGTCTGATCCTGTCCTATGAGCACTCAGCTCCCCTCTGAGAACTGACAGTGTAGCATTTCTCAGGTCAAGCCCTTAAGCAAAATGAAATGAGACGGTCTAAAGAGTTATGGGAAGAGGATTATGTTGCTGAAAGATCATGAGGTTATAATACTGTGTTCTATAACTTATTGGGTTTTATCTTGAAATGTGGTTTTGTAGGCAAGTTTCTAGGATAGAATAAGGAGTCCAAAAAGTTGAAATAAAAGAATGAAGCAGTTTGAGGAGTTGGGATTTAAATTTTTAGTCCGAGAGAGGGTTGTGACTACTGTAGTCCTTCTGGTTTGGGTTTTTTTTGCTGAGTCTTTTTTTTTTCCCCTGTAAAAATACAGGTGAATGTTGGTGTCTCTGAAGAAGTTTATTCTTGCCACAGAGGTACAGGTTACAAGTTACTACCTCTTACCCTAAACTTCAGCTGATCTTCATGTAGTGGGAGATTCAGTCTGCATCCTAGTTTGTATCTTTGGCCCTTTACTTCAAATGTCAGAAAGGAGGTGTGGTTAATGGCAACTGTGATATGGACAGCTGTCCCTCAAGTGCAGGACTGAGCTGATTATCTCATTTTACACAGCTGTCAGACAGGAATTGGATCTCACATTAGCAACCAAAAGATGAAAAATGCTTCTGGACTTGTTTTTCCATTTGCTTTTCCCAGCCTTGGTTAGAATAGTAACCGGTGATTTTCATGCAGAACCTTGTATGTTTTTGTAGTACTCCATTTGCAGAATCTGTTTCTGAGTGATACTTCAAAACTGAAACTTTGAAGGATACTGGTTTTGGTCTGGGAGGCATTTTAGAGAAGATGAGTAGACCCTAGATTGATGGGCAGCCTAATGTGATAGCTTACATGTTTGAACTCTCCAGTTGTGTTAACTCTGAAGCCTAAAGAAAAGCCTTTAATTTGCTGTTTTGTTGGCAGTTGCACACATTATTTTAGCAAGACTATCCAGTTGATGTGTTCAACCTCCAAATGCTTATTGTCTTTGTAGGAGGCAGTATTGCTACTTGCTATCTGTTTTGCTGGTTTTGTTTCTGCCCTGAACTCATGTTTTTCACTTTTTAAAGGCCGTCTGTGTATGTGTATTACTGAGAGAGAGCAAGCATGCAGCAGTATGTTTTCGCAATTAATTAATTGCAAATTTTCATCTTAGGTTTGAAGTGCAAATACAAAATACTGTGAATGTTTCAAAATTTGGAGATCTCACAGCCAACTTTAAGACCAATTTAATGCTGTATCCTGTGGTGCTTTGCCAAGATTTGGACTGGATTGTTGTTTTATCCATCTGTCTTTGACCTGCACAGTCTTCCTCTTATGAACCTGATACTTTCTTAGGTAGGCAACACAGATTTAAAGGTAGACAGCAAAGATTTTGGTAGTGCCTGACCTTTCCTGAATCCCTGGGCTCCATAGCATCATGTGGCACTCATGTTCCTCTCTTGCACCTTTAAGGCCCAGCATGTTTCCAGCCTGCCTACTTCTTGACTCGCATTTCCTCCTACACCCACTCCCCCTCTCAGTTGTTCCTGCTCTTTGCATCTTTTTCTGTGGTCCCTTTGGCATTCTGTCCTATGGTCCTAGAAGCCTAAAATGCTGCTTTTCTCTTCATCAAGCAAGCATCTCCTCACTAGGATTCTTCACTGGCAGGAGTCTTTTACTGCATCTCATAGGCTCTGGTCTTACTTCCACACCTGCATTTTGCCTTGTTCCTGGTTGCCTTTCATTATATTATATGCCTGTGGACACGTAGGATGTTTTGTCTGAGGTTATCTCAAGAAACTTCTTTTTTTAATCACTGAAAATATCCAGTTCTGCTTGGCTGGAGAATGGCACTTGGTCTCCATAGTCCAGCTCATTTTCATTCTCCCACCCTCCCTTCTCTTCTGGCCTCTCTCCTTCCTCAGGAATAGCTATATTTTTGTTAGTTAGAATAAAAACCCCTTCCACTGCATTCTCTGGTTCCCTCTAGCAGTTGAGGATCTTGGTTTTCAGAACTGGGCTGAGCATTTTGTGCAAGGCCCAGTACCTCATTCCTCATCTTTCTGAGCTGGTCAGTTTATTTGATGTGAAATCAAGAACTAAGGGAATGTGTGTTCTTTTTTTGGCCTTTTTCATGTATAAGAGAGACTGAGTAATGAGGGATGGGGTGAGATGATGAGTGAGAGCTTTTATACCTCGAGGAAAAAAATATTTGCTTTTTTGTTTTTTACCATTAGCAATTCAAATTTTGTTTATGCTCTGCTCTGTAAAGACTGTGGCTGATTATAGCAGAAATATGTAATTACTGTTAAAAGTTCAAATCTGAATAATTGGGAAAGAATCTGAACACTTTGTGGTCACAAATTAAAGGAGCAAAGTTCCTGAATTCTCAGTTTCCCCTAAAAAAATTATTGTTAAGTAAACGAAGACAAATTCTCCCTCCCCATCAGGAACTTGCAGAGAAAAATAAACAAGCTTCTAAAATTGTTATATCTGAAATTCTTTTTATCTCTACCTGAACAAAGCAGACAAGGTTTGAGTGTAGAGAACTGGTCTGGGTTTTGGGAGAGCAATGTTCTCTGCAAGGTTCTGCTATTCCTTTGCTGGCTGACCTTGGGCTTCATGCTTCTCCATGCATGGTTTCCCATTTATCCTGGAATAGGTTATTGATCCTTTATAAGGGTTCCAAACTATAAGGATGAAAACCACTTTATAATGGCTACCTGCTCTTGCTGCTGATTGCCTTAATTACAATGTGATACTGAACTTAAAACCTCTATATGCCCTTTTTTTGGCATTTGGAAACAGTAAAAGCCCCAGTGCATTTTTGTTTCATTGAAGGGCCAGTCACTCCAAAATGGAAAGATTCTGTATGATTGTGTGCAGTCTAGAACTGTTTTATAAGTTGACTTCAGTATAGATATTCTCACTCCCCTGAAGCTTCTCCTGAGATCTCTAATGACCTTTTCTTGGCCAAGTCTCAGGGTCTCTATTCCATCTTCATCCTTCTTGGCTTCCCTGCTGTTTTTGACACTTGATCATGCCCAGTCTTGAAATCTTGTCCTCCCTTGACTTTTGTGACAGTATTTTCCTGGTTTCCCTCCTAACTATTCTAGTCATTCATTCAGAGGCTTAGTAGCCTCTGCACTAAGCTGTTTAGCTCCCTCCAATTTTTTTTTTTTTTTTATAACTTAGACACAATGACCTACTTCTAGTATCCTCTCTTTGCTTTTCTTTACCTCCTTCATGCCAGGGATATTAAATGATGCAACTTTGCATACTACTTTAACATATTTTTTAAATTAATTGCTGCAAGTTTAAGACCCCTGAGGCCAATATGGAACTCGAGAAAGCTCCTTTGAGATTTGCCTTTGTTTCCTGCTTTCCTTTGCTGCAAGCTTCCACAGTTGGGCCTATAACATGTTCTTGCTCTGAACATGCAGTGTAGGACTCATCTTCCTGTTCATGGCCTGAATCTTTTGCTGCTTCTTTGAGTCTGTTTGGGGAACCCTTATGCTTCCTCCTTCATTTACCATCTCTGTTACTGTGAGCTGCTCTTGCTGGCCTCTGACAACCGTGTTACCTTCTCATCTTGTTAGCAGCACGATTGCTGAAGCTGTCCTCCTGGCATGTTTTCTCAACACATTGCCATCTCCTCCCTGACAAGCCTGTGCTTTGGCCATCATCCACCACATAAGGTTCCAGCTTGTTGTGCTCACTCTAAGGGGCCTTCACATTTCTCTTTCTCCCCTATCTGTCGCTGTCCCTTACTGCATTGTCCTTTCCTCTGCCAGCCACCAAGCATGACATTGTGCTTTTCCATTTTTTGCATGAACATCTCTTTGCATTCTTCCTCAGCTGACTCATACCTTGATATACACAGGAATATTGCCAGCCAATAGAGGCCAGACATACTGGAAAGTACTTATTTCATAGAACCCTAGAATCATTAAGGTTAGAACAGGCCTCTAAGATTGTTGGGTCCCACTGTTAATTGCATATTTGCAATTAGCTGGTTTCAAATATGCAAATAGCCATTATTTGCATTTTTGAAAATTATTCAAAGGTCTAACTGATACTCAAGTGTAGTTGTCTTACTGTATGTACCCCACTCTCCCTGGCTTCTTTTGTGAAGAAGCATGATTGCAAAAGAAATAAAGGTTGTTACAGGCAAAGACACAACATCTTGAAGACTGGAATGTTCAAGGTTAGAGCAGAATAATATTTACTTGCAGCTGCAAGGTGAAAACTGTGGCAAGCATGTGTGTGGAAGAAAGGGACTTCTTTCAGTGTCTGTAAGGAGATGAACAGAAGATTTAGTTTCAGGATGATACACAAAATGGAGCATTTTGTGAGTAGGATGCCAAGCAGCAGTACTAGTGTTTTAAGCAAAAAGAAACCATTAATTGGTGTGTGTTCTGTGGTAGTGTGGTTCTGAATCCTCTTGAACTTCAAGCATTTAGAGTTGTGAGCCAGGCAGGGATTGTCAGGTGTTTTGTCTACTGGAAGAGAGTTCTGTCAGTTTGAGAATAACAGCTAACAGAATAGTGAAAAGGAATTATGTTAAAACAGTTGTTGAGACTTAATTTATGAGCCTCACACAGTATTATTTGATTCTTCTGATCATTCTCCAAAGCTATGCTTTGCTCTCAGACTCCTCTTTAACAGGCTTCTCTGCAGTGCTTTGGTAATCTCAACCCTGGGAGCATGTGCTCTATGTACATTTTGGGCGCCTGGTATTCAACTAATCTGCACTTGATACTGATTTCCTTTTTTCCTATGAATTCAGTACAGAGTTCTTGCTACTGCTTGATACCCATTTCCATGAGTGGGTTGTGGTTTGTTTCAGCAACTATTGCAGAGTTCATATTGACTAATCTGTTTTCAGTGGTTCAGCCTTTGGTGAACAAGTTCTGACCACTTGCAGTCAGATTTTCATTTTCCCTGTACGTGGCTGACGTTCCTTTCTCTACCATAGAAGGTTTTCACTATTGCTATAATTAAAATGCAAGGCTAACAGTAATTTTTCACTGAGAAACCCATTTTTTAATGTGAATAAGAATACAGTTTTCAATTATAAGCATGTTACATTCTTTTAACCTGTGTTTCTGTATATGTCTTTGCAATGCTGTGCAGATCTTCTGAGCAAGATAGTCTGCATGCTGATCTACTTCTGATGTTGTCTCTAATTTCAGAAACAATCTGGGTATTAAATCAGTGTTTACATATCTTCTGCTGCAGGTTTGTTACTGGATGTGATTCTGATAGGCAGGTGAAATTGAAATCTTTTTCACAGGGCTAGGGGAAATACCTGCTCTTACCTACTGTTTCTCTACCACAGACTTCCCAGTTTCCGAGGGAAAATTTCATTTCAGATACGTGCTCATAAATTTGACTTATTCCGAAACCAGTTCCCTATACCTTTCTCAGTGTAAGAGTAATTGTTCTGGTAATATTCTTAAAGCAAATGTCAAAGATTTCTCTCCTGCCTTGGCATATGCTTGGAATTACAGCTGCTGCTTCCAACGGTGAAATATTGTGTAGTGGTACTGAGGGTGGAGGGATGCTGCAGAGACACTTGTGCTGTGGTGATGTATTTTCATTGCACTTCTTCAAAGTGCTTGGTTTACTTTTTACTTCAAATCTGTTATTGGGAGGGTTGTCATGGGACATTTGGCTTATTATTAGAATAAATCTTTCCTAGTAGTCTTATTACAAAGGAAATAATTTCCAGCTCAAAAGTATTTTATGTATACTAGTATTCTCAGTATCATTTACTGTTTCTTTTGACAGGTGTTACGCATTCCCCACTTTACCTTACACAGCATCATAAATAAACAAACTGGTCCTAACTTTGAACACATATTTTCAGACTGTCTTAGGAGTGTCTGCAATGTTTGTGTAGTATTTATCAATGCTTTTTTTCCCTGTATGTTTACATAGCAGACAACAAAAACATTTGATTAGTTGGTCTTACTAAAATCTGGCTAGGCCCTAGCTATGCTCAATCCTAGCCTGTTATGCCCATGAAGATACTGCCTCCCTTGACATGAGCATATTTCAGACTTTGGCTCTAATGCCATCTGTTGATAAGTTTAAATAAGCGGGTCAGGTTTTGTAAACTATACCATTTGTCAGTTTCAAACAAAGCTAGGGCATAATTGCCTTTGGAATTGAATCCTGATGCACTTCCAACATGAGGGTTTGGGTGACTTCATAGTTCTCACAAGACTTCATGCTTCATTAGTACCAAAATGCCTGCACAGTCAGTGCTGTTCATTTACTAAATACAAAATACAAATTTGTAGCCTGCTTGTGCTCCTTTCACAAAATGGAGGGAATTGAAAGGTCCTATGATAAATATGCTATCATTATATTTATCTAATCTGTAATGACAGTGAAAACAAATTTGTTTTATTTTTATTTTTCTTTGAGACTTAATATGAACCTTATTTTGTTGAGATTTCTATTTATTAAAGGAAAATCATACCTGTATAACAGTTTAATTATAACAAAACAATTAATCCAGCAATTTATATTAAGCTATACATGGTCTAAAAGTTTTCATCTTCCTCTAACTGGTAATTTTCAGTACCATCTCAGTGTTTTGTGTGACTTGGAGCAAATTTTCCATTCAGGATACCATAGTCACAGTACGACCTGTGTTCCATGAGATAGCACTGAGCATTCAGAGCCGTGCTGTCTTGCACACGCAGTAGTTTTGAGCAAGGCTGTGGAGTCAGAAGCTGACACGTGGACAGGTGCACACTGTGACAGTTCATACTCAGGCAATACCACGCCGTGTGCTCTTAGGTGACAGTAGCTTCCTTTGGTTGGATCCCTTTTCCCTTAGTGGCTCATGACTAGTGATAGCCATGTGCCTCCTGTTACCACATCTGCAAGCCTGTAGTTAATTGGGAAAACATTTTTTGGCTTGTTCTACTGCTCCCCAAAAAGGGAAGCATGGTTCTAGGGTATGAGAATTTCTCTTACCTCCTTGCCCCCAGGGATGGGTTTTCCTCCTTTCATATGGCACTGCAGACAGAAGGGTGCTGTCAAACTGCAGTGCCTTTCTTTTGTCAGTAACGTGACACCTATAATTCCTTCCAGGTTAAGTTTCATTTTATGAACAATACCCACTCTCTTCCTTCATTTGATTGCAGATATAGAAATATTTCCTGAAGGCTTCTCACAAGTAGTTACCAAAATTATGGATAGCAATTTCAGTCTGGGCAGATAATCAGTATCCTCTTTTCTTATTTTTTACATGAAACAAGTATTTCTGTGAGAATGTTTGCTTAGAGAAGATCAGATTTTTAAGTGTTTTATTCCTGCTTAGTTCACACCACCTCCTTTACGGGGGAAAGCACATATCTTAAAATGGCAAATTTCTCTTCCTTCTAGACTCAGCAATATTATTTTCCCCTTTTTGTATTGGATGAGGACACAGGGTTTTTTGAGTGGGTAATTTACATGAGCACGTCAGAACTGCCTTTTTTTCACCAAAGTAGAGGCTCTTCATTTCTTCATGCATGTTTTACTTTTACTCCTCACAATGTGACATTATTTCGGAAAGGTTGTAGTCAAATAATCCTGTTTTGACAGTTTTTTAATCTGCTAAATACCTTAGAGACTAGGGGTGTCTCTGAGTATATTAAATGGATATTGTTAGATAGATCACTGGATCTGTGTTTCAGGCACCTAAATACAAGTGGTCATATATTCATAGGTGTTCTACAGCAATGTCTGTCATTGTTTGGTAGTCTGTTCTGTGTTTTTTCTCTCAAAAGTTCATGTTGAGAAACTTGAGTCTCCTTTAAATCTTTTTGTCATAGTGTTTTGTTGGATCAGAATACTAGCAAATAAAGCAACAGTGAAAGTAAACACAGAAAAATGTAAATATAGAGATTTATTCTAGAATAGGTATCTTATATAGGCAGTACACAGCATCGTGCCATTAATTGTATGGCTCCCTGACCAGCCTTTGAATTCAGCCTTAGAGAATGCTTCGGGCTATAAATGTTTATTAACTGTGTGTTCAGTGTGACCCTTAGTGTGTTGTTCCCCACATTTCATATGTTTTTTTGTCCTGATAGGCAAGTAGCAGTGATCCTGGATAAGGTCTGACTGGCTTAGAATGAGCATTTGCAAAGTAGCGAAGTACAGGTTTCTTCAGCGCTGCTAAGGGATGGCCCTCACTGTCCCATCAACAGAAGCCTGGCTTGCATTTGCAGCAGGAGCTTCCATTTGCTAGTTGCAAAGATTCAAAGTAAGGCAGTAGTTTTCCTGGAAAGCTGTAGGTCTAGTCCCAAGCGAATTAGTGGTTATTAAAAGGTATTCAGTGCAGGGATTTTCTTTAATACATTTTTCTTATGAATTCAACGGATTCTTGTCTGTTTAACTGTAGTTTGGGATCAGTCCTTGGCAGGACTTTTTGCATCTCTCTAACCTGTCTGACTTGGGATTGTACTGTAACTGTTCAGTGCTTGAGAAATGAAGACTCTGCAGTCACCTTCCAGCTGTTGATGGTGGTTATGACCTTGGCTACCCTACCCTTGCTTTTTAAATTCAGCCAAATACATAAACAGATAGCATTTACCTTGTAAAGTGGGAGATCATGAATTCTGCTCTTTGACTTTCTTTTTACTTCTTGAAAATAAATTCTGACTTGCTAGTGTGGTAGGATTTTTAAAGCACCCTTGATTTCAGTTCAATGTGTTTATTAGTTATTACTGTTTTTTTCTTTGTTTGAGTGGGATCATAAGAGAAGAGTTCAAAAGATTTGCCAGGCAATAAGCTGGGAAAGGAAAGTTGGAAGAATTATCAGCTGCTCTGGTTTGGCTGCAGTCTTGTTTTATCATGCCATTTAGTGGTGTCAAGCTGATGCACCAAACGCTTGGGTCAGGTGAATGAGAAATGCAACATAAATTAACAGTAATATTTACGCATAGCAAGTATTCTTTTAAATAATTTAGTAGCCAATTACACTGAATTATTGTTGCCCTGAAAGTGTTCTGGAATTGCCACCTTACCTAATGTTTGACTATGCCTGATTATTGCCAGCAAATCCAGTAATATGATCAAGTGCAAACTTGGAAAAAAAGGTCTTATTCCACTGCTTTGAAATTTCCCATGTGACTGCTGCTTGGTCTGACTCTTTGCTTTCTGTCCTAAATTACTGTCTAGTGTGTATGTTCTTAAAAAGCTGCTGTGTTTTACTGAAAAGTGGTTGTTTCAGTACTGGGTGACAAGTGCATATATAGACACTGGGTTTGTTTTCGTTTTTTTTTTTTTTTTTAAGATTTTTGGATTTTGTTTTCTTGTCAAAGATTTTTATAAGCCAAGGAATAAAAATATTAAATTTCTCAGTGTGGGTGCAATCTGACCCAATTCTAATTTTGCTTGTCTCCCTGACAAGTGTATTTTCTACAAATGCCCAAAAGCTTGTGTATTTGATGATGAGGATGTTGCATATCAGCCTTGCATTTTACTGCATAGCCAATCATCCCAGATGCTCTACTGACATAACCTGGGCAAACCTGAAGCTCTGTGAAAACAACAGTGCTTTCTTCTGTTTCTTGAATTTCTGGTGTTTCAGATTGGTATCTTAATCTGCCGTAGGCTTTTATAACCTAATTTTCTTGATTTCTGTGCTTGTCTTAAAAAACCAAAAATGGAGGTGAGGGTGGAACAGAGAAATTTGTGTTTATTTTACTTTGGAGCTGTATTGTTAGTGCAACTGATATTTCATAATGGTTTAACAAGAAGCAGTAATTTTTTTTCTGCTTGCACCATAGAAATTAAAATTTGTATGAGACACACTTACAAAACGAAGCATTCAACTTAACATTTAGTTCATGTTTGTTTTCTTCCAAGTGGGATACTACTTTTAATGAGGGCTTTTCCTGTGAAGTTACCATGTAAATGTAGCTGTGTTTTAATTGGTCTGTCCATCCCTACTGGATAAAAATATATTGTTGCTTTTCCCTTGTATTATTCACAAAAGAATAGTCCTGCTATTTTTTTTTAATTTGTGTAAATTTCAAATGTTTGATACTAGATCAAATCATTCAAAACGAGTTGTTCAGTAAAGCACAACTTGATGGGGCTGGATAATGGAAAGCCTTTTTTGCAGCTTGGATCAATTAGGTAGCTGTGCATCAGGTAGTAATGCCTGTCCTAAGTGATAGTGTGGCAGATGAGTAGAAAGGTAAGTTGGTAGCTGCTGGGCTTTTCCTTTCCTGCACAGACATAAAAATGTTTCCACTCGCCATAGATGCTGTGGTGCTGCAATTGTACTTCTCAGTCTGGGTGCCAAAGAGTGTGAGCGACAATGTTAGCTGTGCAATTAGGACGTGTTTCCTGAGGCCAGGGCTATGAAGCCGCTGCCTGTGGGGGCTGAGGGATGGATTTTGTTGGGGTATTGTGTAGGTGTTTGAGCCCTAAGAGGTGTGGTGAGCACATGCATGGAAATGAAAGGTTTAGTGCATATGAATGCGTTGGAGTATGGACTTCATTGCTTTAGTGCTGTGAGGCACTGGAGTGCAGAAGTGAAAGGTATAATGCATATGGGTGTGGGGGAAGAACGGGTATCTTCAGTGTCAAAATGCTGGGTGCATCTGTCTCTGGATCTGTGCATCCACACTGTGTTATTGTCAAATGCCTATTTTTAGCACGAGTATCTAATTGGTATTCATGCAGATGGGTGTCTCCCTGTCTCATCTGATCCACTCATCTGAGTGATGCACTCAGTGGGAGGTGTCTGCTGACGAATCTTTCCTAAGCAGAGTGTGTTCGTGTCAGTCTCTTCTCTCTTTTATATATGCAAGCGTTTAATTTGCTATACATACATAAGTATGTTTGTGTGTTTGCCTTGTGTATGCTCCAGCATGCTCAAAGACAGTACCATTTAATCTTCTGGAAAGACTAATTTCAGAAATAAAAGGTGTAGAATTTGCATGACTTCAAGACATGATTCTTCTCTTTATGCAAAGAGCAGTGCAAGTCGTGCCCTTGGAAACTTAGCTACCTCAGTCCAGACTTCAGTAGATTGCTGCCAGTATAGTAATGCAGCCAGTTGTGAGTAGGAATGATGAACTTCCTGCTGCCTTGTCTACTGCAACAGGCTACAGAAAACTTAGTGTGCCTAGTGCGCAAGTTCATACAAGTTCATGCTGTGAAATGTTTTCTTCTTACAAAATAATTGTTACATAGAAATCCCTGTATACAACTGCTAGCCAGGTGTGTTTTATTTTTGAGAGGAAGTATATTAACGTTTATGAGATAAAAGATTGAGTCTCTTCCTGCAGCAAACTTGTGTGATTTCAGACAAGTAAGTTTTTTCTGTGTCTCAGAATTGGAGAAGATACTTGCTATATTGTGAATTAAATGGGATTTAAATATCTATCTATCTGTCTATATATATATATATATTTTTTTTTTTTTTAGGAAAAACTGGTTATGGCAGGCAAAGCTTTAACTATTATGAGCTTAATATAGTCTGTTCCAACTTGACATGGTAGATGTAATTATCTATATATAGTATTATGCATGATCTTGGTGTTTTAAAATGAGATATGTAATCCTAGCTCTAAGGAATAGGATTCATTATAATGTCACCTAATGCAAAAAGAGAGGCTAGGCCTCAGAGAGAAATTAATTTCCCCTCAAATTAAGATAGTCCTGACTTTGCAGATGATCTAATTAAATTGTGGTTTGTGTATGGCATGAATGAGTATTCCCTTTTAGCTATGATTTTCCTTTTACCTGACACCGTAAACCTACTGGATTACACGTAATCTTGGTGAAGAGTACCAAGGTTATATGGATTATGTAGTAAAGGAGTGAATGTGATATACCTGCTGAAAGGGCTCCACTTCCCTTAAACAGATCTTGGCTTTTTACCTGGGAACAGTGCCCTGGGTGAGACTGACCTAGCAATGTTACCATCAGTGTCAAAAAGCACTGTCCCAGCTGCTAGTAGTAGGGATGATCCTCCCTGAGGCACAGTCATAGGCCTTTTGGAATGGTTCTGGCTAGCTGTGAATAAGATACATGAAGTAGGTTGATCTTCATACAGGTATTTGTGATAGTAGAAAAAGAATGCAAATGGATGTTTCTGTTCTTAGGCTTCACCTTGTTTGTGTCTCAAGTGTTTGCTTTCCTCTCCTTTCTTCTCACAGATAGTCCTGCTTCCAGCACCATGGCCTCTGACCTGGAAAGCAGCCTCACTTCCATAGACTGGCTCCCACAGCTTACTTTAAGGGCTACTATTGAAAAATTAGGGGGTTCCTCACAAGCAGGACCTCCAGGATCTGCCCGAAAGTGTCCCCCAGGCTCACCAACAGATCCCAATGCCACACTGAGTAAGGACGAGGCAGCAGTGCACCAAGATGGGAAGCCACGTTACAGCTATGCCACTTTGATCACATATGCCATCAACTCATCACCTGCCAAGAAGATGACGCTTAGTGAGATCTACCGTTGGATCTGCGACAACTTTCCCTATTACAAAAATGCTGGTATTGGTTGGAAGGTGAGGGCTTGCATCACTGAAGTACCCTTTTTTGCCTAATTATAAGGCTTACTTTCTTAATTCTATGCAAAATAGCCTCACTGATTAAAATAAGACTGATGTAAAACTTAAGTTGACCAACTGGAGAAAATGCAGAGCCAGCAGTCCCATTTTCTCTGAGAATTTTGTTGAACATGTGTGGTGGTCCACTAAGAAGGAGTGTGCACAAAACCTACCACCACCAACCAAGAGAAACAAAAAAAAAGCCCACAAAACACACATCACTACCATTCTCTCCATCACACTGATGCTATTTTCATTGCACCTTCTGTAGGTATAGAGGTGGTTCAGGCCCATATTACCATCTTAATCCATCCCTTCCCACAGCTTCTGTTCTGCCTCATTCCAGCAATACGTAGTGAGCTTTGGCTTTTAAGTATGTACCATCCTATTTTCTCTGCTTCAGCGCATACTCAGAAGACTGTATGTTTTTGTTGTAGCACTTACCTGTATCTCTTACTCTCTCATCAGAACTCTATTCGTCATAACCTCTCTCTGAATAAATGTTTTCGAAAGGTGCCTCGACCAAGAGATGATCCTGGGAAGGTAAGAAATCTGCATGCTCCTGGGCAAGCAATTTAAAACTGCAGGGAAATAAGCTGGGGTTGCCCTTTCTGACTCATGGTTGGAATTTGAAACCTAAAGTGTAGGCAAAAATGGAAGCAGTAGTAAGATTTACTGCAGTCCTTTGGCTACAGAAGCATTTACTTAAAGGGAACCTGTAAAGGAACTTTAAGGGTTTTAGTAATTATTTTTCTTATCTGTGATCTTCAGTTGACTTTAAAGATACTGGCAAAAGTCAAAAGTGTGATTGAATGTACTTTATTAGTTTTGTTTCTTTTTCTTCTTTATCTTTGTATGTAAAATATGGGTATAGTCCAGCCTTCTGTTATGAGAGCGCATAGTGGCTGCTGGTGAACACCAGGACTATGATGTGACATCATGGATTTCATGGAGGCAAGATCCGTGGAAATGAGAGCAAAATTACTGCCTATATAGATTACAGAGTATTTGGTGTTGGAAAAATGTCATCATCACATAGTTTAAATCTGTAGAAATTATTTATGAGTAAAACTCAAGAATTTAGGAATATGTTGGCTAACTAAGGACTGGTAAAGCTCTGATAGTACACATAGATTGTAAGGAGGAATTGCTAGCAAAACCAAGGCTTGGCATCTTGGCATGCAGATATTGTCTGAAAAAACCCACAGCCAAACAAGCAGTAGGGTATGATAGGGGCAAGAAGCTATGTGTTTAGACACAAGGATTGTCTCCTCACCCTCATCCTAAAGTTAGAAGAAAGGACCATTTGCTCTGGCCTTTATTTCAGGTTATATTTAAAGGACTGTGTGGTGCTCAATTGGCATCTATAAATGGAAATAGTAGATCTTTGAGGATCACAGCTCAAAAATACCATTAATTATGTGGCTTATTCCAGGAAATCCTAACTGACTTAAGGGTATATGTTTGCAGGTGTTCATTGGCATGTTGGGCTGGGTTTTTAATGAAAACCTGTGCTTGTTGCTTATTCAGATTATTCAGATCTTGATGGGAAGTTAAAACAAGCTAATCCACTTTAGAGTTCTTTTAATACTTAGTCAGAAGACAACACACATAATTATACACTGTTTTATGTTGAAAGGGAGGTCTAGGGACAGGCATATACCCCTATCCTCTCCCAGACAGGAACAATCACATTAGGCTGATGAGATTTGTCAAATTTTGAATATCTCCAGGGATGGAGATAGCAAAACTGGGCAGTTGTTCTAGTGCTGCAACACCATCATTGTGAAGAAAGTTTTGTTTATATCTAACTGTATTTTCCCTTGCTGTAACTTGTATTTGTTGCCTCTTTCTGTGCTGTACATTTTTGAGAAGAATTTGATTCTATTGTCTTTTATAATATGCTTACACAGTTGAAGACAGTGGTTTGATCCCCTTAGCTTTTTCTTGTCCAAGCTATACAGACCTCTCTGTACATAATTTGTTTTAGTTCTTAACCATGGTTTATTTCTTAACTATCATGGGCCCTCTGTGGATGCTTGAAGTGGAGTCTCACAATCATGAAAAAAGAGCAATCCTTCTGGCTGTCTCTGCCAAATACCAACGTTGAGTTGGTTCTTACGAGTTAATCATAAATTCAAGTGGTGAGGAAGCCACTGAAAGGAGTGTGCAGGCCCGAAAGAGTTCACTTAGCTTGGATTAAACCATCCTTTTGTGTCCTGTCTCAAGAGTGATGGAAAGCAGAGGATTCTGCCTTCCACCAGTAGCATTGTTCCTCATAGTTCAAGGCAACCCAGTGCAAGAAAGGAATCTCTTGGCAGCACCCAAGTCTGGGTTGTCTGAGGCTCTAGAGGATGGTCCTTGTGGTCCTAATGTTTAGTTGGTGCTGCATTTCTTGAGTCAGCAGCCCACTACTTCAGGGACCTCTGTGATTTCATCATTCATTCACCAATGGGTCTTCTTTCCAGGGCTCTTATTGGACAATAGATACGTGTCCAGATATATCTCGCAAGAGGCGGCATCCTCCAGATGATGACGTGAGTGTTTTTCTCTCCACATACCATGGAGTGGGAATTCCCTTCCAGCACCAGACCATGATAATGTTTTGGGGTCAGGGTGTATAGATGGGCAGGCAAAGACCAGGACTGAACGAACTAGTGTGTATGTCCTGTTGATTGCCTGTTGTTGCTGCTATTCAGTAGCAAAGTTAATCTTGTTTGAAGTCCTTTATCCTGACTTTTCAGTGACTAAGGCCTGGTCCTCCTCTTTTTTAAGCCATGAACTTCTACAGCGGGGGAGCTGGCTTCCCATCTGCAGTTTCACTTCTCCATCTGTTTTTGATTTCTGCTCCTTTCCTTTTCTCTTTCTTCCCCATCCACAGATACCACAAGACTCCCCAGAGCAAGAGGCAAGTAAAAGCCCCCGAGGGGCTGTTCCAGTCAGCACAGAAGCCTCGTTGCCACCTGAGGCCACCCCTCAGATGTCGATCCAGAGCACTACTCCCATTGCTAACTACAGTCAGGTGAGCCGCAGGGAAAAGGATAGAAGTGGGAGGAAAAGGAGAGTGGGAGGAATGCATGAATGGAAAAGCGAAGTGGTGAGGAGAGGGAATTGTGAAAATTGTGATATGGAGGCAAAAATAAAAAGAAGGGAAGGAGCTGAAATTGCAGAGATAGAAAATAAGGAGGAAGTGAATTTTAGCAAGGGGTTAGATGGGGATAAGGATAAAGGCATAATGGTATTAGCTGAAGAAAAGGCTGGAGCCATTGTGCTGTGGTTGACTGGTCTTCCTCAAGAAAAATGGTGTTTGGGAAGATTTGTTGGAAGATGAGTGGTGATATAGGAGATCAGTCCATGTTCCATGTGTATCTAGTCTGATCTGTGTCTCAAGCTGAAAATCCTAGTACAGGCTAAAGGCCTTATTTCTGCCTCCCTTAGCAGGGTGCAGGGCCTGTGGATGTTGCCTCTACTGTAGCAGGGGGGCAGGGCCGTGAAGGGGCCGATGTGCCACCTCCACTGTACAGTGCCAACCATGACTTCAAGTTCTCCTACTCCGAGATCAACTTCCAGGATCTTAGCTGGTCCTTCCGAAATCTCTACAAATCCATGCTGGAGAAATCATCTTCCTCTCAGCACGGTGAGTAACTACATGCGTCATGTGAGGTGGGCAGGTATCTGCCCACACAGTCTTGTCCATTTGGCATCTCTCAGATCTTTCCTCATTTAGGAGCCTGTGCAAACAGACTTTCCTTCTTTGGCATGCTGTAATTACTTCTGCCGGGAGCTGATAAGAAATCTGCACGTTCTTTTATGCGTTGCTCCCCCTAGTTCTCTCAGAATAAAAAAGCACAATGATTTAAAAATGCCTTGTGTTGATACAAATGCAAATACTAAAATGGCAGAAGCTGAGAAAAATGAAGTCCTGAAGAAAAGCATGTCAGAGAAACATTCACAGTCTGTCAGACTAGAAACCATAAGAGGGAGGGGATTGTTGCATCTGGAGTTTCTCAAAAGGAGAATGGAAAATCATCATTGCTCAGATCAGAGATTAAAAGTAGGATTGTACAAGGCCTTGGAGACTTGAGCTTTGTGGGTTGAGAGCAGAGAAGAGAGGCCCTCCAACTCCATTCATATCTTGCATTTCTGGGAGTGAATAAGCAGCCAGAAGAGGGCAGAATCACTTCAGGGATGAGATGTCCATGGAAAATACTTCAGAAGAACTTAAAGCTCTTTCTGCCTTTAAACACTCTTCTAAATATTAGTCTGGTGTAAAGAGGAATATGTTGTTACATGAGCTTTTCACCTGTGCTATCAGCCATCACACAGTGCAGGCAAGGTTTGCCACTCCAGAAAGAGCCTCCTGATCTTGAAGCTTCAGTGAAATAAAAATGTATATATTTTCACTGCTTTCATCACTCTGGCACTCCCCATAGGAGCCTGTTGTGTGAGGTGTTGTAGTATGAGCAAGCTAGAAAAATGCAGAGAAGAACCTTGACTTGGTGTGTTCCTCTGATTTTACAAACTTAGCAGCTGTCTGTTGTTTTTTTCCTTCCAAGTTGTAGGCTGCATTGGCAGTGTAGGAAAACTTGCAGTTTTTGAAAAAATTTTGTTGGCAACTTGTGAGTCAGGATAGCAGTGTTCATCCTTTTGCCCCAGGACAGTAGTAGGATACTCAAAGGGTTGATGTTGAATCTAGTGAAAATGTGAGGCTTGCTTGCAGATGGTCAAGTAAGGGTACTCAAAGGAAGAAGTGAGTTGCTCAGGTTAATGGCATGCAGTGCTGACTGTGGTTTTCCACAGAGATTCTCCAGTGTAGGGAGAGATTGAACAGGGGAAGCAGATATAAGAGATATGCTGAGCTTCTGGTGTTGGGGAAGGATGGAAAATACCTGATGCTGTCACGTGTAGGGGTTGCCTGAAATACAGGAGGATAGAAATGACACACCCAGTGAGTCAGGAGGAATGACAGTAATAAAGGAGCCCTGGTGTGTGCAGTGTGCTCTTTGTACAAAAGCAGAGTCTTTTATGACCTCGCATGATCAACGTGAGAAAAATTGTGAAGATTCCTGACCAAGCTGCTTGTAAGAAGGGAACTTGAAGGGAGTCTTTGGAAACAAGCAAGTCAGATGCATTAAGTTAGCAATTTTCTAAATGTTCTACTGCTTAAGTATGCTTAATGGTCATTTATAGGAAAACAACATGTGCTTGACGTTTCAGGAGAGGTTGGGTTACTTTGGTAAGTCTAGGAAGAAATCCAGGGAGGAACTTAAGTGCCTAATGCTGTACTAAAATCCTTCTGGGTCTTTGTTGTAGAGCCTTTTGTTTTGTGTCTGGAGCACAGCAAGGGCGTAACTGCACAGGTGATGGTTGCTGGCAGCCTGTAGAGGGCACTCCTAAAGCTTCATAAATAGCGAGATGAGCAGTGTGAAATTAGAGCTGGATAATGTAAGCAGAGGTCTGATCCAGGCTCTCTTAAAGCTCCCTCCTCTTTCATTTACTCGGCAGGTTTCTCTTCACTCCTTGGTGACATGCAGCCCTCCAACCACAATTACTACATGTACCAGCAGCAGCAGCAGCAAGGCCCCTCCTCAGTGGGTGCTGCTCCCCCACTCCACACTCCAACCCCAGAGGGTTGCCCATCCCAAGGAGGAAAGCAGCAGGGTGGTGAAGGTTATGGCCCTCCACCAGTGATGTCCATGCACCCGCCCCCGATGCAGCATGGAGGTTACCACCAGCATCAACAACATCACCCACACTCCCACCCACAGCAGCAGCCACACCAGCAGCAGCAGCAGTCACAGGCTTCGATCAACAATGCTGGCTTTGGTGAGTCAGGGATCATGGAAAGCATGCATGGGGGAAAGGGAGCAGTGAGGACCCCCCCAGACAGAAAACCCACAAGTGAACTTTCCCTAAGTAGTGCCTACTTGTGTGTAGAAAATGGGGGAAAGCCAGATATGGTTGAAATCTGAGAAGGAAATTGCTTCCTTACCTGGAGAATGGAGGGTATACCCACCCTGGGTTTGGGATTCTGTTAAGGGATGCAGCATTAAGTCAGGGCCTTAGTGAAAAAGGAGATATTGCCCCTGGTTTTCCAAGGGAGAAAGGATTTCTAGCTGCTGTAGCATCAGGCTCTTTGATGAAGAGGGGCCAATATTTTTATATTAAGGGGTGGAGAGAAAGGGTGATCTGTATTGTATTAATCTTGTCCCCGTTTCATTCCAGCATTTCCCCCTGATTGGTGCTCCAACATTGATTCCCTGAAGGAAAGCTTCAAGATGGTAAACCGGCTGAACTGGTCTAGCATTGAGCACTCCCAATTCTCAGGTCAGTGTTGGCCTAGTGACTAAATGACTAGGGCTGTAGTCTAGAACATGCAAGTGCTGTGGAGGGATCTTTTTTTCAGTGTAACTGTGGCAAGTGCCTGGATTTCTCAGTGATTCACCTCATTTTTAAAAAGAGGTGTCCTACTTCATGGGTTCTGTTAAAAATCCTGGTGCACTTGATTGAGCACTGCAGGACTTGGGGCAGGGAGAATTAAGTCATAAAAGTATGTCAGAAAGCTAACTGAGCTTTTTCCTTCCAACTCTTCCTTGCCCTACCTGAGTCAGTGTGACAGTATCTTAGATGCGGAGCTGTTCAGGAATCTGGTGACAGATTTGAAATTATAAAGTTTGGTTTGTGAGGAGGAGGTAGGATTTAGGGACAGAAGACAGAAATTCTTTGCAGGGAAGATCACAGTGTGGCTACTGTCTTTGACACTGTCCTCTGTCCCCTGCAGAGCTCATGGAGAGTTTGCGCCAGGCTGAACGGAAGAACTGGACGCTGGATCAACACCATATTGCCAACCTCTGTGACTCCCTTAATCACTTCCTTACCCAGACTGGTCAGCTCCCTCATCTGGTTGGCCCACAGCAGCCCCCTCGAATCTCTGATTCTTGTGCCCTGAACAGTGGCAAGCAGGAGCAATCCATGAACCAAGGTAATTAGGAGGAAACTAAAATGACATGCAAATGTCATTTTGGCCCAATTCTGTGAGTATCTTAAATTACTTGCAGCCTTACCAGGCAATGCAGCACTGATCAACCCAGAGCTAGGCTGTCAGAGCTGATCATAGCAACTCAGTCTTCTCTGGCTTTAAAGAACTGGAATGTCCTATACCTGTGGTCTGGACAGACTGCTGTTATGTGATGCATACTATTGACAGGCAACCTCCAGGCAGGAATATATTTAAAAGGCAAATACCATCCTCTTCTCCTCCTGGAAGAGGAGAAGAGGATGGTATTTTTTAGGTGACCAACAGAGAGCAATGGCATGGTAGAGAGCTTGCTATTCCAGATGGCAGGAACAGTAAAGTAGAAAGCTTCTGCACCCTTGTTGGAGAAATACTGTACAAGGAGTAGGGGATGCATTCTGAGGAGGGGATATGGTGGTCTTGATAGAACTGTAATGGTGTGTGTCATCTAGTACTGAACTAAATGGATGATATTGAGCCAGCCTGTAGTGTTTCTGGATGAAAATTTTCTTCTCTTACAATAATAGAGAAACTCCTGCTGGTTTCAAGAACAAGATCCTTGACCAAGCTATAGCTTGGAGTTAGAACTCAACAGCTGAACATCTCCTCAGTATCCTATGGGTCTGAGTGAGTTGCACTGTGGCTGAGCTGCCACCCAGTCAGGGCCAAGACTTCTGACCTGAACATTAACCGTTGGTTTTTTGTTTTCTTAATTCATTTCCTTTCTCAGTGAACTCCTATGGTCAGCCCCAGCCTCCCCATCTCTTCTCCGGGCCATCTCCTATGTATCAGATTTCTACCCAGGACTCTCCGGGATATAATCGCCCAGGTAAGGGGTGATGTTAAGGCATATTACACCAATGAACATTAAAGAACAGGTTCCCAACCCCTTTGTGCATTTCTCCCAAAGCACTTGGTAATCAAATGGAGCACTGTGGGTAGAGAGGGAGCATGGCCTACAAGGGACCCTCCATTTAGGGCTCTGTGATAGCTCTGGGAACATTTAGGATTTCAAAGGCCTGATTTCTTTCACTCCACATAAACAGTCTTCTAGCTTAGCCTCACCCTCAGTTAAGTTGTTTGAAGACAGCTGTACATGAGAAGCTTCTGTTGATGAAGTCATTTGTGCTCTATCAGCAGTCAGCTATGAGGTAAGTAAAGGAGGCTGAAACTTCTGTAGAACTGCTGTGGAGAATTTCACAGCAGAACATTCCCAGACACTGGTAGATGCTGACAGAGATTAATGCCAGTGGTGTTCTTGCTTGTTAGACTGTTGGAAAGGAGAAAGCCCAAATCACTTTTGATTTCTTTTGCCCAAGGGCCCACTGTGAAAAAGCATGTCATTTTAGAATCTAACTTTTCTCTTTCCTTTTTCTTCTTTTTTCTTGTTTTTGGCTCAGCTCATCATCTGGTCCCTCGGCCTCCAGGGCCTCCTCCAGGCGCCAATGAGGAAATCCCCGATGATTTCGACTGGGACTTAATCACCTAGCGAGTTACAGACTTGATAGCCCGTCCTTTATGAAGGACGTGGGAGGGGAGGGGGACATGGGGTCAATGGTGTCAGCACCACGCTCCCCAGCCTCCCTGCCTTGCCTGTATATAGATATATATTCTCTATCTCCGCCAGAGAAGCCACCGCAAGATGCTGCCGAAGATAATCCTTCCTTGCGTCCTGTTTTATCTTCTTTTCTTCTTTTGTTTATTATTATTATTGTTATTATTATTATTACCAGTAATTGAGCACAGCCCTCCCCCTCCTCCGGTGGCCTCAGACGCATCGGATCGGCTCTTTCATGTTGCGCAGTGCCCTGTGGAGGGCGGGAAGATGGGTCCTTGTTGCCATGAAAAGACCTTGGAAGGCTGAATCCTCGAGTGCATCTTTCTCTGCCTCCGTTATTTTGCGTTTAACAATCCCTCTTTCCCTTCAAGGTGGCCGGTGAATCTGTCGTATTGGCTACTGGAGTGAGAGAGCCTAGTGGACCCTGGGAGCCTGTAGTTATGTTGTTTCGTAAATGTTGTAAAGGTCAGGGGGCTGAAGGGACACTGAAGGGGTGATCTTAGCTCTGTGAACTTTGTTGCACCAGCAGGAACAGCAAGAAAAGAAGTGGTGTTCCCAAGTACATAGAGATGGTAATCCCTGAGGTAGGGAGAGCTGAGCTGAACTGGGAGGGAAGACCTGAGTTTGGAGAAAGGAGAATGTAGCAGAGATGGTATTTCAGCAGAGAAGTTGGGTTTCAGAATGTGGTGCCATCTGTGAAGTCTGAGAGATTTTGAGGGAATCCTGACCCATTTCCTACACTGCCTTTTGCAGTTTCTAGGTGAAGCCTACATACCCATCAGGTAAAAGAAGCAGTCAGGGGTGTCACGTGTGATTCAGCAAATTCTGTTCCCCAGAGCTTTTCATTTCACCTCACACCCCTTCAAGCCCTTTTTCAAAATATGTAGTGAGGCTCTCCCTTTTATATGCAAATTTGGAAGTTTTCTCCCATCAGTATTTGTCCAATTGTTATTTGGTCCTCCACCCCTCATATTTCTTTGGAGGCTGTCCTTGCCTGTGATTGAGAGTGCCAGCAACAGGAGTCTGGCTGTGTATGTGCACATCCCCCGTCAGCGGTTCCCACTTGGTGAATGGACATGTGGTGGGCAGAGGAAGCTGCTGTGCAGAGTGGGGCTGAACTGGGGGCCTGCTGGTCAAGGGCTGAACCCTCTGGTCAGGGACCGAGAGGCCCTTGCAAGCAGTTTTTGTAAGAGGGGCATTAAGGGAGAGAGGGTGAAGCGGGGCAGGGTTTTGAACCGACCAGCCAAAGAGTGTAGTATGAAAGGGAGGAGAGTGTCTCAGACCCCTTGCAGTTCATCTGGGGAGATGATGTAACCTAGTGTAAATCCTGAAGGATGAGCTTTGTCAGCACATGCAAATCAGGAAGGTGGAAAAGGTGCAGGAACAGGAGTGAGCATTGAGATGCTTCCTCCCCAAAGTTGTGTCCTGTGTTCCCCTTCGTTTCTCATACGGCTCCGTTCTGCCAAACCTCTTGTTTCTTCTTAATATTTTGTAAAGCCTCCCCCCAGCCCTTATTCCCTATTTACCAGTGAAGGGAACAAAAGTGGAAATAGACTGTCATGGCTGCTTGACAGACCTGGAGCACAGGAGTAAAGTAATAACCTCTATTCTGACTGCAGGAAGGTGGAGAACTAGCACTGCTTTTTAAATTTCCTGTAGGGATAAACCAATTGGAAATTGGGTTGTTGTCAGGGAAGCGGACAGAGTCTCATTGCATTGGAAGGGGAGAACAGCACTTTTTTTTCTTCTTTTTTTTTTTTTCTTTTTNTTTGGTTGTTGGTTTTTTGTTTTGTTTTAAGTGTGTGTTTGGGGGGGAGTTCGTCATTGAGCATTTCCAAAAGAAATGAGGGATCCCAGACAGCTTCAACATGGAGTCAGCTGTTATCTCTGCTGCCTCAGGATGGGAATGATACAGTTTTGGAAGCATGTGTGATAGGTTTCTGTGGAAAGTGGCACCGGAGACAACAATGAGAGACAACTTATGGCAGGTGCCATTTAGTGTTTTGCAGTGGACATTACTGAGAGCCGGCCCTGTGGAAGTCTGAAAACACCACCGGAAGAAAAACAAACCAAGATGGCTCCTTCTGCGTATCCAAGTGCTCCTCATTTGCATATTTGCCTCATTTGCGTATTAAGTTGTGCCTCATTTGCATATGTAAATACATGCCGGTCAGTGTGCAAATTAGCCTCGTTCCTCTGCCCCTGAAATCAATGTGTGTTGTTAGTGCGTGGTAAGATATCGATGGGTGGGTGTGGAGCTCTGCGGGTGCGCTGGCACCGGCCTGCAGGCAGGGCAGGGGGGCCAGCCTGGCCCACAGAGGGGTCTTGCTGGCCCCTCCAGCCCGATGTGGCCCCCAATGCTTTGTGTCAGTGGTCAGGGAGAGAGGGGCGTGGTCTCACGAGTTTATTTTTGTGCATGCTTTCTTAATAAAAAGAAAAAGTGAATGTTTATGGTTTAACTGTTTTGGTGCCAGTATTGATTTTTTTCTTTCAGCGGCGCCTGTCAGGATGGCTTGGTTCCCACCATAGAATTTGGGTGTGGACATGGCTAAATGGACAGCCCACACCTGGATGTTCTTTAGATGGAGACTTACTAGGATTTTAAGGGCGGAAGGTTCTCCTAGCTGGCTGTTCTCAGGGCAGTGAGATGTGAGAGTGTTTCAGTTCATGGTCACCAAAAAGGCAGAGTGAAAACTCTACCAATGCTTAGCGTCTATTTGTCTTAATATTTGCTGGCCTTTCTCTTTTAAGGAAGAACACTAAAAGCAGATTTTAAGCTGCTTCTGTAGAGTACCTAGTAAATATATTTCCGCTTTTCAGGAGCAGGGAACATTCAACCTTGGGAACAGCCCAAATAACCTGACTGGATGAAACTTTTTCTCCACTGGAAGGACATAAGAAGCACATCTCTCTTGTAAAGAGAGCTTGATGTGACTGAGCCACAACATAGTCTTTTCCCCACCTTTTTAGGGTTAGATTGGAGGTTATCACTTTTTGGTTCCAGGGTTTTGCCAAATGGCTGATAGTCCAGCAGTCACCTAATCTGGGTCATCAGTGACTGCATGCTCAAATTCTGCTCATGTGCCATCTCAAAATACAGCAGGTACATTTGAATAATCTCAAACTGCTTCCTAAAAGGAAGATTTGGGACTGGTGGTGGAGGGAGTGTTGACGAGACAGTGAGTTGTGCATATGCTAATGAACATAGGTACAGCATGTGCATTGACCACTTATTACCATATAGTGATGTATTTGCCAGGACAAAGAAATAGATTGTCTAGCAGGGCACAAAAGTCAGTTCAATGCAGCTGATTGGGGCAAGTGCTGTTCTAGTGCATGGCTGTAAGGAAATGCAGTACCCTCTAGGGAATCTCCAGATACTCCTACACACACCTCAGAGCCCTAGTAGAGTCAGATGAAAGATGTGATGACCTTCTGAGGACCAATATCCAAGTTAGTTTTATCTGCACTTTATCAGAGACAGGAGATGTAGAACACAGGCATATGCAAATAAAATAACATTCTTAGCTCAGTTGAGAGGTTCAACTTCATGATTCCCACCACAAATCTGTAGCCAGCGCTGCTTTCTTAAAATAGTCTGTGTAGGTTTAAATACTGTGTCTTCTGCTTCGCCAGTCATCCCTCAGATTATTACTCTGTAATAATTACTCTGTGCTTCCAACTTCCCATCTCTCTAGTGTAGGATATAAAGAGGGTTATCTGTCATGAGCTGAATGCTTGCAGTGTCCTGGGTTGGAGATGCAGATTAATCAAACATATTGGAGCAAAACCACCTGCTAAGCAGAGAGTGATTGATGTGCAGTGCTATAGCTTGTTCTTTCTACAGTTGGGATAGGAAGTCCTGCATTACAAGGTGCTGCTCACATTCTTGTCTGCTGAAGTCTGGCTTCTATGAAGGGTTGAAGATGTGAGTTCCTCACTAAAGGCACCTTCTAAGATTCTTTGCACCGATTGCCGTACCTTTGCCCTGAAGTCCCGTCCCACAAAAACATAAAGCAGGGGGTTGATGCAGCTGTTGGCATATGCAAGTGCTGTAGAGAGGTGATCCCACAGGATTAGTGACTCCGTCAGTCTTGTTCGAAGACTAGGCACAATGGAGAGCATCCCAACTACATGGTATGGAGCCCAGCAGATGAAGAATGCAGCTACCACAAACACAATTGTTCGTAGTGTCCTGTTGTGTGGCTTGTGAAACTGATTTGCATGTGTTCTGAAAACAATGAGGGCGTAGCAAACTGCCATTATACCAAAGGGGAGCAGAAAGCCAAAGACAGCCCTAGTGATGTTTATTACCACTGAGGCAAGGGGTACAGAATCATTACCTTCATTGGTATCTCCCCACAAGTCACTACCATTGTAGATTGAGTATTCTTCCCATAACTCATTTACAGACACGTTTACAGATACATTTACAGGATCATCTATATAATCATCAATGCCAGAATTGTACCCGCACTCCGTTTTGCCATCGTAAGTGCTCGTCTCACGGTAGTAGAAGACAGGGCAGCAGAAAATGAAGGCCAGCATCCAAATGCCACTGCATATTAGCGATATAAATTTCACTGTTCGGTGGTTCTGACACCAGACAGGTTTCATCACCAGGAGGCACCGATCAATGCTGATGGCCACAAGTAGGAAGACACTAGCAAACATGGTGAAGATTATGACTGATGGAATGACTTTGCAGAGGAACCTGCCATAGGGCCAGTGTTCATGAAGGGCCAGGTGAACAATGAAAAATGGCAAGGACAAGCAGCACATGACATCAGCCACAGCAAGGTTTAGGAACCAGACAGTGTTCACAGACCTTTTCATTTTCAGACCAGCTACCCAGATCACCAACCCATTGCCTGGGATACCTATGATAAAAACAATGGTGAAGATAGCAATGCAGACAATTGATTCTGATGCATAATATACAGCAGCCTGTTCCTGTGAACTGCTATTGTCCAGAACTTGAGGCATTCTGCAGCTGTAAAACAGAAAGGAAATTAGTAGCAATTCACATCCTTGGTTCGCGTTAGCGATGCAAGCGCAGGGCGGGGCTTTCCTCCGGCGAGCGGCAGATGACTAAAAGAGGGCTCTAGGGAGCGCGGCGAACAGGAGCGGGCCAACGGGGGCGTGGCACGGCAGTTCGCGCGGCAGGGCAAGCAGGCAGGGTCGCAGGTTTCCTCCTGCTAGTGGGGTTTTTAGTTTGTTGTGTTTTTGTTGGTTGGTTGGTTTGGTTTGGTTTTGTTTTTTGTGGAGTGTTTGAGCCTATCAGTGGCTCCAGGGGCTGTTGCAGAAGAAGCCTGCCTGCAGTGTGAACAGGTGAACGATCTCCTTTTGCTGGTGGCCGAGCTTAGAGAGGAAGTAGAAAGGCTAAGGAGTATTAGGGAAAGTGAAAGGGAAATAGATTGGTGGAATTCCGCCCTTCCATCCTTGAGGGAGGCCCATCAGGAGCCAGAAGACTCCTATGCCTCCCACTGTCAGACAATAGGAGGACACCTGGTGGATGAAGGGGAGTGGAAATGGGTCCTCCCAACCCCCATCCCCTAGCCAGGTGCCACTTCAGAATAGGTATGAGGCCCTGGGTCTAGAGGGTCAGCCAGAGGACGTAGAAGAAAATGATC
>VXBC01010669.1:89222-117316 GCA_013399945.1 Ploceus nigricollis
GAGGGGCTTGGAACACAAGCCCTATGAGGGACGTTTGAAGGAGCTGGGGTTGTTTAGCCTGGAGAAGAGGAGGCTAAGAGGCAACCTTATTGCTCTCTGCAACTTTCTGAAAGGTGGTTGTAGACAGGTGGGAGTTGGTCTCTTTCTCCAGGCAGCAACTGACAGAACGAGAGGACACATTCTCAAGCTGCACCAAGGAAAATTTAGGTTGGATATTAGGAAAAGGTTTTTCAATGAAGGATGGCTTCTGAAAGGTAGTTGTAGACAGGTGGGAGTTGGTCTCTCTCCAGGCAGCAACTGACAGAACGAGAGGACACATTCTCAAGCTGCACCAAGGAAAATTTAGGTTGGATATTAGGAAAAGGTTTTTCACTGAAAGAGTGATAAAGTACTGGAATGGTCTGCCCAGGGAGGTGGTGGAGTCACCATCCCTGGAAGTGTTTAAAAAAAGACTGGATGTGGCACTCGGTGCCATGGTTTAGTTGAGGTGTTAGGGCATGGGTTGGACTCGATCTTGAAGGTCTCTTCCAACCTAGTGATTCTGTGATCCTCCTCCCCAAATTCTTCTCTTAACCTTTGCTGAAGCATCCCTGAGTGAGGTGACAGTACAGGGCTGTCAGGATACAAAGGCATTGGCCTACACAAATTTGTTACAAGTGTACCTGTTGTACATCTTCATCATTTTCATAGTGGCTAAACCTGTACGTAAGCTTGCTATTCAAACAGGGGGCTCTATACAGTTATGTTCTCCTATCTCTATCATCCTTTTGATTTCCATCTGGTTCTTCTTAGTCTCCAAAGTGGAGCTCTCTATTTACATGGCCATGCTGTCCCCAGGTGTGTTTCCTGGTTGACTTCCTGCTTCAGAAAGGCATATCAGCATTTTTAGTTCCTCTTTCCTTTAAAATGAGCAATTTCTTCTGGCATAACTGGTGAAGTACATTTAAGTTAAGAAAGCAATGCCTGTCTTTCTGAAATAACCCTGCTTCACTTTCTGAACATTACAAATAGAACAGACAGGACATAAATTCTGTTGGCTAAGTGGTATTTTAGGGAAGTGCCAGTGACCACTTCCTTTTCTTATACACGTGTTCTAAGCTGTCTGCTGGTTCCTTGGAAAGCTTATCTTGACCAGGAGAAAGATAAGACATTAATGGTTTAAGATTCTATAAAAGATAAGAAATGAATGTTTAAAAAGAACAGACAGATATTTACTTGTAGAAATAAAAATGAAAATACAGAGTAATGTTCTTCAGCCATTTTAGATATGAGGTGGCTTACTGCAAGACAGTGAAGCTGACCTACAGCATACTTAAGTGACATTTTAAAACTATAACCATAGTAGAGGAAAAATGTTAATTGCTCAATTATTCTTGAACTTAGTAAATTTAGAAAGGAGAAGAAAATCAGCAAAGCTAAGATAGAATTGAGAAAAAAAAAAACCCTGATCTTCATCCTTTAGGCATTAATAAATTGTCTAAAAAATTCCTGTCAACCAAACCCTTGCTGAATTGATGACTGCAGTTGTATTACTGAAAGGTCCCAAAAAATGTTACCAAAATGCAAGGAAACTGAATAGGGAAGAGGTGAATACAGCCTGCAACTGAGAAGACATAAATAAGACAACTGATCTTTTTTTAACTTCTGTTATGCCAGTATTTAAATACCAGTCTGAGATTGTTGTATGCAGGACTAAATATAAATATTATTAAAAAAAAATTCAAATCATCAATCTCACTCTTGCATAACATGCAGTCTGAAAGTGGAGTGATGCATAAGTGTTCAAACTGCTTCACTAAGAAGAAAATGAGATAAACAATTGTAACAAACATTGTCATTTATCAGGTTTTGGTAATATCTAAGAGATTTGTAAGTGAGGGTGACCTGCAAGGAAAGCTATGAAAGACGTTACTGGAAGGCTTAACTTAAAGCTGGAGGCTTAATTTAAAATTCTCCCAAGTTTGTTCCATTTCCTGGGGTCTTGCTGATCCATGTAGAAGCAACTTTTAGAAGGACAACTGGCAAATAGTGCTGCAAGAGTTGAACCCTGCTGCCTCCCCATATAGCTACAGAAAATGGTATGAAGAGGACAGGGAAACAAGGAATGCTGTAAAATAGTAATGCAAGTCCTACTCCAAAGTAAACTGATTAATCAGTTAGAAGATACTGCCCACACTATATTTTCCAGAGTGTTAAAAGGGCTGCAATGTGGTTTGAAAATGGAAAGGGGAACTGGAGGAGGGAGAGGGGTTTTCAGGAGTAAAGAATAAATGGCAAGTAGATGAGGAAAGGAAAATTCTCCAGTTTATGATACCTACCTGAGCGAAGCAGTTATTTCAGTGTGTTGGAGCAAGTACCATCAGTTCTGTCTCTGGAGTGACTGAAAAAACTCTCACATGACATTTTAGGAACTGCATTTTTTTTTCCTGCATGCATCCTGCGTGTGCCAAGTGTGTTCTTTCACCCTGATAAAATGACTCATTTGAATGTAATTTCAAGATTTAAATATCATCTGCTCATAAAATAAAGAGTCAAACCACAGGAAGTTTCACAAAACTGTCAAAATAAAATAGTGCTTGAAATAAAATATTAATAGAATTATAATCACAGACATATACTTTACTATATTCTGTAAGACAACTGAATGACATCTTGCTTGTTGACACAGTGTGACCTTTGCTGGAAGTAATTCCTAAGTCTAAACCCTGCCATGTTGCTGTGAAATATCTGATCTGTTATTGTCTTGTAGCCATTTCTACGTCCTACCAGGTGAGCACGTTCACCTAGCTAATCTCATTTCTAGGATTCTTACCAATCCAGATCAGCTTCTGTCCCAGCTTGAGACAGTTTGCTTCATCAAATACACAACACTGTACTCACCAAACCGTGACTGGTCATGACAAAAGGATTTTAATCTGCCTTTTACTTTTCAGGGTATTAAAAGTCTATTTTTTAAAAAGGAACTTGACTGACTGAGAAGTTAGAAGTGGTTAACTGAAATGGGTGATTTGCACAAAATGTGGCAAGACAATAAAAATGGAAGACTTCCAAGGCAAGGCATTTCTAATGTTTAACAAGGGGGTTCCCCCTCGCCCTTCACAATTTGGGAAATCAAGACTGTTAGCAGAAATGACAAAGCCCAGACGTACAAGAATCAGCCTCAGTATTTTCGTTTTGGTCTGGAAAATGAACCGTGACAGAGCAGACTTCTGCTCCTGAGTGTGTCTGTTAAAGACACAGATGCTGCCTCCAACACAAAACCAGAAAAAGGAAGACAGGCCAGGGCTGAGCTGTACCCACAAAGATAGACAGGCTGTCAGCAGCCTGCCAGGAAAATTCCTGTAGCTTCATCTTATTCTCAGCTGCCATCCTGCCAGGGGGACTCCTCGGGCCCAGACAGGCAGTGCTGATAGGAGCTCACTCCTATGGGCTCCTTTTGGCTGAGGGACACATAGCCTGGTCATCACCATGGGACTTGCCAGTCAAGCTCTGCTTTGCAGGAAGGTCCTTAACCAGTTCTATCCTCCAGGTTAAATGTTCTATTTCAAGATTTCAACATCTCTGCTGAATCCTTAAAAAAAAAAAAAGAAGGTAAATAATATCAATAAAAATTTAAACTTCAGTGGTTATTGGCAGTGCTTTTTATTTTTTTGGTCCAGAGATGCTTGTTTGAACCAAGCTGAAGAATGTTATGTTCTCTGCTGGTTAAGTCTCAATGGAATTGAATGGGAGATGTATTCCTGGCGTTCTGGTGCTGCTTGTGAGTCTTTGCTCACATGCCTTATAATAGTTGGCCCTTTGCCACTCCCTCATCCGAGATGCTCTCCTTCTAGAGGGACCGTAGGAGGACTGTGGCACGCTGAATGACAGCACTGTGAAGAGGGAGGTGAAACTTAATACTGCTAATTGTGAATCATTGAACTTGGAAAAGCAGCCGTAACTATGCACATGGAGGGGTGTACTCCCAGTAAGTTATTAGTGCTCAATGAAAAAACATAGTCACTGCAGGAAGTTCTAATGAAAAATCAGGTCAACAAGCAACTCTATCCGAAAGGTAAATGTAAGTTTCTTCTTGAATTCTGAATGCTGTACTGGTCCTTGATCTTAAGAAGTTATAGAAAAGTTAAGAAAAAACATAGAGAATGGTGACTAGACAGCCATGGCTGGGAATGGCTCTGTCTGCATTAACTAATGCTATTTCCCTACTGGGAAAACAAGCAAACAAACAAAACAAAAACAAAACCAAGAAAACCCAAAAAAAACCCCAAAAAACCAAACAAAAAACTCACCAAAAAACAAAACCAAAAAAACCCCCAAAACACCAAAGACAAACAAAAAAAACCAACCAAAAAACCAAAACCAACAACCCCCAAAACCAAAACAAAAACCCCAAAACCCCCAAACAAAAACCAAAACAAAACCAAACAAAAATCAACAAAACCAACAAAAAACCCCAAAAAACCAAAAACCAAACCAAACAAATAAAAAAAATCCAAATCAAAACCTCAAACTTAGTGATGTTTCCGTGATTATTTTCGCCTGACCACCTCCAGGGATGGTGACTCCACCACTCCCCTAGGCAGCCTGTTCCAGTGCTTGACATGGAATGCTCAGACATGGCTCTATGTAATTTTTAAACTTCTCTTATGCTTTTTCTTTGACTTTTCAGAGTAAACATTGGTACTTTTTGACACTCAGTCACAGGACGCTGCACAGCACTAAACTTCAACACCAGTCTCCTCTGAGAAGCCACCATTAAAAGAGTGGTTTAATGCTGCCAGCCTTATAATTATTGATAAATAAACTAGTATCTACACCCTTTTTGGGGAAGACCCACTCTTGAAACTAAGCTTTGCACAGCTGCCATTTCCATCACTTCCAGCACCAAACCCTGCCGTGCTCTGCGCCGCATTTCCTTTTTGGCTTGCTCTTTACCAAAAAGCCACCTAATCCCCGCACCACAGAAAGAACACTGACACTGAACCCCCCAGGACGACAGGAAGCAGCCCGGGGGGGATCCAGACGAGCAGGTCGATACCGTGTGGCGGCACAACCCACCCCGCTGCCCGGCACCCCGAGGGCATGGCGCCCCTAACAAACATGGCCGCGCCAGCCCCGCCGCCGGACCTGCCAGGCCTCAAGATGGCGCCGGCCGCCGCTGCTGTGTCAGGGGCGGCTCCAAGATGGCGCCCTCCCGCCCCCGCTCCCGACTGCCAGCACCCAAGATGGCTCCATCCGCTTCACCGACGTGGCCCGCGTCTGGCGCGGCCGCGCCGGCGCCCCCAGGCGGTGTCTGCCCTCATCAAAGATGGCGGTGGGCAGCGCCGCTGGTCACTAGGCTCCCGCCGCTCGCTCCTCGTGCCGGGCTTTGCGGCTGACATGGCGGCGGCCGAATTGGAGTACGAGTCCGTTCTCTGCGTGAAGCCCGATGTCAACGTGTACCGTATCCCGCCGCGCACCTCCAACCGCGGGTACAGGTGAGGGAGCGTGCGGCGCCCGCGATCGCCCCGGCGCGGCCCGGCTTGCCTCAGGCCCTGCCCGCAGGGCAGCCGGGGGCTGGGCTGTGCCATGCCGTGACCCGGCCTCGTCCCTCGGGAAAACCGTGTCCTGTGGTCGCGAGCAGGTCTAGCCATCCCCTGAGCCCCCTCCAGCCGAGCTCTGGAGGAGCCGCCGCCTGGAATTGCCTCTTGTGGGCAGGTGGTGAGCGCCTGAAGATAGGGAAGCCTCCGCTCCGTGCTGTAGAGGAGCAGGGGCTGCTCTGTTAATCAGGGGCAGGAGGCGAGGGGGCAGCTTGCTGTTCCAGGCAGAGCTGACATCTGCTCCCGGTTTATGGGTTCTCTGGGATGTGCCGCTGATGTGCTATAACGGCGCGTTGGATTTGGCCTGGTGGCTCTCGCAGTGGCGGGGAGGAAAGCAGGGGGAATTCGGAGTGAGTTTTAAGAAGAGGCTGCAGAACCAGCAGTTAGAAATGCCTTCTCTGGTCAGCCAAAAGCAGCGGAGTGTGACTTTATAAGATGTGCCCACAGGCCTGCTGGAGGAGCGGGTTTGTGAACTCCCTGAGCCTGACAGACTGTAGGCGGATGTTGTGCCTGGCCAAGGATGTTTATTTCCAGTTATAAAAACCTGTAGATTTTACAGCACCAAGCCTGCCAGAGTTCAGGAACCGTTTGGACAATGCTCTCAGGCACATGGTGGCATTTTTGGGGCGCCCTGTGCAGGGCCAGGAGCTGGATTCAATGATCCTTGTGGGTCCCTTCCAACTCAGAATATTCTGTGATGCTGTAGATTGGGTTTTTTCTCTTTCCTTGTTTTTTTTCCCCTTCACAAGAGCCTGTGGCAAGAAGCGTGATGGGTCAGTCAAAATGTCTGTGTGTGTGTTTTGCCTGGTGTAAGTCAGCTGCCTCTAGGCTATGAAGTACTCAGTGTTATTTTACAACCATAGGTTAGAATAATAGAGTGTCTTTTCAGCATGTTACTAATTAATTTTTGGGGTCTGCCCAATGCTCACAAGTCACTTCTGTGGATTTCCTGTTCAAGTGAGTTCCTGTGCTTCTGTCTCCCCTCTTTTGCAAACTTACAAAGGTGAGGAGTTGATGTTCTCTGGACTGTGTTTCTTTCCCTTTGCCCAGAGATGCCAGTCAGAGTCCTGTATCAGCTCGCAGCAGCAAGAGAGGAGCTGAGACCCCATTTCTTATTTGGAGAGGGAAGTGGAATGAGGCAGCTGCAGGGGTTGAGGGTTTGGGAGCAGAGATTTCTGCTGAGGCGGCTGGGCAGAACTGGAGAGGTTGACTATGGTCAGTGTTCAGCTGCTCTTCATTTCAGGGCGTCTGACTGGAAACTGGACCATCCAGACTGGACAGGGCGGCTTCGTGTCACCTCCAAAGGCAAAACTGCTTACATAAAACTGGAGGATAAGGTTTCAGGTGAGGGAAAGGCTGTGCCTTGCCAAGGCTGTGATTGCTGCCCCTGAGCCTGAGTTTCTAAGCGTGCCCAGAGCTGTGCATGGCAGCCCTGGCCACGCTTTAGGAAGGGGTCGCTCTTCTTAACACCTGATTCTCTGTCTGCAGGAGAACTTTTTGCCCAGGCTCCTATAGATCAGTACCCTGGCATTGCAGTGGAGACTGTGGCAGATTCCAGCCGCTACTTTGTCATTCGAATTCAGGATGGGACTGGTGAGTTGGGGGCCAGTGTAGGTGCCAGGTGCTAGGGGTGGAGGAGGCCCAGGTGGAGCTGGGAGTGTGCCAGGAGGATGAAAATGGTGTTGGGAATGCTGAAAAGGCCAGGTGGTGTGCCTGGAGGGGTCTGAGGACAAGGTAAACAGAGGAGGTTCTCTACATTGCACAGAGTCCAGGGACTGGGCTGGGAAGGAACATTTGGTTTCCAAGCATGCCCCATGGGAAGAAGGGTGCATCCTGAAGGCTGGGGACAATGAACTGCTGTGAGCTGCTGGCATCCAGCTGCAGATCTGTCAGAGAGAGGTAGTACAGAGTGGTTTAGGACAAGCAGAGGGATTTGTGGTCCAGTTGCAGGGCACCTCCAGTGACTCCTCCTGTCTCCTTGCTAGGACGAAGTGCTTTTATAGGCATTGGCTTCACAGATCGGGGTGATGCCTTTGACTTCAACGTCTCTTTGCAGGATCACTTCAAGTGAGTTTTGCTTTTCTGGAATGCTATTTTTCCTCTGGCCTGTAGAACATGGTGGGTGGTGGCACATGTTCATTTAGCACAGGTTTCCTTGGAGTGGCCCTGAAGCCTTGCTCTGGCAAGGGACACTTGTGTGTGCTGCCAGCGTGCAAGCTGAGAGCCCTTGCAGGGGCAGATCTGTAAGTCTTAAGTTTAGGTCCTGTGATGCTCCAAGTGCAGTGTTAAACAGCTTCATGGGTTTGTGGTGGTCCTAGCTTTATGCTGTGTAACACCAGGAGTAGGGAGGTAGCTGATTTGACAAAGCAAAGTAGTTTGGTGGGATGGATAGAGAAACCACACATTTTTCTAAAACACTGTTCCTTTTTGACACAGGGTCTCATGTTTTCCTCTCTTCTTTTTAGGTGGGTGAAGCAGGAGACTGAAATCTCCAAGGAGTCCCAGGAAGCTGACACACGTCCCAAATTAGACTTAGGGTTTAAGGAAGGGCAGACCATCAAACTAAACATTGGGGTAAGCAGACCAGTTTACCCTGCTTCTTTCTCTGGATGTGCCAGTGGAGACTCTTCTTTACACTTCCTTTTTTTTTTTTTAACACAGAACATGACGTCAAAGAAAGGAGGAGCAGCCAAGCCTCGTGTGTCTGGATCAGGGGGCCTAAGCCTGCTGCCACCCCCACCAGGAGGCAAAATTGCTGTCCCTCCTATACCTCCCCCTTCTTCCACAGCCATTGCCAACCATGTCACACCACCACCTGTGCAGAAATCCAGTAATGCGAGCAGTGCAGGTAAACCTTAGCACTGAGCCATCAGTTTGTAAGACACTGGCAGGTGCTGCTTCAGCAAACTGTGTTCAACCTAGTGCCAGCAGTGCCCTCTGAGACATGGTGTGTCCCAAGGATTTTGGTCTCTGGCAGCTCCAGTGTCCCCAGTGCAAGAAAGATGTGGACCTGTTATACTGGGTCCAGAGGAAGGCCATGGGAATGGTCAGAAGGCTGGAACAACTCTCCTGTGAAGAAAGACTGAGAGGGTTGGGGTTGTTTAGCCTCCTGGAGAGGACAAGGCTCTGGGGAGATGTTTCACTATGTAAAGAGAGCTTGTAAGAAAGATGGAGAAAGACTTCTTACCAGGGCTTGTAGTGACAGGGCAAAGGGTATAGGCTTAAACTGAAAGAGGGTAGATTAGACTGGATATAAAGAAGAAATTTTTACCATAAGGGTGGTGAAGCCCTGAAACAGGTTGCCCAGAGAAGCCGTGGATACCCCGTCATTAAGAAGTGTTCAAGACCAGATTGGACGGAACTTTGAGTAACCTGATTTAGTGCAAGATGTCCCTGCTCATGGCGTGGCAGTGGGACTAGATGAGATGATCTTTGGAGGTCCTTTCCAACTTAAATCATCCTGTGATACTGTAACAAAGAGGTTGCTGCAGGCTTCTGGATGCTGTGTTAAAAGAGTGATCATGCAGAGGTGTCTGGAGAGCTGATGGTCCCTTTGTGAAGGCAGAGACTTCAGCAGTTCTGTCCACAGGTTTGAGTGAGAAGAAAACACGAGCTTCTGAGTAGGGCTCAAGTGGTCCCAGTGTGTGGTTTGTACTGTTAAGGTGGTGCCTGTTTGGCAGCTGTTATGATTGCTGAGCTTGGGTTGAGTCTGAGCCTTGTGTCTGCTGGGAGAGGTAATAAGTGACAAATGTGTCAGGTGGTGTGCTGAGTGGAGACTGAATAGTTCCTGAAGACAGTGTACCCTTGCAGTGTCAGCTGGAGGTGTGCACATTCAGCAAAAGGAGATGCTGTTACAACAAGCCCCTCAAAAAGTCTGACTTCTGCAGGAAAAGGTGGAGTCCCTTCAAAGATTTTCTGCCCTGCATCCAGGAGTTTGTTTAAGGTGACAGTTAAAATGCCTGTAGGGTTTTCTGGATAAACTGATGTATTTTTTTCTCTCTCTCTCTCTCACTTCTGCCTTAGATATTCTTTTAGATTTAGATGCTCCTGCAGCTGCATCCAAGGCACCAGTATCAGCTACCACAGATCTCTGGGGAGACTTCAGCACTGCATCCAGGTAAACTGTGATGAATGGAACACAAAAAGGGTACTGTCCTGATGGGTGTGGGAAGAACCAGAAGTTAAGAAGTCTTACTGCATCTGCTCATTTGATTTTCCTTTTTTTGTTTCAGTGCTGTTCCAAATCAGGCTCCTCAACAGTCCAACTGGGTCCAGTTCTGAATGATCAAAGCAGTGGAATGGGACAAATTGATGACCTACAGGCACCAAATGGGATCAGAGGGGGCACAAACCTCTCTAGTCTTCAATCAGATTGGGACAATCCTTCATTTTTAGATCAGACCTTCACTAAACTTACTATTTTCGATCCCACTGAACCTACAGAGAACATACTGACTCCTCCCAAGATGGGCAAGGAGAAAAGAGGTAGCCTTATTGCCTCCATCCACTTGGCCATTACATGGTACATCCTAGCTCTTTTTCCCTGTCTTTCCATATAGGGAAAGCAAAAATCTTGAAGAAAGTGGGTACAGGAGGAGGCTGGGTGGGTGCCTCTGGGTTCCTTGTCCTTCAAATTTTCTCTGGCTAGGCTGTTGCTTTTTGTGGCTGCTTTCAGTAGTGACTGCAGCCCCTGCAGTGCTGAGGACAGCTGCATTTGGCTACACTTGCTAAATGGAACCTCTAAGGAGGTAGGTCTTTTCTCAACACAAAACCCTCTTGGATTAGTGACATCTGTGGTGAGAAGTGACTCTCCCTATGCACACACTACTCTTCCGTCTTTGGTGCAATTCTTGGTAGTGCTGCATGTCCTTGTGCTCCCGTGGGAGGAGTCATGCAAGTCCTTGAGTAGGCCTGCTGCTGTTGCGCTGTAGTTCCAGGTGGACACCCTATCTCATGGCTCCTGATTTGGATTGCAGGTTCACTGGAGGAACTTCTCTCATTTTAACTCCTTTCTCCCCAGGCAAAGGCCTCACTGTCACTGAGCTGTTTTAACTGGAAATAGCTTTAAGGAAAAAAAAAAAAAAGCCTGTAGCCTGTTTTTACAATTTGGTACTTACTTGCACTAGATGACAACCAGGTGATTCCCACCACTCAGCATTTCATGTTCCTGCATCACTATCCTGAGCCCTGGCCTTGTGTTGTGACTTGGCACTGTGTTACAAGTATTGCATATATACAGTAAGAATTATGGTGGGACAATAGATTATTCTCTGATGGACAGTCTCCTTCCCCTTTTTAACTCACTCATTTGAGCAAGAAGTGTATAGTAGGCTCAATCCTGAGATCTGTGGGAGCAAAATTCTCCCACCTCTGTTCCTTATTATGACTTTTCTTTTGAGTCCAACTTTTAGGGATGTGAGCTGCTATTGATTTTAATGTGTCCAAGCACCCTCTATTTCCTGTGTGGTTAAGGGAGTTAGAAAGAGGTAAAAAGCCATGACTTCCTACTTTTTTTTCTTTGGGAGAGTTTCCTGAGGCAGTGTGGACACTACTTCATCTTCAACAGCTGTGGATGTGATCTGGGGTGTAAGTCTGTTGATTACTGTGGGCGAACTCACAGGGCAGGCTGGAAACCTCACACTGCTGAATTGCTACCCTTCATGCTGGTGCAGAAGCCCAAACACTAGCTGGGAAGTTGGTCTCAGTAACTCTTGGCTGTACCCAGTTGCTGGAACACTAGGGCATTGGTGCTTTGCTGAAAGGCTTCTTCCTGTTTTGAACACTCAACACAGCAACACTTTTGTGTCTCTAGCACACCTTCGCAAGGAAATGTTTCCCTTTGGGCAAAAATTTTCTGGTGAGGCTTTTAAAAGATTAGTTAGATGTATGCACCTTGTATTGGCAAAGGTCTTTTGTCATCTTTGTCTGGCTATAGTGAGGGCATTTTGGAGATAGTTTCACTTAGACCATCCCTCTGGGGAGCAACATTCTTGAAATAGCTCTAAAGCTGCTGCAGTTCCACTTGTGGAAGTGGGGACCAGACTGCTCTTGGATGTATTTTAAGTAGTCATTTAACCCTGATTCCTTGGCTCTCTTGATGTTTCCCCCTGCCGGCCCTCCCCTGCCTTCATAGTCACTCCTGCAGTCTCACTGTACTTCAGCTCCTTGCCTCCTGAACTTGTGGATGGCTGTAGTCTGCAAGCAACATCACAGACTCCTGGGCTGGCATTTTGTTTTCTTTGTCTTTTTGTTTGCTCACATCCTTGTGAGGTCCTGTCATTTCAACTATGTATCAATTCCCCAACCGAGGAAGTTGACGGCACCAATTAACAACTAACTAGGAGCCTCTTCTGTATCGTCTTAGTATTCTGGAGATAATATATTATGTATTTGAAAAGCTGAAGAAGCAAAAATTAAAGATATATGTATATAAAGCATAAGATGTACTGGTGCAAATGGTAATTAAACAAGTAATACTGGGGAAAAAATGTCATGAGTCTTCTAAGTTGTCAAATTGTTTTTGCTTTGGAAGCATCTAGGTTGAAGGTCTTCATGTCTCCAGCAAGATCCCTACAGTCTACTTATCCTTCTGCATATCTGTTGTGGCCTGCAGACTGAACAAGAGCAACTTCAAGAGTGATGGGTTCAGGCTCTGTCTGGGCAAAGAGGTAGGAGTGTTGAAAAAGGGTACAAAAATGACATGGCTGTTCCACATACGGCAAAAAAACTCACACAATACCGAACACAAATCAACAACATGGAAACAGGCCTGAGTGTAGGTTCCTGGGGGACTTGGTAAGAGTGTGGGTAAAACAAGCAAGTGAGGAGACTTAGTTGCCCTGATATTTAGCATCTCAGACATTAAATGCTTCTACAGCCTGCAGATATTTTCAGAAATTATTCTTTCCATGCTGGTAGATAGGAAACAGTCTCTGCCTACTAGAGGGATGGTCAAAGTGAGCCAAGTGGGCCCTTTGTTAGGGGCAGCAAGGACAGGCTGCCTGGAAAGAGAGGAAGCAGGAAGATGAGTCACAGCAGGGTAGGCAGGGGCAGTGGCCTCACCAGCAGAGGAGCAGTCCTGAGGTACCTAAGCACAAAGATCAGAGCAGGTCATGGTGAGGATTTAGATAGCAGGGTACGTGGCCAGACCGGGACATGGCCAGGCATGGCTGTGCTAGCTCAGGCAGGGTCCAAGGGTGAGACACTTAGCTATGATAAGGCCAATGTTGCTGAGGTTTCTCAAAGCCAAACATCTCTATTACTTAAGCTGGACCTGAGTCCAGCCAATCCCCCAGGAGGTGAAGAATATGTTCAGGGCCCTGACATTGTTCTATCAAACTTGCTTGCAGCCATCTTGCACAACATGCTTGCTCCATGTTCCTCTGCCAGACAGCAAAGCTGTGTGTATGGCTGTGTTGGAAGTACAACACAGGTCTTGTGGCCTGGGTAAAGATAAGAAGCCTTAACCTTTTAAGTCAGCTATTTGAATTGTCAAGCATTCTAGTATCTGTAGTGGCTGGGGAAAAAAAAGACATTTTTTCAGCTCTAGATGCAAAGCTTTTACTTTATTTTCATAAATAGGATGGGTATGTTGTATAGGTCCTGGCAGGGAGAAGATGTAGCATTTTACCCATAAGCTATGGTGGACCTTCTCAGACCTTTCAGTGGGTACTTGCAGCAGAAAGAGTTGAAAAGCCTAAAAGGGTATTTCTCCAGAGCAGGAGAATTTTCAGATGAAGCTCACCTAAGGGAAGTGCTGGGATATATTCCTGTTTTTGCATAAAGAAGCACAGAAGACTGGGAAACAGTTCATGAGGGAGAGCTTAGTCATATGTGGAGACCTTCCCAGGCCCCATGCCTTTCCTCACAGCAAGACCTGCTAGAATGCATAGCTTGATGAGTCCTGTGCAAGTTTTCCCTTTCTTCCAATTGGGAGACAGACTGTAGCACATAGAAAGAATCAGGAAACAAGTGTCAAAGGGAAGATCCCAGTTTTGTCTGGTTTTTGGTTGTCAATTCTTCTGTGGGAGCTGTAGTTGAGGTGGGATGTGCGTATTTCCCTGTCCCTTCTCCCATTAATTATGTTCTATGTCTGTGACTTTGTGTCTCAGAGCCATGCAGCAACTGTTCTTACCACAGCCGCACAGTATGGATTGCAGACACAAACCTGCCAGATTTCACAAAGCCTTGATGCTGTGTTTGGTCTCCTGAAGAAATGGAGAAGAAGGGCTGTACACTGGAGGAAATCAAACAAAAAAACAAACAGGAAACCAAAACCCCCGAAGTCTTCCTAAGCTTTGATAATGAGGTAAAAGGATCTGAATCTGAACTCATCCTGCTAAATCAGCATAAACCTACAAGGTTCTAGGAGGAAGAACAACGGGGCTGTTAATGTATATAAGCAGAGCACTGTGGCCCAAGTGGTTAGCACACATTCTAATGCCACCAGCTCTAGGTAGTCTGATGAGTGCTCATTACATTATGTGAACAATAGATTCTCACTCTGGAGACTGTTACTGGTCTTTTTGTTCAAGACAATAGCTCTATCCGTGCTAATAATCAGGGAAAGCACATTGCAGGATGATAGCTTAATTTTGCCACCTGCCATTACCTATAGCTTTATGTCCCCATCCAGAGCTGGGGCTATGATGGACATTCCTTGCAGCTGAGCATAGGAAGATCAGCCAGCAAAAGCTGGACCCTGTAGTGGCTCCTGACCAGAGCTGTGTTTTCCAGTCACTGCTGGGATCCTGAGGTGCACTTCTTGCATCACTTGTGTTTGGGGCAGGCCAGGCAGGTGACTTGCAATGAACGGCCTGCTCTCCCTTTTCTTTCCCAGGCAGTGTAGGATGGTGGCTCCTGTGTGTTGAGGTAGAGGCAGCTGCCTTGCTTAGTCGACTGGCTTTTCGAGCCTTGAAGCAGTCTGAAGAGACATTCCCTAAAGGAGGGAGCCGCCTGTAGTCTTTGTGTTGAGCCTTGTGTGTTAGGCATGTACAGAGGTGTGGCGCTCCCTGCCCTCCCAAGCCTGGTCTGCGAGCGTGGCTGGGCTGGTGACACCCGCGACCAGGCGTTGCGTTCAGTCTCACCCGTGACCGTGTGCTGCCATCTGCTGCCGAATCCCGTTGTTGCGGGCTTTCCCACAATCCCTGGGCTCCGTCTCCAGGGACTGGCTGGGCGCCCAGCAGTCGAGAGGGTGGCAGGTGGGATGCAAGCAGACATCACCTGAGACGTGGCTAGCACTGGTGGGGTGCTCTCTGAAAAGAAATCGCAGCTGGTGATTTGTAGTTTGATAGTTTAGCGATGATGGAACTGGTGCTTCCAAATGTAGCCGTGTCCTGCTATTCTGTTGCCCTTTGTGCTTCAGTGCCCTCATGCACAAACAGGGTAAAGTAGGGCTTGGAACTGAGCTGTGCCAGGGCAGGAACACATCCACTCTTGTGGTCAGTGTGCATACAGGTATGGATGTCTGTTGTCTTTAAAAAAACTAGGAGGAGTTCCATTCCTTTGGGCCTAACTTTAAAGTGGTGGCTAAGCACTTGTTTATGAGTCCATGTTTATGGCGTTAAGCAAACTGTTCAAAGATGTGTGAGATGCTTTGTTGGTAGTGCTACACAAACTGTCTTTTTGGTTAGCTGGCAGGGACAAGGAGCTGGATTCAAGTGAGAGGGAAGGGGTAGGAGAGCATTTTCTTTGGAGAATATATGCTAAGTAGGTATAGATACATCTGTATGTCTGGCCCAGAGTTAGGGGCTGCTGTCACCAGTACCTAAAGCTGAAGTCAATACCATGGGTACATGTACAAAGTGTGCTTGGAAATTACTCTTTTTGGGTAGAAAAGCAGGAAAAGCCCTTAAATAATACATCCCGTACAGAAACAGGGTTATTGTAAGCAGATAACCTGCCCTGGGTATCCTGGTCTAGCTCCAAAAGTAGTCCTGATTTGAGCAAGGTTTGAACAAGATACCTCCAGTCTGAAGTATTTCCTAGCACAACTTTTTGTGCTCAGCTGTGCTGTGGTGCGTCCCACACTGGGCCAGCAGCGTGGTGAGATGTCTGATGTGGGGGGTTGGTCAGTGAAAGGGAACACTGAGATCTGACAGTCATCCTTCACCTCAGAAAGGGCAGAGGCTCTGTGAAGAGCGGGATGGTGAGTGCTGAGCCTGTCCTGTCCAGTCTTAAAATACTAAATAGGCAAATAACTGTGATCTGGAGGCAGAGTCTTAAGACACATCGAGGAGCACTTTGCCCTCTTTGTAAGTCCCAGCCGACAGGAAGTCAGCAGCACGGGCCCTTTGGCCTCTGGGTCAGTGCCAGCTCTGTGCTCGAGGCTGGCACCCTAGAGTGCCATTTGCCCACCCTTTGCTTCCCTGTGCTGACTTTAGTGTCTTGGCATGGTAAAAGTGGGTGACACAGGCACCTGGAGAGTGTGCTCTTCAAAAAAAAATTGCCTTTCCCCCTCTGACGGTGTTGACATCTGTGTTATGAGGAGGTTCCTGCATATGGTTGAACCCCAAAGTTTGGAGTCTCCCTGCCTGGCATTAAAACTTTCCCATCATGTTTCATTGATGAGGTGCCAAGGAGTGTTTGGTTGAGCTGACTGTACTCCCTGGATTTAGTTCAGCTTTCCATGGCTGTTTCCAGATGGCTTTGGTTTTGTCCCATCCTGACTGGACACATGGGATGGCTGCTTTGGAGGCAGGTGATGTCCCGTCACCTCGCTGCTGGCTGTCACAAGTTGGGCTGGGAGGCTGCAAATGGCCTGCAGGGCTACCTTGGCTACAGGGTAAGGGGCAGCACAGGCCACTTGCAGTCTTCCTGATAAATCCACCCTTGAGGATAGGAGGGGGTGAGGGAGTTCTGCAGGGCCAGGAAGGTTTGTGCTGGTATTCCAGTACCACCTGCTGGGACAGCCTAACCAGTACAGCTCACCCCAGAACCTCCTATGAGAATGTTTTTTACTGCATTCCACTTACATGCATGCAGAGGATGTGGAGGCAAACAGTTTAAGTTCCAGTAAGAGTGGCTCTAAGGTTACAGCATGAGTCTGGGTGAACTTCTGTGACAGCCCCATACTTGCTTGGTGACTGTGGTTGTTTTCCATTTTTTTGCTTTTCTTTCCACTCCCCTTATTTCCCCTTCAAGAGAGGGAGATCATGTGCATTCACCTCACTGGGCAGAAAGCAGCCAAACAGAATTCAACACTGTGGTGGAGATCTGTGCAATCCTTAGAACTGGAAATGAAGCATGAAGAATTGCTTCTGTGGAGAGGTGTTATGTGGCCACAGCTTGTGTGTGAGAATTCCATATGCCCACTCAAAGAAGATGAACTCTGCAGCCCCAGCTCTGAAAACAGGCCACTGGGATCTGACCAGGACTTGGATCTGGCCCAGGTTTGAAGTCAGATATGGTGCTGTGTAGTGAAAAGGCGATCCCCAATGGGAAAATCATTGGCATCTGACTCCAAGGCTTCAGAATGCTGAACACTCGCTTTATTGAAACTATACTGTATTACATTAATATACTATTTTAAAGATACTATATTATACTACATACTTACTATATCATACTTACTTACTAACTAGAAAAACCTGTGACTCTCTGCTGAGAGTCCAGACACAGCTGGATCCAATTAGTCCATGAATCCAAATAACCATCATCAGAATCCAATCAAGCAATCACCTCAGGTAAACAATCTCCTAACACATTCCAGTGTGTAAAACACAGGAACAGAGACAAGAATTGTTTTCTCTTCTTCTCTTTGTGCTTCTCCAGGAAAAATCCTGGGAGGGAGAATTATGTCTCTCTGTTCAGAGAATGTGAATGCCAGAGTGCTATGGCAAGCAACTGCAGTATCTGGTTCTGATCTCCAACATAGCCTTGAGACTTATGACTCAGATCCAAAAGAAGAAGGAGACAAAGGTGCAATGTTCCCAGTAATGGCATAAAACAAAGCTCTGAGGTAACTGCATCTGGATGCACCCTCTGTTGGCTTTGATTTGGTAATCTGTTAATTGGGGGAAATAAATAAATAAAACATATCTTTGCTCTTCTGACAAAAATCCTCTGTTAATACTACATGTAAAGAGGCAGGCTGGTGCTTCTTGTCTCTTTGAAGATTCTCTGGATCATGTTCTTCCTTCTCTTATTCCTTCCCTTACACCTGAGGGATTTTGGTAACCTATCATCACACTAGAGTGAGCACATGATTTTCCCAATTTGCACTGAGTTTGAGCTCCCTCAGCTCAGGTAGCTAGGGGACATGATCTCTTCTGCTTGAAATCCTCAGCACTTACTAAAACTTGGCAGGGATGTGGCCAGGGGAGAAATGCTATTTTGGGGAGGCGTGTTTCTTTTTGTCACTCCTACTTTTCTTTCGTTCCCCTGTGTTCTGCATGCTACTGTAACCATAGCGTTTTGGGGAGCTGCTGATCTCTGGCAGTGTATTCCTGTCAAGCTGGGTGGTTCTGCTCAGGATTCCGTGTCTTTCTGCCGACTCAGGTCTGCCTGTGGTGAAGTGCTGCCACCTGCCAGAAACTTGTGTGGCTTTACAGTGCTACCTTCTGTTTAATCCATCCCACTCATTGCTCTCACTCCCCTTTCCCACTGTCCATTCAGTACTTCCCTGTTTCCTCTTCACCCCTGGATGCTCAAATGTATTTTTCCTGTGCTTTCACAGCTCCATATAAGCAATTTTTTTCCTTGGCCTCCTAGCAACCTGTATGGAACCCTGGTTCACCTTCTATCATTAGAGGAGTTGACTGCCTTCCAGAAGAGGTCTTTTCTCCCTGCAGCTCTGGCCAGTGTCAGACTTGGCTGAGGAGGGCATAGGGTACCTTTCTCTCAGATCCCAGGAGGCTGCTGTGCTCCCACACTGTGCCCTGGAGCAGTATGAACTGCAGCATCTTACCCCTCCCCTCCCTTCCCTTCCCTAACCAGTTCCACTCAGCAAGGTACACAATGGGATCACTTATTGCTAGATTATATCAGCAAAAGCTCTCAAGGAGCTCTGGCTGCCTGAATCCCTTTGATTTGTTACCTGACATCCCTTATTAACTGCTCAATGTCAGGCCTTGGGTCCCCATTCTCCGTGTTCCAGTGCCTTTTTATGCTCTTCCCTTGGCTGTTCTGCTCCATAGCCTTAATCCCTGAAAAGGAGCAAGGTGATGTGGAGAGGGAAGACCAAGAACGTGGCATATATTCACTTCTGATGCTCTTCTCACCCAGGTGCAGGGATATAAAGCCTGGATTTGGTTTAGGCTTTTATCTAAGTGACTTGGAAGTCTGTGCTAGCTACAAGTGCCATAAGAGTTATACCAGGACTGTAGACAAAGACCCACAAGAGGTAGGATTTCCTTACAAGAGTTATATTGACACTCCCCAAAGTACATCATACTTATACACATGTCCATCCATTAATTCTTTTGTTATATTAACCTGACCACTAGAGATATCAAACCTTTAACTTCCTAAGTCTCCCTGAGACTTCTCCCCTTCTCCTTCTTTGATATGTTCCCTGCCAGTCTGGGATTTGCTGATTAAAAGATAGTTTAAGGCAAAAGGTGACCCACTGCTATTAGCAACTGTTTCACCTTTGAGTTTCCTGAGAATCTCTGGGACCATCTTGCCCAGGCCTGCTAATTCCATACATTTTGCACAATCACTTTTATTTTGGACAGATCCTTTGGTTTAGTCCTCCAGAAACCAGGGTTCTTGTGTGTGAATTTCACCAATTTACTCCATTGTGACAAATAATTAATTTAGCTTTGTTTTGATGTGTTTGTTCTCTCTGCTTATTTTACACCCTGCTCTTCAGTTGCCCTCAAGGCAGTATAGCAAATATAAAGGGTTTGAGGAAGTTCTGACACCTTTGCTTTGTTATGGTTTTGCACTTAATGGAGGTTGTGCTCATTTCAATTTTCCTCATTTGGCTGCAAGGTCAGCTTGTTGAAAAATGCATATTGATAATCCCTTTGAGAAATTATTTTAGTCACGTCAGCTTCATTTTGCCTTTTGTCAAATCTTCTAAAGAGCGTGTAGGTATTTGGTGATGTCCCTGTGTAACCTCCATGTCACTTGTGATGACTCACAGCCTTCAGCTCAATACTCTCAGCTGCCCCTCTGTATTCAAATAAGAAAGATAGAAGTGTGTCACTTCCCTGCAGCTTCCACCACAGCTGTGGTCAATTTAAAAATGGGATTTCTTTTGGAATGTGTGGGGTCACAGCTTTAGGGTTCCAGTCCTACTCTTTGCCTACAAATTTGAATTTAACTCCTCAGGTTCAGCTGGATTTTCAAAAGAAGTAAGGCACGTGCAATGGCACAGTTTCATCTGCTCACATGGACCTGCCTGCTAAATTGGGGGATGCTGGCTGTGGGGTGAAAGTCTTGCAGATACCACCTTATTCAAACCTCACTTACAGGTAGAGGAGAAAGAGCATTAGTGCCTCTGCTGCCTTCTCTTTGGGTCAGGGACAAAGGGTGCCCATGGAGCTTGCAGAGCAACCAGCAGCTGGAGCATGGGTAAGGAGGGAAAGCAGAACTGTGAGAGTCCCAGAAAGGAGCTGGGGCTTGTGAGGCAAGTGGGAGCTGAGAGCATGGGGGGCACCTGGCAGTGTGGGGTAGGGCTGAGCTGAAAGACATCTGTGGGGAAACACAGGTATTGTGGGAGGACAAGGGAGTGAGCAGAACACAGGAGGAGGGGGAATTGAGGAAGAGCAGTGAGAATGCAAGGAAGCAAAGCATGAGTTTTGGGGGTTTTTAAGCAAGATTATTTTAGAAATTATTTTTTCAGCACCACAACTAACTGTAGGGTCCAGTTGTTTCTATCTCCCACTCATTTACATGCCATCAGTATATATGAAATTCAAATGACAAATTTTTCCCTCAGGAATATCACGTGATTGTTGTTACACATTGGCTCAGCACTGCATCCCATGGAAGTATGATTCAGGGTTGAATTTTGATAACAAGCAACAACTCTGATGGCTGACAAAGAAGAATTGAGCTGTCTACTGATGTTTAAGTGCAGTCTAATGTAATCTGATAAAAAGAGAAGCTAGAGCCTGAATTTGCATTTGAAATGCCTCAGCTGTGTTTGGAGATGTGTTTCAGTGGAAAAAGCTCATGAATCTGCTCTGTAACTTCCTTATCTGTCTGCTGATTGTGTTTCCTGTTTCTTCACAGTGGAAATCTTGAAACCCTGCAAGGAAGTAAGCCTTTTTCCCACGAGACTGGGTCTGCTGAGGCTTGGTTGGGTGGGGACAGGGGGAAGCATGCAGAGGATTGCTCTGAATTCTCAACAAGAAATTTGAGGGCTTAACTAGATTTCAGCAGAGACTTAGGGAGGCTTAATTCCAGTGAGAGGGGGAAGACTGAAGACAAAGGATAGTGCTGGAAGGATGTTGGAAAGAGAAGCAGGCAGCATGCTTGCTTGAGGGACCAGGTTTCTCTCCTGTAGCTGTTCTTGTGTGAAAGTCACCCTCTTTGCACACAATACATAAAGGAGAAGTAAAGTTAGCTCAGGACACACAAGACACAAAGAGAATCCTTGGTAAAGACATGCAGTTACTGCCTCACTCTGCTTAGGGGCAGTTCTCCATAAACTATGTTCAGATTCCCTTTACCTTCTGCCACACTGTTCTTCTCTGTTGTCTGGTTCATGTTCTTCCTTCTACTGCGCTATCTCAGCTCCAACTCTGCTCTGGTTACCCTCTGTGCTTTCTGGATGTCCTGTGAGCACCTCATTCTGCTCTGCCTTAAGGGAATTCCAGGTAGCCAAACTAACCAGCTTCTTCCTTCTGGTTGTTTTGGAGACCTTGTTGTGGCTTTTCAGTACTTACAGGGGGCTTATAAGAAAGATAGAGAGAGGCCTTTTAATGGAACCTGTAGTGGTAGGATAAGGGGTCATAGGTTTAAACTGAAAAAGCTAGATCTAGATCAGATATAAGGAAGAAATTCTTTACAATGAGGGTGCTGAAGATGCTGAAATAGATTGCCCAGAGAAGTTGCAGATTCCCCTTAACTGAAAATGTTTAGGGCCAGGTTGGAAGGGGCTTTGAGCAGCCTGATGTAGTGAAAGATGTCCTTGCCCATGGCAGGTGGGCTGCAGAAGATAGTCTTTGAAGGTCCCTTCCAACCCAAACCTTAGTCCTATCTGCTGACTAAACCCTCCTCACCCTGCCTGACTTATTGGCATCTGTTCTCAGAAGTCTTTCTGATTTAGAATGTCTCTCAACAGCCATTTCCCTTGTCTCCTTTCAAGATCTGCTTCAGCTTGAAATCAGACTAAGCACTGACATTTTGCTCAAGGTAATATCAGAGGTTTTTACCAGAAAGCAGATAAGGGAGATAAATGACAGTGTTGGAAAAGTAGCAGAAAAATGTAAACCATCCCTTTTCAGCCTCTGAAATGGAGCCTGAAGCAAGCACTGCTCTGAACTTCCACAGGTTGTGAATCAGGTTTTAATAGAAAAGTTTCTGTGTGTACTCTTCCCAATAATCTCTCAGACCATCAACATACGTTTTTAAAAATTCCACTTTGCTTGTTCTCCTCTCTGACTCCAGCCTGATCCTTCTGTTTCTTCATGGATATATCAACCTTCTAATTATTTTTATTGCTCTGTTTAAGGCTGCAACTCCCCAGTCTCACTTCTACAGGAACATTTCCTAGTCTGAGATTTGTTCTAGTGCTAGCTTCCAGCTGGGGCTGACTTTGAAGAATGAGACAACTGCAACATTTGATGTAGCAAATGCAGCTTAACCACAAGGGGCAAATAGGGCAGAATGCATTTTGTTCTGGACTGCAGGTTAAACTGGACTAGGACCTGTGATAGCTGCAAATGTGAAAGCAGTGGTAGAATTACTAACAGCCAAAGAAACGCATGAAAATATGGGGAGATCATTAAATAAGAAAGTTAAAAAGAGAAGAAAAAAACGATAAGTGTCTTGAAAGGGAAGCCTATCAGCTGAGATTCTGATATGGGGAAGGAGTGCAACTTCCTTTTCAGTGGTTAGGTTCTCATTTTTCTTTTATGTCTCAAAATCTTCCATGGTGCCAGGGCTGATTTCCTGGGCTAAGAAACTGAAGATCTCTTTGGAGCATTTCTGAGCTCCCAGGAATTCTTGGGTCATCACCAGTGCTTCCAGTGTTCAGCACAGCCTTCTTTGATGGGTAGAGGGTGAGTGAATGGATGGGAAAGGCTCAGTAACCTATTCGTGTCACCCTCTGGAAACAAGGAGCTAAAAGGACCGCCTTTTACGTGGCAAAACTAAGGACAGGGTCACACTGTGATTAAATGGCATCAGAAATCACCTATGCTGAGGTCAAGTTCAAAAATGAATCGCCAGCTCCAGTGGTCAAAGGTAAGGAATGAATGGGTTATTTGGGAAAAAGGGAGCTGGAGGGAGCAGGGCTGAAGAAGAAGGAATGAAGATTTTTCCTTCTGTGACTTTGGTTCCTACCTGATCTTGATGGATTGGTGAGAAAAAGGAGCTAAATGATCAGGAGACTGAAGGAGTTTTGAAATAAGAGTCTTGAGGAACATCTCCAAGAGGAAAGGCAAGTGAGAGTTGCAACATGAACAAGAATGACTACCAGGAGCACAAACAGTAGGTTTCAAATGAGCATTCATTAAGGAACCTGTTTGGGTTCCCTCAGTACCCTACATGTTATGTAGTCTTGAAAGAGTCATTTTTGGACCATGCTGAGTACCAACAGTAGAGACTGTGGTTTATTACAAACAATCTGATCTGTCACGAAGGTGGAGGGGCTCCCAAAGCAGCAAATAAGCCCAAATCCTGGCTGCTCTTGCCTCTGAGTGAGACTACAGATTGCTGCTTGTGGAGAGGGTAGGAGAATCAACATGACTGCTTATAGTAGAGCAGTCAGTTGTACTCTGCAGCTTCTTGAGAAGTGGTACTGGCTGCAGAAACATAGTCCCATTGTCTATGGCTGATTGAGAAATGGTCCTTGCAGAAGAGAGACCCAAAACTTAAACACTCTGAAATATACAGAAGAAGAATTATTTAAGATCTGGAGGGAGATCCAAATCTGTTATTGATGTCTGTCACTTCTGAAAAACATTTAACACACCAAACAAACAAATTTTTTCCCTATTAAAAATTACAGTGGTAAAATGCTTCTTTTATTAGACTTAGTGCAAATTTAAGGCATATTCTGGTTAATATGTACTCTGTAGTCATTATTCCACAAGTAGGGACCCATAGAGATGTTCTATGTAAGGCTCACTGCTTCTGCCTGACATGCAGAATCTTACACAACAGCAGGTTCCAGGGCAGGAAAAGTATGTGTGCATAAATCAATGAATAATAATTTTTAAAAATTAAATAAATAATCACTGCTGCCTAAGGATATGTAATAGCTTGTCTATTTACAGCTTTATCTCAGTTTTACAATCCCAACAGAGTAGGCATCACCTCCAGGTTATTCCTTGCTTGCTCTGAGGCATGAATCATGGAAATAAATAGTGTACATAGTCCTGTCTGTCTTGAAAGTTCACTGTTTTCAGTGGTCCAAGATTAGTTGGTTCTGGATGTAGTTAGCATTTCCACTATGGTAAGGTGGGGGTGGTGGAAGTTCCCCATTGTGTTCCAAATGATTATTCCAAAGACATCAAGTCTGTTGTGTTGTGATCATGCTGGACATGTTACAGAGCACAGACCAGCTGTGGAAAGCATTTTGCAGGGAGTTCAACCTACCGAGTGTGCACAAGATTGCTGCACTTCAGTTGTGTTGCTGAGGTGCACAGCATGCAGTGCTCCCTGTGCCACCTGGGTGTGAGTGTGGGATGCTCAGGTCTGACTGGGCACAGGTTGAACAATCTGTGGATGTGCTGCATATCAAAAAAATCAGTTGGATTGGTTAGACCTATTTCTGAAATAGGTGGTTTGACTCCAGATCTTGAGGGGCTCCTTGTTTTCAGTAAGGCAAAAGCTCTGGCTAGAAAAACATTATTTGACCGGCGAAACCTGGACCTTGTCTGTCCATACATATTTTCTCTCCAGATAATGAAAAATGATGCCTTTTCCCCTGCTGTAGCAGTCTCTCCCAGGCCTTTGGGAAGTAGTCAGAAGGCTTCCACAAAGAGCAGGTTTCTTACAGTCTTGCTTACTAGGCATGTCTGGCAGGCACATTTGGCTGCTGACAGACCTGGGAGCTTCATGCTGAACAATGAATGAAGGCTCTCTAAATCTTACCTTTAATAGTAGTCTCTCCCAAAGTTTCTTTACTCCTGTCCTGCAGTGAGTTCTGCTGTCTCTTTACCCTCCTATTTGCCCTGGCTTGTGTACCTGCCACAGGCTAGAACAATCCCCTAACGCGTGTTTGCTTCTCCTTCCCTGTGACCCACTCTCCTGCCTGCTCCTCAGTACTGGCAATATCCCTCTAGACAAAAGTGAGGTCCTGGCAAATCTTAATCTGAGTACTTCACTCAGGCTGCTGGACACAGCCCTCTGTTCTCCCCAGATATCCAGCCTAGCACAACCTAGCTTTAGTACAGCAAATCTTTGAATCCTGACTTGGAAAGCAGAGATGGGAGGAAAAAGATATCTTTCAGTCTCCCAATGATGATGTGCCATCATAGCTTTGCACATTTTTTGTCTCCCATCCTCACTCAGATTACACCAATCTTCTGCACAGGAAGTTCAAAAAACTGAGGGAACTGAGGGAGGCAGAAAAAGTTTTCTGGGAAGAAGTCAACATGAAATCTTCCCTTGTATGTCTTAAGTATCAGGATTTGAGAAATGTTGCATTTAGCAGCTTTGGGCTCAATCTAGAAAGACATTGTTTCACTGTAGTTTTTGAGGCCCTGTGAAGGGCTCACCCCCAAACACCAACAATTACCATTGTTGGCTCACTGGCTGGGCCAGGAACACGCTCACTGAATTTGACTTTTCTCCAGAAACCACAGACATTCCCTGCTCTGTCCCAGTCTGCCCTTCTCCCAAACCTTGTAACTTCCACATTAGAAATGAATTTTTTTTTTTTTTCTTTTGAGGAGCCCTCCCTTGAGTAGTACATCCTTGGTAAAGTGGACTGTGGTCTGACGGACCCATAGTTGACTGCAGTGTTTTGTTTGGTGTGTTTCTGCCACTTTTAGGACCTCCTGAGAAAAAGAAGCCTGAGCAACATCCCCAGAAGTACCCACTCTGGCTGCCATGGTTGATCTCACTGCTGCTTCTCTTGGTGTGCATTGCCCTTGTTGTCGTCCTCCTTGGTGAGTATGTGTAAGGAGATTACAAGGGAGAGGTCTAGGGGGAGTGCTGGGAGAAAAGTAGAGAAACCATGCTTCATGGTTGTCTGGGCTTTGTGTAAGGTCTCAGGTTTTCCTGCCCTTTGTATACATCTGCATACGTCCCCCACATCTTCCACTGTTTACCCTGAGGCCTCATCAGTGTGCCCAGATTGCACATTCCAATCTTGCATGGCCTTTTTGGAACTGTGGAACAATTCTCTACCTTCATTCACCACAAAAAGAACTCAGTTGCCTTTGACAGATGGAAAAAAGTGGAGACAGAAGCACAAGTGTCTATACAGGCAGCTGAATCTGCACTTAGGCGCTCTAAGGTACTTGGATATTCTTTGTGTCGTAGTGGAAGAAATGGCTTCTCACAGTCCTGGCATCTCCAGGATTAACTGCATAGTGCAGTTAATTAACTCTCATAACTTTTTAGGGTTGATTGCAAAATAATTCATTAGAGCTTATTCCTGGACATGCAGTTTGTGAAGATTGTGATGACTGTTTTATTCTCATTTTCTATTAAAGCTAATTCATGGCATGTTTGCACAAGTTGTCAATAACCACGCTGGATTCTGGAAGAGGCATCGTATTAGAGTAAATCACTGCCTTTCCTTTTGCTGCCCTTAGCGTCTGAGTCCCAGACCTTTGCATTCCTTTGTTCCCAAATGTATAACCTTTCAGGGTACTCAGGCGAATGGCTGGGGAGTTTTAGGCTGGGATGTTAGCATCTGATACCTTCTGAGACACATGGAAGGTTTAATTTTTAGTGAAATTTTACTTATCCAAGTTAATTGGCGCTACACAGGATTTTGTTTTAGCATAGCGATACAGCATTTAAATGAAAAACCAGTACAAATTGCATGTAGCAGAGAGTGGCCACTGCGATGCACAGGTGGATCACAATACAAACATGATTTTAATTGCTGGTCATACAAGCATGGAATCATAGAATCATTAATGTTGGAAAAGACAGCTCAGGTCATGTAGTTAAACTGGTAACCAACCACTGCCAAGCCCACCACTAAACCATGTATCCAGGTGCCACATCTACTTGTCTTCTGAACACTGCTGGGAATGGTGACTCCATCACTTCTCTGGGCAGCCTGTTCCAATGCTTGGCCACCTTTCAGTGAAGAAGCTTTTACTAATATCCAATCTAAATCTTTCCTGGCACAACTTCAGACCATTTCCTCTTGTCCTGTTGGTTGTTACCTGGGAGAAGAGGCTGGCCCCCACCTGGCTACAACCTCCTTTCAGGGAGCAGTAGAGAGCGATAAGGTCAACCATGAGCCTCCTTTTCTTCAGGATAAACACCACCACCTCCTTTAGCTGCTCCTCACAGGACTTGTGCTCCAGACCCGTCTGCAGCTCCACTGCCCTTCTCTGGACATGCTCCAACACTTCAACATCCTTCTCATTATGAGGGGCCCAAACAGTATATAGTTCTGCAGTATGCTCCACATCAAGACACTGAATGTCCCCAAATACCAAGACAAAATAGGGGAGTTAAAGCCAGCTCAGGCCCATTGCTTTCTTCAGGTATGTTTTTGTTAGTCATTCACTTTCTTACGCTATTTTGGACTAAGGTACCCACTTGTCCTGTGCTGGTTTGGCTAACTGAGGAAGACACTGCCCTCTTTTTGGTCTCTGAGGGAATGAACACTTCCACAGCTCAAATCCCTCAGCTGAACTAAACNCTGAACACTGCTGGGAATGGTGACTCCATCACTTCTCTGGGCAGCCTGTTCCAATGCTTGGCCACCTTTCAGTGAAGAAGCTTTTACTAATATCCAATCTAAATCTTTCCTGGCACAACTTCAGACCATTTCCTCTTGTCCTGTTGGTTGTTACCTGGGAGAAGAGGCTGGCCCCCACCTGGCTACAACCTCCTTTCAGGGAGCAGTAGAGAGCGATAAGGTCAACCATGAGCCTCCTTTTCTTCAGGATAAACACCACCACCTCCTTTAGCTGCTCCTCACAGGACTTGTGCTCCAGACCCGTCTGCAGCTCCACTGCCCTTCTCTGGACATGCTCCAACACTTCAACATCCTTCTCATTATGAGGGGCCCAAACAGTACATAGTTCTGCAGTATGCTCCACATCAAGACACTGAATGTCCCCAAATACCAAGACAAAATAGGGGAGTTAAAGCCAGCTCAGGCCCATTGCTTTCTTCAGGTATGTTTTTGTTAGTCATTCACTTTCTTACGCTATTTTGGACTAAGGTACCCACTTGTCCTGTGCTGGTTTGGCTAAC
>VXBC01010671.1:4349-27954 GCA_013399945.1 Ploceus nigricollis
TTACTCTACATGATTATTTATGAATCTACAATAAGCTAATGTAATAAATATAAATAAAATAATAAATAATAATATTTAAAAGGTATCTCCAAAAATAACAGTGTGCCAAGATGCAGCCAGCCATAATCTTTATGTTCCTTATCTCCTGGTATCCTTTAGGAAACTTCTTAAATTTTCACAAGAAAATAATCATGTTTTTCACAGCTGGCACCCATTCCTCTGCGTGCAAAACCTCCCTTTCTTACAGCTCCATGTTCTGGGTGAAATTCTTCCTCCCTTCCACTGAAAAATGATGGCAGCTTAGGAAAATCCGGGCTGGAGGAGGGTGATAATTTGGTTTTCATGAAGACAGTAAGGCATTTCAAACTGCTGTGATGATTCTTGTGGGTAGCTTGTAATTATTTATTAATTAAGAAGAGTTAAATGTAGCAGGCAGTGCCCCTTGGTCCTCCCTGAGCTACCAGAGCTTTGGTGGGACTGCTGAAATAGAAAAGTTGTTTCCTTTTTGTCTCTTGGTGCTCTGCCTTTCAGTCCCAAGTGTGAGAGCTCTGAGCTCTGAATTCCCCCAAAGTTCACGGGCAGCTGGAGGAGGGAATTCTGCTTTTTCTGGGCTCTGTTCTCCACAGGCCATTCCTGTTTTAGAACAGCATCACAAAGGTCAGAAGGAGCTGCTGAATAATACAAAGGCTGAAATAACATCCAGCCATCCAAAAAGCAGGACACTGAAGACATGGAAAAGCCTCTCCTGATCAGCTCCTTGTGAAAGACACTGAGAATTCCAGGCAGAATTTCCCAGGGAGTCACCAGGCAGTGTTCCCTTTGTTTTCCAGGGAGAGGAATAAGATTTATGCAGAGATTTGCGAGGCTAAAATTGGCAGTGAGTACTTTGAAGAAAAAATGGTGCAAACCATCTCTGGAGCTTCCAAAACCAAGGAAGTGCAGTGTGAGACAATCACCATGGCAGAGAAAGGTAAACCTGGCCAGGGGACTGACAAAAGGGATTTTTTACTTCCACCTCTGAGCAGGAGGTGTTTCCTCAGCTTCCACTTCCAGAGCTCTAAGTGCAGACAGGACAGTGTGGGCTGTGGTGGCCTTTTCTGCCCCTCCTAAAGCTTGAATTTAGTGCTGGAACACGGAATCCATTGCAATAAAATTGTTATTAACACCCCCAGAGAATGTCATTGTTGTGTGTAAGAGGCCAAAAAAATTATGGGGCATGCTGTTCCAAACACTTTTCCTTTGTGTTAGTGGATGTAAAATGGGGGAATAAACCCCAAAAGTAGATAATAATCTGTTTTGAAAAGCTATTTGCCACTTTTTTGTGGCATCAGCCGGGCTCATTCCAGCCCCTGAGCACATCAAGGCAGGTTTTGGGTGGGAGCTGGGCCTGCTCAAGGAGAGCCACACCCCAAAAAACTCTGGTGGAGCTGCAGCAGTCACACAACAGGAGGAATTTTAAAGTTATCTCGTCTGCTTTAATGATTCTTATTAAGCACAGGCAACCTTTTCTGTAAATTTGTAAAAGATGGCAATTAAAAGATGAAATTAAAACACTAAATGAAAGGTATCAGTTCAAATATCAAGACCTTGGGAAGCAGAGGTGGTTCCAAAGCCCAGCCCAGCAGTTGGGGTGTAGGAAGCTCCCTGCAATGATGTTCCAAAACAAGAGCCCTGTGTGACAGGAGATTCATTCCCAGGGATGATGGTGACTGCCTGGGATTTGGACACTTCACTGGCTGCCTCAGGAACAGACCCTGCAGAGACAGAAGAACCCAAAACCCCAGCAGGGGAAAGCAGCAAATCTCCCACAGCTGAAGAGCACGATCAGGCTGTGGCTGTCCCTCCTGCCACAGGTAACATCTCCCATTTCTCCCTGTTCTCATCCTCCTAAACCAGACACATCCCTGGGATTTATGGGGAAATCTTCCTGAAAAACACTGCCTGGAACCTGCAGGAGAGTTTGCTAAAGAATCTTGAACAGGGCTGCACTTCTCTGCACACTGCCATCAGAAATCACCTTAAATAAAGACAAATACTCAGGGACAAGGTTTGCTGGTACTCACTTTCAAAAGTAGAAGCAAAACACCATTTGTGAAAAATTCCAGAAGTATCTGAAAAAGATAAGGAAATTATAATAAGAAAAGATGATAAGATGATAAAATTAGAAAAGAAAATTATAGGAAGAAAAAATTCACAGTGAAAGTATTTTTTTGAATTCTCTGCTTTTTGCAGGTGGAGGAAAATTCTTATCCCTTGATGTTTCTGTGTGAAGTTCTATCATGTTCAAAGCATTTCTATGCCATTTATCTCTTATCAGGCAGTATGGGCCTGTTGGACTCCATGATCTTTGTGGATCCATTCCAGCTTGGAATATCCCACAATTCTGTAATTCAGCTTCTTCCATCCCCATTGCAGAGAGTGCTGCTCCTGCCAGGAGCCACGAGGAGCAGGAATGCCATGCAGGAGCAATCTTAACTTCAGCAAAGCTGCAGCAGGATTTAGTTGTCATGGAGAGGATTCTCATGGAGAACATTTTCCAACCCAAACTCGCAGTTTATCGGCAGATTCCTGTCCTCATAGGTTTGTTCCTTGCTCAGTACCCTCTTTCCAGCCAGAAATTCCTCATTTTCCACAGAAATTCCTCACTTTTGGCTGGGTAGCTAAACCCACCTGCAGCAGAGCTGGCTCACTCCAGCCCAGTCCAGCTGTCTGCTCTGTCCCCAGCCAATTTTAGTCACAGTTTTAGAAGTTAGAATGTCTTAATTCCTCAAATCTTCACTTCTTTTCTTTTTTTCTTTTCTTTNGTACATATATACATATAGGTATCTATATCTCTAATATATAATATTAGATAGTTCTATGTAATATATATAATTATACCTATAATTAGGTAAGTGAAAGGTTTCCACTCAGATTCTGCATCTGTGCATTTTAGAACCTGTTGTTACCTCAGACACCGAGGTGGAGGAAGATGAAGAGGATGAGTCTGAGGAGGATGAGGAGAAGCAGGAGAAAGCCCCAGAGCCAGATGAAAGCCCAGCAGAGGGGGCAGGCCCCAGGCTGGAGCAGCTGTGGTCATACAGGTGTGATTTAACCAGGGGGCACAGCGTCAGCAGCATGGCTTGGAACAAAGTGAACCCTGTGAGTCCAAAACCATTCCTGAGCTGGCCACAAACTGGGACAAGCAGCTGGNCTTAATTCCCCAAATCTTCCCTTTTTTTTTTTTTTTTTTTTCTGCAAAATATTTAATATTTGCTGAAAGGGCAAATTTTTCTTCTGATGTGACTAATTAGAGTGAGATATAACCTATAATAATATAGGTTATATATAATAATATAGGCTATATAATATAGGTTATATATATGTGTATATATATNTGAGGAGAAGCAGGAGGAAGCCCCAGAGCCAGATGAAAGCCCAGCAGAGGGGGCAGGCCCCAGGCTGGAGCAGCTGTGGTCATACAGGTGTGATTTAACCAGGGGACACAGCGTCAGCAGCATGGCTTGGAACAAAGTGAACCCTGTGAGTCCAAAACCATTCCTGAGCTGGCCACAAACTGGGACAAGCAGCTGGTGGTGGCAATAAACTCCTGATGCTGGGCTGCATCTCAAAGATGGATCCAGTCCCTCACTCTTGCTGCTTTAATCTATGGGCTTTCCCTACACATGGATCATCACAGCTTTAATTGGCACAGAATTTCATTAATTGCTCCAATTTACCCTGAACAGCAATGTTCATAGACTTGGTCTGTTCTAAAATTGAAATTTAACCCCTGCTGCTAAACTTGGTTATCATTGATGGAGTTTACTTGTGGTAGTTTAGACACCACGTCTTTGTCTCTAACAGGAACCTCCCAAAAAAGTAGAATTCCTCAAATTTAAGGATAAGATGCACAGTAACAGCACAGAAGGCAAAGCTTCCTAAATCTGGTCATGTAAAGCTCTGTTTTCCCAGCAGGACTCACTTATTAATCAAAAATAATGAGTGGAAAATAGGTAAAAAGCAGCTGAGGATGAGAAACAGAAACCCAGTGAGGGGAAAAAAGAGAGAAAATAAAGACCATTTCGTGCTTTTAGTGCACCAAATGTCCAGATATTAAAAAGTTAGACACATTTAGAGACTTCAGTGTTAGAATACAGGGCAACAATCAGCTACTTTTAAAATGTGAGTTTCACAAACTACTTGTTGAGTGCAAGAAAAGAAAAATTAATGGAGCTGAAGGCTAAAGGCTGCTGGTTTTTACTTCTGCCTGTGGAAAGGAATGAAGGGAACTCACTGGACTGTGGAAAGCTAAAAGCCAGGAGTTTGAGGTGCTCTCTGAAGCTCCTTTTACAGCTAACCCTGAGAGGGAAAATTAGAAGTACTCCATTAAATAATGTACATTAAAATATGATTATAGAACAATCTATCTCCTGCATAGGACAGAAACTTTGTTATTCCAGACTTTGCCTTGACACAGAGGTGCCTTTGGAAATGTCCTGCTGAGTCAGGTGGAACTGAGATCTTGCTGTTGCTCTGTGCTTGCAGGATCTCTTAGCAGTTGGTTACAGAGAGTTTGTTTCTCAGGATCAGAAGAAAGGCCTGGCTTGCTGTTGGTCACTGAAGAACCCCATGGTAACGAGCCCTTTTGTTTGCTTTTCCTGCAATTTGCTTTTCTCTGGACAATTTCTGCTTTATTTCCCTTTTAGCTACAATTATTTACTCTAACTTCTCACAACACTGTCAGTAAAAGAGGAGATTTCATAGATGTAACATTTACACCTCTGCAGATCCATCTGAAAAGGGGTCCTTTTAAAACCAGCCATTAAAAAAAAAATTTTGAAATCTCAGTTACAAAGTGTCCCAGTAAAAAAATTCTGATTGCCATAAATTACAACATTTCAGTTTGATTTCTACTACAAACTTCTCTTGGCCAAAACTGTATTAGACTAACTCAAACCAGGCAGAGTCAAATCTTTGATGCATCATTACCACACCAAATACTCTGATGATTCCCTGCTGTCACCATAGATATTTTTATGTATTTGGTTTGGGTAGCCTCACCTAACTTATTTTCCAGTGTCATATTTCTGCCCAATCTTTATCTTTTTCCTAATTTTATCAGCTGTAGCAAGAAATACATGGTGCCAGTCAGAACAGAGGATCATTTCTGGTCCCTGTGGCCACCATCCCTCGAGCTTTCCAGCAGACATCGAGTGCCCAGTGCTCAGAAAAGAGAGGTAAATAACAACCCAGCTGAGAACTTTGCTGTGCTTCTCTCCTGGGCAGTGGCCAGAGCGCATTTTCCGCTGTGAGCACGGCGTCACCGCTGTGGATTTCTCCCTGGCCAGCCCAAACCTCCTGGCAGTTGGGCTGGCCAACGGACGCGTGGCCATCTACGACGTGCGGAGCCGCCAGGACGCCGCGCTGCTGGACAGCAGGTCAGGCTGCAGCTCCAGCTGCTCCACCCCCTGAGCCAGCAGAGCTTGGGAAGGGCCAGCCAGGCAGTGCCAGTCCCTCACCCTCTCAGGAGCTGCAGCTATTTACCCCCACCTGTCATTCACGTTCTGTGTCCTAACTGGGACCGTCCAGCCCTGGGTAATAAATCCTTATGGGACGCCAGTGGCAGCTTTTGGTGCTTGCTCTCTGATCCCTCTTGCCAAAACTGGAGAGAACATCAGCAAACGTGAGGGGTGAGCAGGAATGAAGAAGAAAATGAGAGGGGGAATGGGTGGGTGATGAGGGAAGCAATCACCTAAGGGCAGCTCCCCAGGTCTCGGGCACTCTCCTACAAGGTGCAGACTGATTTCACGGTGCAAGCACATAAACAGTGCCCTGAAACTAATTATCAGACATGTTTAATAAGGAAACATTCCTTAAAAGAAACATTCTCACTGCAGCAGAGACTAATGTTCAGACCATTTTTTAAAAAGAAAAGCTAAACATTTCTGTTATAAGGCTTAACACTCATTACAAAGTGGAAGCTTAATTATTTTTCAAATATGTTGTCTTGTCTTTGCTCATCTCTGATTTACCATGTGTATCTTTTTTGTCCCAGTGCATCCCTAAATAAACACAAAGGTCCTGTGTGGCAGCTGAGGTGGGTGGAACAGGACAGAGGTGCCCCAGCCGGTGACAAAGGAGAGAGACTGATGTGTATCTCGGGAGATGGGCGAATGACCCAGTGGTTCATTCAGCAAAGGCTGGATTGCTCTGGTGAGCACCTGAAACTGCTCTCTCTGACTCCAGTTGACATTCTTTACACCAGCAATCCCACAAAACATTTCAGAGCTGCTGGGCATGCCAAAGCAGCACGAGTTCCTCACTCCTGTTTGACAAAACCTCCTGCTCTTTGCACAGATGTGATGACAATCAAGCGAACAGAAAGTGTGAAGAAAAAAGTACCAGGTGAGAGAGAAAGGAAAAGTGAAGGTCCCATATCACAACAGGCAGCTGGAATGTGCTTCGACTTCCATCCAGAGGTAGGCTCAGAAAGCCCGTCCTGGCTGAAGTATTAGCCAGGAAAACTGCAGCAGAGGTGGGATGCTCAGCTGGAGCTGCTTTAATGGGAGCTAGCCAGGCACTTGGCACTGCTATTTAAAGCATATTAATTTTGAAATACATTGCTTTCTAGCTACTAAGATTTACACCAAATGGGTGAAATGGTAAAACAGTGATGTCCTCCTGATGCCCAGAGAGGCTGCCTGGAACAGAGGCTAGGCAGTGTTAAAGGAACAAAGTAGGGATTTATCAAAAGGCCTCAATGGATACACCTTGGGCAGTGCGAGAGCCAAGGCTATACCCGAGCTGGACAACGAGTCACAAGTTTTCACACTTTTNGAGCTGGACCCAAGCTGGTTGGCGAGTCACAAGGTTTCACACTTTTATAGGTTTTGGTCTATTTCCACATTGGGGTTCACTGTCCAGTTCCAGCTCCAGGGGATGCAGTCCCACCCTCCCAGGCTGCTCTCCTCCATTCCCTGTTGTTTGCACCTTTTGGGGCTGAAGCTGCAGCTGTCCTTGGTTCTGGGCTGGAACAGGATTGCTCTGTGTGCCTGAGCTGTGAGGAGAGCTGCTGACACTTTATATGGAGTTCAGAGCTATTTACCAATGCAGTGCAGAGTCTGGAAAATATGACAGCTCAAACTTCAGGCATCACTCCCAGCCACGTTACTCACATTTCCTTGGGCAGGCCTTGGGGCAGTTCCCCTCTGCATGATGGCCAAGGCTGGGAGAATTTGTCCAGCACCTCCCACATCCAGGACTCAGCTGAGCTTCTCTTCATCCAGCTGAGTCCTTCCTCCACAGAGCACTCAAAGAATTCATGCATTTTCCACATGGATTGCTGAAAATCCAAGATTTTCAGGAGTCAAACCCCAGCACGTTGTGCATTGTTGGAGAACACACCCAGCAAATGTGCAACGTTGTGGTTCCACTTTCCCCACCACTCACAGGAGCTCCTCCCTGGAGCTGAACTCCTCCAGCCCTGGATGATTTCTGCAGGAGTGATAAATTCATCCAACCTAGGCTACTTTTCCCTTTCTTTCAGGATACTGATGTTTTTCTTGCTGGAACAGAAGAGGGCCACATCTACTGCTGCTCTTGCTCAGGCAAGGAGCAGATTCTGGGGACATACAGAGGCCATAAGGTGAGTGACACTGTAAACAAGGACAGCAGGAACTGCTCAACTCAAAAATGTAATCTTTGCTTATATTTAGTGAACATCTGCAACACAAGTAACCTAAACTTCTTCTCTTATATTAGGGATGAATTCCCATAGCATAAAGCATCACAGTCTTACAGGATTACTTTCTATGCTGTCAGGATTTTTTCAAGTAATTTATTAAAACTGGTACTGGAAACTGTTTTAAAGCTTTAGCTCTGGCTTTATTCTAAGACAGCAATCAGAAATCTGATTGTCCTGTAGAGTTAAATAGTCTTACCTGTGGGAGGAAGGCTGGGTAGCTCTAGAAGAGATTCTGCAGCAACAAGAAGTTCTGTTTTGTTTCTCTCCAAACAGGGCCCTGTGTACAAAGTTGCCTGGAATCCCTCCAGCACAGACATGTTCCTCAGCTGCTCTGCAGACTGGAGCATCCTTTTGTGGCACCGGGATTCCCACACCCCCCTTTTAACCTTCACTTCTGTCACAGCTTTTGTTCATGACATCAAGTGGGCTCCAAAATCAGCCCTCATCTTCGCAGCAGTGAATGAGAAGAGGGTGGAGATTTGGGATCTGAGTGTCAGCATGTGAGTAACGACTCTTCTGAGGAAGAGTCTGAAATTTAATTGTCACACATTCTTACCTCATCAGATCATTACAGCTGCACACTTTGCTTGCTCAAACCATTGCATTTTGAAATATTCGTTGTGTAAAAGCAGATGGTGGTTACCAGAGATTTGGGGTGAGAAGAGAAGGAGCTGGATGCCTCACGGAGCTGATAAAAACTGGTAAAAGCTGATAAAAGCTGGTAAAACTGCCCTTTTTCTGCAGAAATTGTGGCAGAGTTAGAAGGAAAAATAACAAAACTGAGCAACTTCAGTAAAGATTGGATGGTTTGAAGTTGAGATGACAGTTACCTGTGACCTTGTCCAGCTGCTCTGGGTTTTGTCTCACTGACAGTGTGAAGCCCTGGTGGATCCAGAGCCCAGCCACATCCTGCAAATTATTCATCTAATAAAAATATTAAGCACCACTCTCCAGGCTAGGACAGATTTTAGGCAAGCAGGATGTCTTAGTTAACAGCAGCTGGGATTTTTCTCCTGGCAGAGCCCAAACCAAACAAACACTGCCTCACTTCCCAACTTCTGAGATAACCTAGAGCACAGAAAGTGAAATGTGCAGCCTGTAGGCTGATAAATGCATGGTACCCATTAACTCTTGGGTTGCAGCTTCCAGCCCGTGTTCTCCTATGCTGCCAGCCCTGAAGGGAAGCTCAGCTCCCTGCTGTTTGCCAGGAACGCCGAGTGCCTGCTCCTGGGGGACAGCTGTGGCCAGGTGGGAGTGTGGCAGCTGCACAGCCTGGCTGTCCCCAGCACTGACCAGGTATGGCTGTGCCCAGGGGGCCTGGGCTCATTCCCCAGCAAGGCAATCCTGGGAAACACCCAGCTAGGGAATACTGCAATCGGTGGGATCACAATTCCAGCACCAGGTTAAAAGCTGGTGGTTCCTGCTCTTCTGCCATCACACCACTGGAAATTAATTTCCTTTATAAAAAAGATAAACGTTTGCATGCTGCCAAATACAACAGCACAAATGCAACCCAACCTGGCCTGCCAAAAAGTGCTATTTTCCAGCTTTAACAGAATTCCACAGAAGAATCAGCTCTTTTTCCTCTTGTTTTCCAGGTTGGTTCCTTGTGTGACATTGTTGCTCCTGCTGGAGCTGTTTAACAGTAGCTGATAACCCTTCTCCTTCAGGAAACACTTCCTGTAGTATGAACATAAAGTGGTTATCTTTTTTAATCAATAAAGTTTCTCTTTGAAGCCGCACTGCCTAGAAACTTCTTTCAAATGGCCTCGGTTTCCTCCTGGAAGTCCCCTCATTGCACCACCAGTGCTCATGCATGGGTGGCCTTCTCTGGAATCCTGATCATGGAAAGGTCTCTGTAGTCTTTGCTCCTTGGGCCTTTATCCCTTTCTGCTTTTCCCCCAAGGTCTTTTCTCCTTGGGTTGAAAGCAGGCAGTGTTTGGCTGCCCAGGCTGGCTTTTTTGGGGGGTAGAGCAGAAGAAACAGAAAAAAATACCCAGCTGGAGGATTTTCAGGCACTTCCTGCCCACAGGAAATAGGGAGCATCTCCAGAGGAGTGATTACGCACAAGCTGCTGAGCACGTTGCATATGGAAACGTGTATTTTATAGATCCAGAACATCCAGCCTCTCTCATTATCCTGACAATAAACACCCAGCACTCAAACACATCACTGAATTAAGGATCATTTGTGCTGCATTAACATCCACTTCCTTCTGTGTGCTGCACATCTGACAGGGGACATGCAAACTTCCCCCTGACATAAAATTCATCTTGGTGTGTTCCAAGGAAAGACACTCGTTAAGGTGAATCATTTGTTAATCATTATTATAAATCCAACCAAAATACACCCTATGTTTTCCATTCATGCCCATGACTGTTTGCTTACTGCTAAAAAACAAGCTTTCTGTAACACATCATAACCCACCCTGCACACAGTGAAAATCAATTACCTGTAACTTTATGGTGCTGGAAAATTCTTGTGGTGCTAGGAAGGACTCAAGATCTCCAAAGTTCCTCATGTATTTTGTCCTTAAACGTGGAATTTCTGACCATATAATTGAGACATTTCCTCCTAGAGGCATTTTATTGCAAGGATTTTTTATAGAAATGTAAATACACTGAAGCCAACATCAGGAACCAATAACTCAAAACCAACCTCTGCTCCCAGAGCGGAGACTCAGCTCCATGTGCTGCAGGACCATGTCCTGTCTCTTGGCACACTGGGAATCCTGGCTGGGGTACCAACACATGGCACAAACCCCCTCTGGGGTGGATTTTCTCAGCAGTGCTTGGCACTGGCAGGGTTCCCCCACAAGCATCCACAGTTAGCAGTGACCAAGGTGGGGAATGAAGAGGTGCACGATGCAGACATCATGGGAAGGAGCTCATTCCATTTTTCTTTGGGATCACCAACACAAAAAGACCCCAGTCAGGACTGGGCATCAGGCTGTGTGGGGAGCACAGACACCAAACCCACTGAGGACAAATCCCATCGCAAACACCCTTTTGTTCTGGCAGAACACACATTAACTGCATCCACCTAAGCCATACCCCATAAACTGCTACACCTCAGGTGCTCCCAGTAAAGCAGCTACGTAGAAAGCTATGTACTTCAGAAATCTTTCATACCTGACTGAGATCCCAAAGCACTTCAAACGTGACCAGAAACAAGCAGTTTATTTGTTTTCAGCAAACACTGCCACCCTCAGAGCGAGCTGTTACCCAGTGGAGTGGACAGACCGTCAGTATAAATGGGAAGGTTCCAGCAGAATTCCCCACTTCATCCCTCCTGCCCTGCCCACGCCCAGCTGGGAAGCACCACGTTGGCAGCATGAGGGGCATGGTGCTGGCACTGGGCTGCCTTGCTCTCCTGCTCCTGGCACGGGAAGGGAAAGGGGAAGGGAACAAGGTGAGGCTCTGCGGGAGAGACTTCCTCAGAGCCGTGGTGTTCACCTGCGGCGGCTCGCGCTGGAAGAGGCACCGCGACCTGCGGGGTGAGTACAGCCATGTGGGGACCCAGGGCTCCGGGAATGTCCCTGTCTGCTCCGGGGTGTCCTGACCCCCAGGGCAGCACTGACTTCCACCCTCATTCATGGAGAAAGTTTCCCAGACTTCAGGATAGACTAGAATCCACAAAAGTGTGAAATAGATTATAGAGAGTAGTGTAAGTGTATCACTTGGTGAGAAATTTAGGTTTCAGGATTTTTAGCATGTTGTAAGTGGGAACAAAATAAAGAGCATAGGCTGTTGTCTCGAGTTCCTTTTTCTTCCTTCCTCTTCATGAGTTTAAGTAGTATCTTGTAATTAGATAGAAAAGTCCACATTGCAGGTCTTTAAGAGTCAGTTATTAAGTTAAAAAACAAAAGAATCTAGGTGTCACTTCTTAATTAAGCAGCTTAGTTTTTGATTAGACTTAAAAGACCTTGTAACACGAGATTATTAGCCATTTTTGTACTATTTTTCCTACACTGAGTCTAGTACAGACAGCATGCTGAAGTTCTGATAACAATGAACAGAAACTGAAGACCAAAGAAGTCCAATGTGTCTCTTGTTCCTGACACAGAACTACTCCAAGAGGGTCTCCCCCAGACAGGAGAGATCCCAAGGGGAAAAGCCCAGCGTAGGGCCAAGAGAACTGATGCAACCACAGCATCCCGGGCTCTTCCCTGCCTGCTGCACCTGGAGCTGAGGGGATCCCAGGGGATCCCAGAGCTCTGGGAAGCAGCACATGCCCTGCTCCCCTCAATCCCTGCAGCTCCAACCCCCAGCACGGGCTGTGCTCATGTTCCCTCTCCTTGCAGCTGGTCTGGCTCAGCTTCCTGGGCTAAAGAAAAATAATTCAGACCAAGATTTTCTAAGCTCACCTGAGGAACAGGATCCAAGGCAAGGCTATCACTGAAAATCTCTCTGCCATCTCATTTCAGGGACAAGTTTTGCTGAAGTCAGTGCAAGTGTCTCACTGTGGTCTTCACTTTCCCCACTAGAAACCAGAAGCTTTATAAAACTTTGTAATTAAAGCATGATGAATATCTGCTCTGCAATTTAAGCACCTTCATATGCTTTTGTGTATATTTATACTTATTAGCACATTTCTTGATACTCAGAAAATTTTGATTTGATAGTCAGAAAATTCAACCATTACAAGCACAGCTAGAAATCTGTACTCTGATTAAAATAAATAGAGAACAAGAAAATAACAGAGGCAGATGACAGCAACAGAGGCTTTCTGCACTTCCTACATCTGCATTTTTGGAAAATTCTCTTGTAGCAGCAGCTTTAAACAAATACAAAAGTGGTAACATGGGCAACCCCCTCCCCAAAATCTTGCTGAAGAACCTTGCTTTTAAAAAGTGAGAACTGCTACACCTTTACAAACTGCACGAGGCCCCACTGTACTGAGGTGCTTTAACTGCAGCTGGACTGTAATTTCTGTAATTCTCTATTTCTGTAGGAACACCCAGAACTCTGGGGTAGCTGATGCCTTAATGTAGCACCTGCAATTCAGGAACCCCCCAGGTCCAGCTTAACGTGCTGGTCAAGAGCCTCTGACACATCAAAACACAGTTTTTCCTGAAGAAGCAAATATATCAGTGTAAGGCTCAAGGCACCACAGGACACTTTTCAGTATCAATCCCTGAACTCCTCAGTTTTACCATGTTGATCACAGATTGTTCATCACAGTGAGGAGTCCTGTGATGTGGTGCTCACATCAGAGGGCAACACTCAGCTCCCTGGCTGTAGCTTGGTGTCTTTCTAGTAAAGATAAAAAGCATAAATTACTCATCTTCCCATGACTTTTAACTTTTAGCTTCTCATTTTCCAGCGACAGAGAGTGAAAACCCCCAGCATTTCCCACACGAGGACGAGGGCGAAGCTGACTTCTCCTCACACCCAGAGCCGAGGCTGGGGATCCACAGAGAAGAACCCCAGGATGTCAAACCTGAGCAAGAATTACAAAACACCAGCAAAGTTTCTGTGCTCAACAAGCGTGAGGCAGCCAAGCTGCTCGCCACATCCTGCTGCACCGTGGGCTGCAGCAGGAGGGAGATCAGCTCCCTGTGCTGAAACGCAGCAGCTCGGTGTCACAGCTTCCAGGGATTAAAATAATCATGACATAAACCACAGTTCTTTCAGTTGTGTTCTTTAATTGTAGCTTTTGGGTGTTAAATGTCACAGTGCACACCAGCAAGTGGCTTCAGGTTGTCTGCATTTCACAGTGTTTAGAGGGTTAAACTTTTAGTCATGAGTACATGAAGTATTTCTTCCCAACTAACTACTGTTCTGGTTTCAGCTTTGCATCTAAAATTTAATAAAATAAGCAGTTTGTGATAGGTTTGTTCTCTGACTCAGGAAAACCTAACAGCAGGTTTCAGCTGGGAAATAGGGGTAGCAAAAATCTGGTTTCAGATCCAGAGCAAGGCGAGCCAGACCCCACCTCGGTGGCGAATGGCTGCACCAGGAGAGACTTAGGACCATCAGTACCAGCCCCAAAAGTGGGCAGGCAAAAAACATGGTTTATTCCCTAATCCAAATACTTCCAGGAATGTTTCCTGGAGGAGAACAGGGGAAACATTACCCACAGGGATTATTCTGAAAATATTTCCCCTACAGAGCAAGTTCTGAAAGCAGCAATCAGCTGCAAAACTGTGTCATAGAAAGCCACTCTGGGAAAGACCCTTATTCCACTAAAAGACTCACATTTCAAAGCAGGTGAGAGTACCTCGGTCCTTCACAGATATTTTCAACAACAGAGCCAGGAAGAGTCAGGCTGAATATTAACTTCTCCTGCTGCTAAACTTGACTACCTCCCTATTCAAAATACACACCATAGACATTTGCCACAGCAAACAGCGAGGTGTTCTTGAACACATACGAGGAAAACGTGTCACTCTCGGGATCCCAGAGGCACCTGCTGCTGATCTGCAGGCTCTGCCCGCCCAGCTGCCCAACGTGTGCCACCACCACGATCTTGTACCTGGGCACCACCAGCGCCTTGACCCGCGCCTTAACAGCCTGCAGAGAAAAACAGATTCAAAAACGTGTTCAAAAATGGGGATGGATTTACAGCAGGGCAAGGGGGAATGGTATTGAACTGACAAGAGGACAGGGCTAGATGGGATATTGGGAATTAGGAATTGTTCCCTGGCAGGGTGGGCAGGCCCCGGCACAGGGAGCCCAGAGCAGCTGAGGCTGCCCCTGGATCCCTGGCAGTGCCCAAGGCCAGGCTGGGCACTGGGGCTGGGATCACCTGGGACAGTGGGAGGTGTCCCTGAGGCTGGATGAGGTTTAAGGTCCCTTCCCACCCAAACCAGCCTGTAAATCCATTAACTAACTCGTATACGTCTGCACCCTCCTCTGAGCAACCCCTGCCGGCATCTCGACACCGCCTCCAGCCTTCATCTTACACTTTATCAGCATTTTGGGCGGATATTTGGGGCACTCCATGGAGGCACGAGGACAAACCCGTCCCACCTCAGCGATGTCCTTGGCCGCCTCCCGGCACGGCCCCGGCTCGTAGCGCCGCTCCCTCAGGGCGCTCCCCAGCACATCCCTCAGGATCTCCTCCACCGCCGCCACCGGGAAGCGCCTGGCAGGCCCTGCGAGGCAAAGCCCGAGTTTATGAAGGAAAAATCGCAGCGCTGGAGGGTTTTTGGAGGGGCAACCGACACCCACCCGAGCCGGGCTCGGCAGGGGTTTCATCGCCCTCCATTGCCCTCAGCTGCGGAGGGGAGGCGGTGCCGGGAGCGGGGCCCGCCCGCCGCATTCCCGTTCCCCGCCTCCGTCCCCTCACATTCCCGGCCGCTGCCATTCCCACCCTCACGGCTGTGAGTTCCTGCGGCTCCCCCGGCTCCCCATAGTTGCCAGCGGTCCCTGTGTGTCCCCACAGCCCTCACATGTGCCCGTGGCTCCCACGGGTCCCCACAGTTCCCAGTGTGTCCCCATGGCTTCCACATACTCCTACAGTCCCTGGTGTCCCCACAGGTTCCCATGACTCCTGCGTGTCGCCGTGTTTTCCACAGATCTCTGGATTCCTTTACAGTCCCCAGAGGATCCCATGGCTTCCACAGGTCCCCATGGCTTCCACAAGTCCTTCTGTGTCCCTACACCTTCCACAGCTCCCCACAGGTCCCTGCATGGTCCCATAACTTCCACATGTCCCCTCAGCTGCCACATGCCCCCACATAAACCTAAAGATTCCNNCATGGCCTCCAAATGTCCCCACATGTTCCCACAGCTCCTTTATGTTCTCAAGGCTCCTGAGGGTCCCTGTGACCTCCTCAGGTCCCCATGACCCCCACGGGTTCCCACAGCCCCCCCAAATTTGGGTCCCTATGGCACCCATGGGTCCCTATAGCCCACAGAGATCCCCGTGATCCCTGTGGATCCACACAGACTCCCCGTGTCCCCACAGCCCTGAAGTGTCCCCATGGCCTCCACAGGTCCCACAACCCCCACATCCCTCATGTTGCCACTGCCCCGTTCCCTCAAGCTCCATCCATCCCCATGGTCCCTGTGGATCCTCATGTGTCCCCTCATGTCACCCTCAACCTGTCCCCAAGCTGGGACACTGCACGTAACTCCAGCAGCAATGGTGGTTTTTGGGACAGGGACCCTTTTTTGGGCCAGCCTTCAATCCCTCTGCCCGCTCCTCTGGGTGCTCCTGCACGTGGAAGCAAAACTGGCTCAGGAAAAGAAATGTTTTACATTTTTTTGTTTATTTTCAAGGAAAAAAAAAATAATAATAATCACACTTAAATTGCAACTCAGTTGGGTATTTGATGTGGTTCTTATGTATAGAATGACTAAACTTTGTTCTGATGTGGGGATTTTTTTGTCACAACGCTCTGCATGGTAAATAATTGCATATTTGAGAGTCGGTGAAATTGGTGACGGGGAGGATGGAGGAGAGACATTTATAAAAAACAGTATTTACAAAAATGATATCCACATAGTCGTACTCTAATCTATAAGGCAAGTAACATTTAAAATATGTTGTTTCATGATTATCTTCAACAAGTCAATACAACACATTCATATTACCAGTGGTCAAATACAAAGCTTCGCTGCAGTAGTCCCTGTGCAACAAACCTGTACGTCTTTTATAGGTTGGTTTTTTTTTTCTCTGAGAACAGTAGGAAAGCAGCAAAGTTTTCATCACAGACTAAGCAGTACCTAGGCCATCGTAGACTAAAGGTATAATATATCTCATTGCACGTTTAGGCAGAAAAGGCCAGCCATTCGTTAACTTATTTAACTTAAATCTTAAAAATAGACCTGTGTATCTTCATCCACAAATATTTATAAACATTTTATACACGAGGGAGTTCATTAAGTGGTCCAGGGTGATACCTGGGGATATCTGATTCACTGCTGGGGTGTCACAGTGGGGTTGTCCCACATCCTGGGCCCTCCTCCCACCAGCCCTGGGAGCTTCCCGGCACATCCCAACTCAAATCCTGGCTCAGACCATGACACATATCCATTTGTTTTATGTCATCCAAGCACCCAGGGGATTCCATCAACCTTAGAAGGTTTGGGAGTGAAAAACCCCTTCCTGCACGGGTGAGGAACCCAACATCCACAGCAATTCCCGCTGTCCCAGAAAACCTGGGATTTCTAATGGATGAACAAGGCATCCCCAAAGCCTTGCTGGGATCTGGTGAGTTCCACCACATCCTGCTTGTCTCCAAGCCTTTGGAGAGCATCACACCACCAATTTGTGGTTCCAAGAACCACTGCCAGCAGCATCATCCCTCCTAAAGGGACAAGGGAAGCCAGGCAGGAGCAGGGTGTATTCCTGCAAATCTTTTCCTTGCCTTGCAGTGAAAGAAGAATTAAAATCCTGACTGGAATAATCCTGATTATCACAAAACCTCCCTGGCTCTACACAGATTCATTTCCTTGGGAAATTGTGAGGAAAGGAGGAACAGAAGAATTCTGGCTAGTGAAATGAAATCTTTGAGACAGTAATTTCTAACCTGGAAAGTACAACAGGATGGTGTTACATATTTTGGTCATGACAAGCTTCAAAAGTAGGGGTTTTAACTAAGAATTTTCACATAAAAACCACAAAAGGGTAGGGAAAAAAAATGTTTGACTCTCTCTTAGGTAAATTAAAAATCTGTCACCTTTTCAGTGCACTCCAGCCACTTAAAAAATGCTTCTGCTGGGAGAAAGAGGTGGTGACTCTTTTTTTTAGGATGCTCCTGCTGGAGGGATCTCAGGAAGCAGCCTGGGAAGGGTGGCAGGGGGGCTGTACCTTCCCTTCCCATCCCTGCTCTGCCTGGCTAAAAAGGGAGGGCATTCCAACAGAAACTTGCAGGGTTTTCCCACTCATGTTTTAAAAAATGATAGATAAAACCTGAAAGAGCAGAGTGAAGACAAATTAATTTCACTGGAATTCTGAGTGACAACAAAACCAAGAAGATGTAAACAGGGCAGTGATATTTAAGACCAAATGCAGACACCAAGTGAAAAGCTCATTATTTGGTGGTTTTTCCTACTGTTGAGAGATTTCAGAATTATTAAGAAATATTGTTAATGTAGAAAACTGCTCTGAAAGGTCTCCTGTGAGGAGCACCGTGAGCTGGCTGAGAATTGTGACTGTTTGCAACAAACAGCAGAAAGGTGGCAAAAAATGACCTCCTGCTCTGCCATGGAAGGTTCCAAGTCTGAAGGTGCCCATGGGGAAAAACTCTCCTGCTCTGCCAGTGGGACCTTGACTCTGCAGGTGTGGGCTGCCAGATCCCCAGGGGAAAATTCCTTTGGGAGAGGCTGCTGAGGACAGAGTCTAAAGGGAAATCTCCACGGAAGGAACACAGCTAAAGCCTTTCTGTGCATGTATTCACATTTTTATGATTGAATGCCTCCTTTATTTATCCTTCTGTTCACCCAGATGGATCCTGGTGCTGCTGAGCTCAGGCAGTGCCAGAGGGCTGAGCCCCCTCTCCAGCCTCAGCCTGACTTGGGAAAAGCCCTGCTGGGAAACAGAGCTGTGGTGCTTCCCTCTGGGAATGCTCCAAGGGCTGGAGCCAGGCTGGGAGAGCTGGGGGTGCTCNATCTGGGATCTGTATGAAACCAAATCAGTGCCATTTCACCTCCCTGCTCTCTGTGAGGGGGCAGGCAACCCCAAACAGATGAATTCCCTGAAAATACACTGATTTTCCTACCTAAAACTGAGGCGAAACCTGCAGAGCTTGAACGCCCTGAGCACTACAGGTCCCTCTCTGGAGCCAGGTGCTCTCACCAAACTCCCAACAAACCCCAGGGCACTCTGAGAAAACACTGTGCCAAAAACTGGCAAGAGAAGGATGGAAAAACCTGTCCCAAACTGCTGCTTTTGGTCCCAGTGTCACAGGGTTGGTGTCACCTGCCAGTGCCTGGAGCTGGGACTGTGTCCCCGTGGGGCTGGGAGTGCTGGCACTTCCCAGAAACAGGACAAAATGTCCCAGGCTGTTCCCATCTCTTTCTCCAGGCCGTGAGGGCTGCATCCCAAAAAAGTGACCTCTGTTTTGTTCACCAGCTCAAACAGGATGAGCTTGGGAGCTTTGGGTTATGGGTTTTTCTCTTTAAAAAGCACTCAAAAACCCACTGCTAATGTAAACACCTTGTCTTTCAAATGAAATATAAAGTAAAATCTCTATGTTCTGGTAATATTTACATTATAAATCCATTTTTTTCAGGTCTGTGCTGTAGATCTCTTTTGGAAGGATGGGTTTGGAGCAATTGTACACACCATAAACCTGATTCTTAGGATTTCTGTGTCAGAAAGGGGTGAGCTCCACATTTTATACAAATTTCCAGTGCAGGGGGAAAATCATTCATGGAGTGGAACACTGGGAAGTGCACTCCCAAAATCTGTGAGGATGTGGGAAGCTGCAGGAGCGAATTGTGCTTTTCCTTTCCTGCTGCTGCCTTCTGTCAACTCACACACAGCTCACCCCCCAGATCTCAGCCTGGGAGCCACCTGACACCTGAAATATCCCCACATTTCCTTCTTGTCTCTTAAGATGGGCACAGATCTCTGTTTTCCTTCATCAGACTGCTCTGTGAGCAAGCACTTCCCAACGTGCCCAGGCTGTTTTCCAATGTAAATGCACACTGCAGTCCTGGCAACACTCGGAAAACCAGCACTTTTTGTCACCTTACACATTCCCAAAGTCCCAGCACCCCGTTCATGGATGCTCCTCTGTGCATCTGTGTTTAATTTCACAAAGATTCCTTCATTTTTCTTCCCCAAATTGCCGAATTCTCCTGTTTAACAAGCCCTGCTCAGCAGCTGCAGCACCACCAACGCTCCCACCGTGCTGCCAGGAGTGGGATGAGACCGAGATCCACAGGAATGAGCAGCACTCAGTGGGACAGGGAAAACACAGAGAGATAATATTTTGTCCCCCGTTCTCCAGTTTAGCACTTCCATGTGTTTTCCCATCTCTACAAGACAGCTGCTCCCAATGCTGGTGAGCTGGGCTCCTGCCCTGGCTGCTATCAACAGCCCCTGCACTGTTCCTGCTCCCTGGGGAATTCTTTCCCAGTGTTTTTCCATACACATTTTCCTGCCTGAGTGCTAAAATAGAGAAGCAGGTGCAGCTGCAATTCTTTAAAGCATTTTCTAAACCCGTAGAGCTTTCAAAAATGGGGGGAAAAGGCAGAAAAAAGCCAGCAAAGCAACGTAAAAACGCAACTGAACGTCTGGGGGCAGCTCGGAAAACCCATCCTTGAACCCAACAGTGACATTTTGTGCCAGTGCTGGGGGCTCAGAGGGACCACCCAGCCTCTTTGCTGCTTCTCTCCTCATCTGTATCCCCACAAAATACCCGGGCACGGGGCAGGGAAGAGCTGCTGGGATTCCAACAGGGAATCTGCAGCTGTAAGAGAACACAGGGCTGGAAATTTGGAGGAAATACTCCTTGCAGAAGTGAGATTTCCTTCCTGGGAGACTGTCCTAGGAACCTCCACCTTCCCAAGAATATTTTTCTGGAGTTAAACCAGCTAAACCTGAAGGTTGAGCTTTTTATTGATCGCTGTGAGACGTACTAAGGACTGAAGGAAAATTAAATCAGCCTGTGGGCCCTACTGAACTCTCTTTTGATGAGGCACCCCCTTCATAACAGCTACCAGTATCGTATTTAAATTGTATATATTGACAAAATGCAATCTACCTCTGTAAGCATTGTGCCATTCAACAGTACTACTATTAGATTTATATACCACAGTTTAAATTACATCCATTTCATGAATGGTAAAATGCTAAAACTCAAGTGTCTAACTGCCAAAATACAGCCTTACTGGAATGAGTACAATTTACAAATACAATAATTACATTTTAAAACCATTAACAATGTTACATCTAGAAGTAAATACTGGAGGACTGGTCAAGACGGTGTTTTCCAAGGAAAAAAAATGCTGAAAGTTGTCGACACTTCCAACAGAAATGTCCCGAGTGCAGGATTTAGTTCATTTTCCTTAAACTGTAATTAAAACCCGTTCCACGCACAGCAGTCCTTGGGTATTTTCCATAGTATTTTCCATAGATTTGCATAAGCTTCCATCAGTTATCCGCCAAATATTTACCTAGAAACGGGAGCAGAAATCAGCTGGGGGGAGGGAGCAGCCCTGATTCCCAGGAGTTTTTGCCCACCTCCACCAGCCCTTCCTGCCCACGGGAAGATCCTCATTATTCTCTGCAGCAACGAGGAAAAATCCTCCTTATTCTCTACAGCCATGAACACGAGGAAAAATCCTCATTTATTCTCTGCAGCCATGAGGAAAAATCCTCATTATTCTGTGCAGCAACAGAGCAAAAGATCTTCCTGGAGATGCCCTGGAGATGCCCTGGAGATGCCAGCCCTTGCCTTTCATGCAGGAGCAGGCATGAGCCACGAATCCCAAGGCTGGCAGGTGGCAGCAGGATTTATTTACGCAGGGGAGCTGCTGTCCCTCTGTCCCCACCCTGCCCGAGCTGCAGTGTGCAAACACACGGCACCAGCGCTCCCGGCATCCCGGCACGGCCAGAGGGGACCTGCGGGGACACCGCCACCCCAGAGGAGCCGCCGGTGAGGCACCCACCTGCCGCAAACCTCTTCTTGATGAGGGAGAAGCGGTAGCCGGCGCCCACCAGCTCGATGTCGCAGCTGGACAAGGTGCTGCCCTCGCTGGTGAACTGCACGGCCAGCGGGGCCGGCGAGCTCGGCCCCTCGGACAGCTGGAACCGCGCCAGCAGCGAGCCCACACCTGCGATTGGAACCCAGAGAGACCCGGTGAGCGCCGAGGGGCACTCGGAGCATCCCGGCACGGACAGGGGCATGGCCAAAGCGCCACCGGGGCCACGGCCCCGCAGCATCCCCGGGAGGCAGAACCAAACCCTTCATCCTCCCAGCAGGATTCGGCTTTTCACACATCCCAGCGCTAGGAACAGCTTTCCACGTGGAAAACCTCTTGTGGGAGAGAGCAATCCTCCCAACGGGGCCTCGGCCTCGGAGTAGAGGGGAGCCAAGGACTTGGCATGCCACCACAGAATCACAGAATCACAGAATCACAGGATAATGAGATTGGAAGAGACCTCTAAGATCATCCAGTCCAACCTGTGCCCTAACACCTCAACTAGACTATAGCACCAAGTGCCATGTCCAGTCTTTTTTTAAACACATCCAGAGATGGTGATTCTACCTCCTCCCTGGGGAGACAATTCCTGTACTTTATTACTCTTACAGTGAAAAATTTTCTCCTGATATCCAACCTATACCTTCCCTGACGTAGCTTGAGACTGTGACCCCTTGTTCTGTCAGTTGCTGCCCGGTGGAAGAGACCACATTCCAGCCCAGCGTGTGAATGCCCCTCGGGATGCCAAGGTGGCTGGCAAAGCAGCGCTGGTGGCACTTAGCCCTGCTTTTTGAGCTCCAAAATTAAATAGCTTTGTCCCCAGCAAGCCCCAGCAGGAACCCGAGTGTCTGGGCTCGTGTGCCAGCACCCTCAGCGGGTCCGTGCCTGCCTGAAGGATTCTGAGATAATGACGTGCATATTTGCAGGATTACCTCCATTTTCTGACTTCTGGGAGATATCAGGGATCTTCCACAATATCCTTTGCTGTTCAGCATTCCTGCAAACACACGGAGAAGAGCATTTCTGTAGGAATCAAGAAATTGCCAAGGAGTAATTTGAATTTTGCTGAAGGCTGGGGGTGGGTGGAGAGGAGGGGGAACTATTCTGGTGCCTCCCTCTGGAGCAGCAACTCTGGGAGCTTGGATTTGGGTTTCACAGCAAGTGAAAGTTCAAGTCCTGGGTTCACTAATAGACTTGATAGTCTTAGAAGGCTTTTCCAAACAAAATAATTGTATGATTGCTATGAGGATTGCAGGTGAGCAATGGGCAAGAGACATGGAAATGTGCCTGTGCCTAGGGCAGTGACAGCCACACATCCTTCCATAGAAACACAGAATCCCAGACTGCTGTGGTTGGAAGGGACCTTAAAACTTATCCAGTGCCACCCCTGCCCTGGCAGGGACACCTCCCACTGTCCCAGGCTGCTCCAGCCCCAGTGTCCAGCCTGGCCTTGGGCACTGCCAGGGATCCAGGGGCAGCCACAGCTGCTCTGGGCACCCTGTGCCAGGACCTGCCTGTGTGTCCCTCTAAACCCCAGATAAAGCAGCCAAAACACAAAATAAGGGCTGATGCTCTGCTGCCTGCACATCTCCCTTCATCCCTGGCCATTTTCCTGTGGGAATGGCAAGAGAAGGGGAATCAGAGCGGGGTTAAACATTTTGTCCCACAAGAGGAGGGCAGGTTTGGGTCCCCAGCGTGTCCCCAGCTCCCACCCACAGACCCTCCTGCAGCAGGCTGGGAATTCTAGGCAGGGACAGGATGAGCAATCCCTACCAGACAGCGGGAGGAAGCACAGCTTGAAGTTTGGTTACTCCTCCGTCGACGGGGACGAGGAACTGGACGTTGTTTAGAGCTACAGGCGTGGTCATTGCCTCTGTATTGTATTTGTAGTCGATGCGCAGGTCAGTGCTTGCAGGGTCACACCGCCAGCTCACTGCAAGGTTTAATGGAGTAGACTGAATACCCTGGGCAGACACCTTCCAAAATGACAGAAAAAACATTTAGTTTCCGTAGGGCTGAAGGGAGAAATCCCATTTTACAGACACGGACATCGCACGTGGAGGCAAGACCTTGAATTCCCGCTGAATTTAGTACTGGGCTTAAAGCCAGACAACCCAGTGCCACACAGAAGGGACAGTGGGACAACAAGCCCCCACCTCACAATAGCTCCACTCTGCACTAGGGAAACACCATTTTTTACATTTACCATTTTTTGGTTTACATTTACCATTTTCCATTTTTTACAGCATAATCAGCACACTTTTTTTTTTTTTTT
>VXBC01010675.1:5759-51032 GCA_013399945.1 Ploceus nigricollis
TCGGCGGCAGGGGGGTCGGTGGGGGCTCCTCGGCGGGTTAGAGCCGCCCCTCGGTGCTGACCCCCCCTGCCGTGCTGCAGGTCAGTGCCTCCCCTCGCCCTGGGTGCTCTCCGCCCGCCCTGTGCGGACCGCGGATTCTGCTGTCGCTGGTCGGGCTCCTTTCGTGGCCACGCGGGGCCGGAACGGGTTCGCAGCTCCCCGGGGCTCGGGCCGTAAGGGGCAGTGGGCCGGGGCAGGCCTCTCCTTTCGCTTTGGGCTTTACGTCCCGGCCCAGTCCCCCCGCGCCGGTGGGACGCTGCCGGCGGTGCCCCCAGGTACCGAGAGCGCAGCCCGACAGGGGGAGGTTGGCACTCCGCGGGGCCCGCCGGAGGCATGCGGTCCGGTAAATCTGCGGGGCTGCTGGGGCCCGTTGGCGCTGCCCGCCACCCCCGTGGCTCCCGGCAGCCAGCACGGCGCTCCAGTGCTCCCCGTCCCTCCCGGCTTCTCCTGGAACCCCTCCGCACAGCGTGAGAAGTTTGGCCCCGGGCTTGCGTGCAGCAGCAGTGCTTTTAATGCGTGTTTGATTTTAAACGAAGGGAAATGCAAGGAATTTACTTCATTTATGTATAATAAACTTACAGTAGAATAAATTAGGGAAGAACATTGTCAAATCTTTCTTTGCTGTGGCTGATACCTAGGGATAGACATGTGCTGCTTAATGCAGGCTGTGCAGACTAGCAGTGGACTTCGACTGTTTGTGTCAGGGATGTGTATTTCGGAGGAAAGGAGCCTCCTCCAGATCACTGCTGATCTGTAGTTCCAGTGTTCAAAGTAAAGTCTCCCCAGCAAGAGTTCATTAGTCACAGAATGCTGAGCAAAGGTAGAGGATGTAAAGGATCCTGGCTCGCATCCTGAGCACTCCGAGGGTCCTTGTGTTCTGCTGTTCATTACAGAGGTGGGAATCCATATGCCAGTGTGAGCCTGGGAGAGCACAGTCTTGTCTCTGAGAGCACTGTTTGCTTTATTGGGGTGAGGCAGTGGAACACAGAATAACCTCTGTCCTTTCATGTTTGGCATTGTATAACACCAGGATATTCTTGCCCCAAGTCCTTGAGGCTAATGCACATTTGAGGACAGCCACCACCCTCTGTGCAGCCTGTTGGCTTTGGGACAATTTAAAGTTATGTTACGCTTGTTCCTGGTTTTGTTCTCAGGGAGGGCTCAAAGAAGGCAGAGCCAGGCTCTTTACAGTGGTGTCTGGTGAAAGGATGAGAAGTGAGCATGAACTGAGACACAGGTGATTACCTTGATCATCAGGAAATACTTCTTCACTCTGTGGCTTACTGAGCACTGGTACAGGTTGTTCAGAGAGGTTGTGAAGCCTCTATCCTTGGAGATATTCAGAAGCTGCCTGCACAGCTTCTGTTTGAGCAGGGAGCTTAGAACAGATGACCTCCTAACTTCAGCCAGTCTGTGGTTCTTTGATAAGATTCTCATTGAGCCTTTTATTTATTCATTTATGTTTATTTATTATTTATGTTGTCTTCCACTGAATTTTCTCCAACAAGTTCCCACCTCTTGTTCTGGGGAGCCCAGAACAGGACACACTACTCCAGACATGGCCTCACCAGTGCCTCATAGAGAGGAAGGATCACCTTCCTCCTGATGCAGCCCAGGATGCTGCTGCTGGCCTCTGTCATGAGGGTGCATTGATGGCCTAGGTCAGTTGTCCACTGCAATCCCCAGCCTCTCTCTGCAGTGCTGCTTTCAGGGATGTGTTCCGAGGGATGCTATCCAGAGCAGTGGCCCACCTAGGCCCATGTTTTCCCTGTTTCCTCTACACAGACAGCAAACCTGTTGCTGTTTACAGAATTGTAGAATCACTTTTTGTTTCCCTTTCACATCCCTTGCCATATTTGGCTGACCTGAGAATGTAAATTAAAAATTAATTCAAAAGACATAAATCTCTAAGACTGGAGTTCAGGTTATTAATGTCCACATCTGTGCAAATAGGTGCGATGGTTCCTCTGTTTGCATTTTTAAGGAGGCCAACTGTGAGCCAAACCCAGCAAGGCTTACTAGCTTGAGTGCAGTATCAGGTTAATGTGGCCAACCTGGACAAAGGCCAAGGAATATTTTCTCAATCCAGGTATGCATGCCTGAAATTGTAGTGCCTGTAGCATGCAGATATGTGCTGAGGCCCATGCAGATGCCTAGATTCTGCTTCTTTTTCATATTTCTAATACCACTTCTAGTAATTCATCTATTGGTTCTCTTGGTCCAAGCCACATATTTTGCATTTCTGACTTTAAGAGGCTGTGGCCTAATGCTCAATTGGAAGATCAGATCCATCCTCTTCAAATGTTGGAGATAGTTAGAAAGAGGCGTTCTTGCATTTGGATGGCTCTTTTCTAAAATGCACCATTGCCAAGACAGCAGGTTCGGTTCCTCACTGGGGCATCGTGGGAGTGATGGCTTACAAAACTATAAATACTTTATTATTCTTATGATGGATTCCAGACATTCCAGGTCTCCACATGAGTATCTCATATTGGTGAGCAGTTGATGGTGTCAGAAGAAATCTCCCTAGCAGGAACTGTAAAGCTGTACTCTTCTGGAATTCCATGCCTCACGTCTTGCCCAGGGCCAGCTGAGAAGCGAGCAAAGCACCCGGACTTGTTTCAGTGACTACTGTGTTGTTGCAGAACGTGAACAATCCTGGCATTCTGACTGTGCTTCTGGAGGAGTTGCATCCCCTTGAGCTCTTTGCAGGAGCCTGTCTGAGGCCTGGCCTCTTGCTGCATGTCTTTTTGCTACACTAACTGCTGCTGGAGTGTTTTATTCCTTCCTCTGAAGAGACTAAGCTCCTGCTATGCAGTGTTAGAAACCAGGGCATGTCTGCAAATCCACGTTCCCAAACAGAGCAGACTTGTCAGTTTTCATGTGTATTGCAAGTAACTAACAGTCCTGGTGTGTACTGTGTAGGATGAAGGATGGGCTTACTTCTTTATTACTGGATAATTTTTATTTTGTTCTTTTTTGCTTCTCTCTCCGTCAAAAGTCTTGGTTCATGCAACCTGTCAGTACTCAAGAGATAATAAGGAATGGCAATGAAGATGTGTGTGTGACTGCTCCACCTTGGAAACATTACTACTGAATCAGCAGACCCATGAGCTCCTTGGAGTACAAAGCAGGTTAGTATTCATTGCTCTTTTCTGCTATTGGTGCATGACAATGTGCATTGTCATGTTTTCTATTTCTTCAAAATCAGGTGACTGCTGCAGAAGAGTAATGCACTGCCCCTCTCCAGTGTCAATATTTTCACACATTTAAGTGGCAATCTAAGACCAAAGGTTTGCTTAGTAAGACAAGGGAGGTCAGGAATGAGTGGATCTGTGTAGCCAGCTTCAGGAGCCTGCTTCTAGTGAGGCAGAGACATCATATTAAAAGATTGCATTTGATGGAAATAATTATGTAAACTTGATCTTATAGCTAATGTGAATTTGCCTAGTTTCAGCTTGCAATACTGGAGCTTCTGTAATTGTACAAATTATTTTGCCACTTACAGGCATGGACAGTTCTGTGGCCTTTGTGTTTGGAGATGTCAAATGTCACATGTGACCTCTTTTTATAGAACACTAGAATGATGATTCTGTGATTCTTAAGGGACTTGGAGAGTTCAGTTGGTCAAATCCTTTGCTCTTAGCATGTCTAACATCAAAAATCAGATCAGATTGCTATGAGCTTAATACAGTATTTTAACTTCTTCCCTGTGCATTTTTTTCTGATTGAAATTGCTTATGCTGCGACTTGTGTCCTCTGCCTCATGTCCATCCTATGTGGACCTTGTAAGAGGTGTGTGACTCTGTCTTTAGCTACCTTATGGGTGGTTGTAGGGAGGACAGCAATTGTATCCTACTCCTCACCTGCTGTTCTCAGGGCTGAGCAAGCCCAGCACTCTTATACTCTCCACATGCCTTGTAAAGCAAACCCCAGTCGTCCTGGGGGCTCTCTGCTGTACTTGATTCACTGTTTTCAAAGTGGGCACTCTACTTCAAATGTAGTCTTATAGGTGTGAATAGAGAGGAATAATTGCTTTTCTCAACCTGCTGCCTGCAGTCCTGCCAGTACAGCTCAGTGTACACCTGACCTTGGCTGTGAGAGCACTGGTGGCCTGTGCCAGCCTTGGCCATCAGCACTTGGAGCTTGTCTTCTGCAAGACAGTTGTACAGCCAGTTGCTCCTCAGCCTGTGCCATTCGTGCTTTTCCCATTCCATAGGAATAAGAGAGAGAAGGGGGCTGTTTAAAAGCATAGGCTCCTACCTTTCCTGAACTTCACGATGTTTCTATCCATCTGTTTCTCCAGCCTGTTGTTATCCTCCTGGTTGGCAACTCTATACAAAGGCTCATTCAAATTTGTTGAATTTAGTGAGGTGGAGTGCATCCCATCATCTCAGTTAATAATGGAGAATTTAATTTACTGCTCTCCCCAAAATGACAAGTTATATGTTGCTGGCTGGTACTGCTGTATGTTTTTTGGTTCTTTACTTCCACTTGCTGGATTAGTTTGGCTCCTGAATTTCAAGGAGAGGAAAGAAGGTATGCTAAGCAGCAGCCAGGGAATCTGTGTCCTCTCCAGACTATTCCCCTGTGTTGAGGTCCTGTCCTCTATGTGACATGCAGAGGTCTCATCATCTCTCTAACGTGACACACTTGTATCTGTTTAGCAAACATCAAGGCTCAGTCTATTATTTCCACTACTTATTAGCAGAAAGCTGTCTTTGTGTTACAGGCCATGTTTGTCCTGTAGAGAAATTACTTCATTTAACAATCACCTTTCTTTTCAGTAAACTGAACAGATCGTGGTTCTGTAATGTCATTGTTAAGAAAGATCAAGAATGAACTATGAGGATCACTTGGCATCTGGTATAAAAATGTATTTTTCAATCATACGTGTGGTGCAGTGAAGGAATCTTCATGTGTCTTGACACCAGCACATCCTCTGCTTTAATATTCAGAGGGTATGGCTGCTCCTGTTAACGTGACCATTTCTTTTTTCCTGAGGTTTTACTTTGGCTTTTCTCTCTTGGCAAAGGAGACAAATTCCTACAAGCCTGGTCACCAACTGCTGTAACATTAGAGATCAGCAGAAGGGAGCTTATTCTTCATAGCAGTTTTGACTCTGGAACTGTGTTCTGACTCTTGGTTTTGTTTTAGGCTCAAGATGCTGAGCCGTCTGTCAGGTTTAGCAAGTACTGTTTTACAAGAGCTGTCGGGGGAGGATGGAGATGCAGTTACTGAACCATCTATTGCTGTAAGTACAGTGTTATCTATAGACTTTCAGATCTTACTGACAATTAGTTTGGGGAGCATGGTTCATTGGACTGCAGTGAGAACTGTGTCCTGCTTCTTCCTTGCTGAGCTGTCATTCCACTCCAGTTTTCTTCTACTCCTCACCTCTTAAGTCAGCATTTCTGTTGGGCAGACCATAATCTCATCAGTTTCCACATCTCAAGGTGATCCCAGGAAACAAACTAGAATTAGGGTGAAGAAAGACTTTTAAGAGTACTAGTGGTTGTGTGTAGCAGAAGGGGAAGCTCTGCATGGTTGGGTCGCAGTGGGAGGCTTCATCTTTGTGCTGCCCTTTGGTATTGAGACAGTAGATAGTGTATGAGGGTGCCTCTCATTTCAGATTTGTTCATGTGGTGTTCAGCAAGGTACTCTTTGTTTTTGTGTCTTGGCTTGCAAGTTCTCTGAGTTTCCTCCTGGTTTCCTCTAACTGTGTATTTCTACAGGCTTCATGAAATGCCTGCAGGGAGCAGAGTGCAGCACTGAGGACTGGAGCTGAAGCTATCATGTGGATGCTCTGCTGCAGGCTGTTAATAGTTTTTTTTCCTTCAGAACACTCATTTTGTTGTTTCAGGTAGAAGCTTTGCAGTCAGAAGCAGAAAGCATGGAGGAGGCACCTGAGGAGCTGTTGGAGCGCCTAGCCCAAACAGAAAAGCTAGTTGTTCAGCTGAAGGATTTGATTCGAGAAAAGGATGCCCTGCTCCAGGAAAAAGAAACTGTGTTCAAGGTGCCATTTCTTTCTCTGGGAACCAAGAGTAAAATGCTGCTTCAGTCTTCTGTGCAAGCCAGTCTCTGGTTTCTTTTGAACATGAGAAACCTGCATGACGAATGGCATCAGTTCCAGAGAAATATTGGATTTGAATTATAGACTGTAAGAGATGTAGGATATTTTCTGTTAGTTTGATTGGGTTAATTTAGACTAGAGGAGATAAGTTACATCCAAGTTACACAGCATTTTGTCTCAGAGCCCTTTGAGGCCCATGCAGATTCCCAGTGGCTCTAATAAGTACTAGTATCTTGTGTGAGGTTGTTCTTTCCCCACTTCAGAGTGTTTGACACAGAGGAGCCTATGCTGCGCTCATCCACTAGTCCAGTGGTTTCATGACACATTCCCAAAGGTACATGTTGCCTGAGGCATGGTGGGAGTGTGGTTACTTGAGGTAGTTCTGAGGGATTGCATGTAGCAGAGAAAGTCAAACCGAGTTTGTGTTCACTGCTGGGTGAAGTCCCTGAGTGCTCTGTCCTTGAAAGGAAGTGCTGGGGTAGAAGCTACAGTGTTGGTATGTGTGGTGTTTGAGAAAAAAATTGGTTTGCAGATGTGTTTTAGATAGTGCTGTTACTGGGAAGGCAGGATTAAACAGAATATGGCAGGCTGACAAACTGTGTAGCTTTTTCAAAGTGGTGCTTCTTGAGTAGCAGCACTGAAGTCAGGGCAGTCAGTTTGTGTCCTTCTCTTACAGAAAGAGCGAGAGGCCGCGGATGCCAAGCTGATGAAACTTAAACTGCAAGCCAAAGCCAAACTGGCCTCTCTGAACAAACGCATCGAGGAGCTGACAGAGAAAGGATCACCACTGCCTACACAGGCCTTAGCAGAAGAGCTGGAGTATCCCAAGGTTGGGAGAAGGGGGCTGTTTAAAAGATTTAGCTTCTACTGATAACCTGGTACTGCCTGATGTTTCAGGGCACAGTGACCCAGCAGGGTCTGTTTGTCTTATTAGCAGGATATTCATAATTCCAGCAAAGATGTCTGTGCCTGTGCTGTAGGAAGCCTGTCTGTCCTGCTTCCTTGTACTGCAGATGCCCTTGGAGTGCTCAGCTTGATCTCCTCAAGGTCATGGGCTAGTTTCCCTCTGCATAACTTTGGTAATCCATTGTAGGTGAACTCTTTCCTGCAGAAACTGTGTGTCTATCTGAGCTATGAGTTTCAAAATGTTGACTGTCATGTCAGTACAGCAAAGGTTGGCTGGAGTGCAAGAACAAAGAGGTAAGGAGGTCATTGAAACTGGAAGGCAGTAACTTAAATATAAAAAAATAAATATATAATTTTTCCAGTTGTGTAGCTTCCTGAGCCATCATAAAGTTTTATGGTTGACAAACCATAATTGTGTAACACTAGGTAAAAACTGAGGGGAAAGTGTCCTATACGAAGACATTAAAGAGGCTGTTAGCTACGAAGTAGAAGCTCCCACTGGAGCTGGTAGTTTTTGAAAACTTGACTGTGTGATCAGCAGAACAATGTTTTCTTCAAAAAGTTGGTAATATTATGGAAGAGAAATGGGATAGAAGTCCAAAATGCTTTCCAGACATCAGATGATTCATTAAACCAGAGAACATAAAGGTTATTTCAGTCATTGAAAAAAATATTAGAATATTATACGAAACAATAAGAGGTGCCTGTGAGAGCTGTCAGATGAGAGGTGACTACTAACGAAGTGAAGATCAGTTCTATGACTTGTGCTGACTATTTTTGGTTGAGAGCATCATAAAATCATAGAAATGTGCTTCTGTAATTCCCAATACCAACTTGAGAGTCTTTCTCAATGCAAAGCACCACCTGGTTTCATACATGAAGAACTGGATGATCTCAAGGACTGACATAATAGAAAAACGAAGCAAAATTTAACCAGTGCACAATCAAGCATGAACAGCATTCCCTGGCTGTAGAGGCCAGTGAAGGCCACGGGAGCTGTTTAGCTGTGTCACTTGACATTGCTGTCCTGATGCTGAGGCTCTTTCTGCTTATCTGTCTGCAGCATGTGTGTGTAACATCCATGTGCTGTTACATGACTTTGTGTAGACTTGCTGTTGAGGACTGGTGAGTGTTCTTGCTTCAAAATTCAAATTTATCAGTTGAAGAAGGCAAAATGAGAGAAAGCTGATCATCAGTTAATTGGTGCAATATAGATTTTAAAAAGAGACCTTATCTTTTTTACATACCATTCTAGCTATTCTACTGAGACTGGCAAGGCCTTGTGTGCAGTGTTGTCATGTTCTGCTCACTTGGAATCAGGAAAGATAAATTCTGAGAGCAGCAAGAGACTTTCTGTTCTCCCATTGTGTTGGTAGCTGCACTTGGGAGACACTCAAACAGCTTGGTTATTTAGTCAACCAAAGTCAGAGAGGAAATGTCATTTCTCTCTACAGTTGTATGAGGAAGGTGAGCTTCAAGAAAGTGGGCAAACTGTTAAAGGATAATGCAGGTGAATGGATGAATGTAAATTAGCCATTAAGAGAAATGGCCTTCTAATTAGAGGAATGAGGGCTGGAGGCAGTCTCCAGTGGACATGGTATGGACCACAGCCTGATTTGGTTTTGCTTAGAACATAGTTTGAGTGAAATTATGTTAGGGCAGTAACCTGCAATATTTTGTATTTGACCCAGAAAGCACCAGCTTATTTCTTGCAAGGTTAGACCTACTGAGAAGATACAGAGTCCTTTATTTACACTTATTTCTCCAAGTAGATGCTGTCTTGAGTAATGGGGGTATTTCCTAGACAGATACCCTGCCATTTGAAGGTGAAAATTCTAGGTTAGAGTTGCATGTTATGCTGAAATATTGAATATTAGCAAAGGGCTGGTTTTTTTCTCTCGATGATGTGGGCCCTGTGGGAAGGCTGTATTTTAAATATCTAACTAGTACTGTTACTTCCTGGGCTTTTAGCAGGGTGCCTTGTTTTGAGAAGAATGGAAATATCATCTTATCTCCTTCTCTCAGATAGTATTTGTGTACAGAACAATTCAGGCTCCTGTCAAACTTTTGAAGTGGGTAAAGATAAAATATGTTCAGATATAAGAGCTTATGCATCTTGGAAGAACATAGTATTTAAAAGCTTGAGCTCTTTGTGGCTGTGCTACTGTCCTTACTTGTGGCACTCCCTGTAATGGTCAGTGTAAGAGGCTTTTAAAAATCCAACTGTGAGTATCAATCCTGAAAGCTAATTACAAGTAAGCAAACTAATCCACCTATCTTTCCCCCAGCAGCTCCTCTGCCCCAGTCTTACAAGTTACGTATATCCTGGCTTCTTAGAGCTTCCTGCATTTCTATTCTTTATTTTTCTGTCTTGTTCTGTTTCTAAATTTAAGTGCAACTGAAGCTTCTTTGTCTGTCTGTTCTGCGTCCTGCCAATGACCTTCTCTGTAGGTGAAACAGCTTTTGAGGAACAGTAGCCTCTTACTCTTATTACACTGATGTATAAGTACTTTTAAAAGCCTTCTTAGTATTTTCAGATTTGGTTTAAAGATATAAATACTCTGTAGAATTCTTGTGTTATTGATGGTGTTTGACCCAATACCTGCCACAAATAAAATGGAAGATATGTATTTTATATATATTCAGTACAAAATACCCAGCACTGTGTGCTGACAGTAGCTGGAAGTGCTGAGATAAGAATGTAGAGCAGGTTTTGTCTGCTCAGGGACAGGTGGTGAGGGACCTGCCCTCACCCAGGTGGAGAGACAGAGAGAAGAGTGCAGGTGTCGTGTGCTGGGTTGTCTGAGTACACACAGCCTAAGCACATTTTATGTGAAATGTTGTTTACATTTCTTGGTCATAAACAGAGGATTTAAGGCTTCAGAGTGGAGTAGAACTGATAATTGTTTGCCTGTTCCCTTTGCTTGTATCTAATAAGTTCGTTGTTAATAATCCTGTAGTCTAAAGAGATTTCCGTGAGCATTTCCTGTCTACCCCTTTGTCACATGGAGAATATTCTCTATAATTAATTTTAAAATGTTTTTATTTCTGGTATTAGAGAAATTTGTGATGTTAAAAAGCCTCAAAAATCAGGGTAGTTATATAATAAATAATATATTTAATAATCTAATTTACCTTAGTTTATATAGTGAGCAGTCATGGACTGTTAGCCCTGCCAAGTGCTTTGACACTTCCCAATTAGAAGCATCTTGTGCATCCCTATACAGAAATAGGGAAAATAGTCACTTAACATAGGACAGCTTCATTTAAAGAAACAAATGTAAAATTAAGAAATGAAGCAATGTAGTAAAAAGAATCATCTGATTAGGAGTCAAGAGTAAAGTAGCATTATAGTGTATATTTAAAAAATTAATTAATTTATTAACCAGTAATACTGATAAGTTTACTTTCTTCTGTTTCTCTTCTTCCCACTTTTTTCCTCTTGCAATGTCAGAAAAACGAAAATACAAGTGAAGGGCACAGAGAGGAAGTAGAAGTACTGAAAAAACAGCTCAGGGAGCGAGAGGAGACTGTTCAGGACCTGAAGAAACAGCTGGCTGTAGCCAAAGTGAATCTGAAAGATGCTGAAATCAAGTATGCAACACAGGTACAGAAATTTTTTTCTGTTCATCAGTCTGTGTTTCCCACCTCACTGCTTAGACTAGTATGATAGAATAGAACAATGCTTACACAGCTGGTCTTCAATTCCCTTACCTCAATTTTGTCAGTCTTGAGCTTCCTGAAATCCCCTAGGTCCATCCATTTCACTGCCTTTGACTCCTCCTCTAAACATTACCGAAGTCTTTCACAATCCCCAAATGATCTTCTCCTGCCCCCCATCCTCTACCCCAGGCCAGAACCACCCTTGGTGCAAAAGGTGCTCTGCAGGTAAGAGATGGGTTTCACCCGTGGACAATGGGAGTGATGGCTCTCTGAGGAGGGGGAAGGGCCTGGATAGGGTGTTCCTTCCTCTGAGTCAGAATTTGGGTTCTTCCCTGTCTGCCCTCACTGTTCTTTGCAGTATGTGGGGCAGAGTGTTCTTCCAGCTGCCAGGCCTGCCGTCTCTGTGTTCTGCTGTGCATGTGCAGGGCAGCTGCTTATCACAGGATGTAACAGCCTTAATGGTATGTTGTAGTTATTTGTGGAAAGATTTTTTTAATACTCTAAATTGCAGGTTTAGCTTATGAACTGTGAATTGGGCTGCATCCTATACAATTAAAAGCCCAGAAGTTTTATGAACTGTTAATTATATAGCAATAATTTATTTTATTATTCTGCATATTTGTAGATTAAATTCTATGCTTTTTGCTTTCTGGGATCTGAAATCTTATCAGTTGTTATACACATAATAGTAGGATAAAGACACCAAGTAGAAATACTGTTTGACCAAGATGATGTATAGGATTGTCCAGCTGAAAACTCCATCACACACACAATATGCTGGTGCATGTTGAAAGCAAGCCTGTGTGTCTGTCAGGTTCATAACCCTGTTGTTTTGTTTTATTTTGTGGCTTATGTTTTCAGCTGAGTTCCCTGCAGGAAGTGATTCAGGAGAAGGAAGCTCTCCTGGAAGAGCATGTGCAGCAGCATCAAGCTGAATTGCTCAAGATGGTGGTCCAGTCAGATATGGAAGTAGAGATGCAACAGGTATATTTGATATAATAATCATATCATGGGAGGAGGAAGGAAAATAGAAGACACTCTGAAAGAACAGTTCTCATTAAAGTAACTCAGAAAGGATAGAAGAAAGATGCTTTGGTTGTTTGGAGATTTTGGAATGCCAGTTGGGGCTTTGAGTCCTAGCTTCAATCTGCTGGTTTGCTATCAGTCAAAGAGAAAGAACAGTTGAAAAAAGTGTTACATTATTGTGCTCCAGTTCCCCATTCATGAAGCAAAGTAAGCTCCTCCCACTGCACCAGGGCTCCAGAGTAGGTGTCAACAAAAATTATTTAATTCAGGCTATCAAAGTAACTGTGTTACAAAAACAAGATGTATGGATGAAACGTGGGAATCTAAATGTACACTGGTCTCCCCAGTGCTGGAATGGCCTTGTCTCTCTCACAGAACCTGCGCACACTGCAGAGAAAGCTTGAGGAGCGGGAAGCAGCTCTGTTAGGACGAACTCAGGTGGTAGAACTGCTGCAGCAGGAGTTACACACTGCTGAAAAACAAAACCAGGTACCTGGTCCTACTTTTTATTGCTTTACTCTGTGTGTGTGTGTGTGGTGGATGGGGCCTTTGTCGGTGGCTCAGAAGTTACTAGATTAGGTTTTTTTTGTCACCAGCTTTCCATCATGAAATCAGCTGGGGTTGCCCTCCCTGGGTCAGGCATTAGAGCTGCAGGTCTGTGTGCACAGCTCACAGCAGGTACAGTCAGATAGTGGGTGCTGCAGCTGCCAGCTCTGATGATCCAGGGCAGGTGGACAAGGGTCTACATCTATCCATACCCATGCTGCTGACTGTGCTTTCAAAGCCAAATACACAAACCTTTGCCAAAAGCAGAAATGCTTAACACAGTGCTGCTGAAGCCTCAGTGTTTCTGGACTGCAGTGTCCAGGCCAGATCAGAGCAGAAACAGCTATTCTTTGGTATGTCTTGCTGAGAACTTGCTTATATGGTGACACAACTTGCGGAGTGGGGTTGGCTCTCACTTCATCAGTTTGGAGTGTGACGAGAATGAGATCAAGTCTGTGCATATATGACTATATAGACACGGGTTCCTTGAGACAGGATTAAGAACACAACCTCTTAAAAGGTTGGTTTGCAGATAGAGGATGAGTATATTTTTCCTTTTTCCAATATCTGAACTTCTGAAAATTCTCCATCCCTTTAGAAGAGACTTACACTGAATCAGTCTCATATTCATTGGCTGCATGATCTCCAGCCAGTCTAATGCTGAACCTCATTTTGATAATTTTTACACACTTGTGCCCCACATATTTTCTTTTGCTCTGTGTCCCAGCCAGGCCCACGATGGGAGGTCCTCTTCCTGCTGAGAAGAGGTAAAGAACCTCAGTGAGCTGACTTGTACTCACTACTGGCTGCATTGCTCAGCAGGGTGTATCATGGGGTGCTGGTATGGATATCTTCATGACATGGTTGTTGGCTTGGCTGGGTGGAGAAGCTCCCTTGGCTTCTCCTTGGTGTCTTTGACTTCCCTCATACACTCTGTGGTCTGAAGGAGACCTGGTATAAGTACAAACTTGAGGCAATGTGGCTGTAGCCTACTATTCTGGTTTGNCTACCCATAAAGTAAAAGGAGCTCCTCATCAGATTCCTCCTGAAATTAGCTGTGCTGGCCATCCACAGCTCCAGGCAGAGGAAGTTTGACAACAGGAGTTTGGGCAAGTGTAAGATCTGTTTCTGTCTCTTGGTCACCTTAAATCTCTGGTCAGTGTTGACCAGAGGCTTCTGAGATCTTTCTTAAAGCAGTGGGTACTGTGTGGAGCCCTCTGTTATCTCCAGATTTGTATTTCAGCATTCCCCTTTCACATACACACTTTTGCTGGGTTTTTTTAAAATTCTACTCTGTAATTGTTGAGTTCTCCCTCATTTTTTGTAGCTCTTCCTCCCCTTTTTGGGAAGTTTGCTTTCTTCTAAAAGAGAGCTCCTGGCCACTGTTCTGTTGCTTCTTTTCTCTAAATTCCCCTCCTCTAAATCAAGACTTATCTTTTCTTTACCACAACGACGAGGAGTTGTTTCTCCCAGCATTGCTTTCTTGCAATTTCCAAATTGTGGGGCAGTTTCTTTCCAACAAATTGAAATTTCTGACATGTTTGTTTCCTCCCTTCTGCTACTCAGGTATTTTAAAAGGATTTAATGAAAACCTTAAAATATAATTCAGCTACTTTGCTTTGTCAAGATATTTAACTAGTTGAGAGAGAAATTAATTTCTGTATCATTTTACAGACACTCCTAGATCAGTGCCAGAAGATGGAAGTGGAACTAAGCTCCATGAGGGATGTGCTAGATGCAGAGAGACGAAGGTCTCAGGATCTCAGGGAGAAGATGGAGCTGGAGCTAGCTGAGAGGAAGCTGTCTTCCCATCTCTTGCAGGAGGAGGTGCAGTGTCTCTCAGAACAGCTGGAAGAGGCAAGAAGAGCACAAGCTGAGCTGGAGGTGAAGTATAAAGACCTGGAACAGGAACACAGGCTGGAGGTGGAAGAGAAAAACCAGCTGCTCAGTCATCTCACGGTGGCTGAAGAAGAGCTGCGATGTGGCCGTGCTGTCCGCGGAGCTGAGAAGGAGCAGCTGGAGCAGGACTCAGCTGGCCAGCTCTCAGTGCCATCGGTGGGACACGGAGCTGCAGCACACGGACCACGGGGTGAGCAGCATGGCAGTTAGGTGGAGCAGCTCCTCAGGAGCCTGAGTATCACTGGGCTGCCTTCTCTTTGGCTTTGCTTTTATAACAGTTCATAAGAATGGCTTGATGTAACAATTCCTAATTGCACAGGGTGCAGGAGTGGTGGTGCTGTCTCAAACCAAGGGGGGCTAGTTCGATCCCACCATTCTGTCTTTGGCAGCTGCAAGAGGAGCAGAAGTGTGGGGCAGCATATATGGTGCTTTGCTTGTGTACTGTCCCAGCCTCTTGTCTTCTGGGGCTTATGGATTTCTTGAGCTGGATGTATTTTTTTAGTTGATTTTATTGATTTGCTTGATTTTTTTTCTGTCAGCTTATGTAAGTCCTTTTTAGATGTGCCTCGTTCTTCACAGTCTGAATTCCTACTGAAATTATAAGTAAAACAACCAAGAAAAGCAAACTGTACCATTTTCCCCATACACTTGTGTTAAAAATAATGACATTGATCTTGCCTCAAGCTCTTACTTTAAATTGATTTTCTTCCAGCTTCTTTATGGCCCAAAGCTGAAGCAGTGACTAAGAGATAAGAGATTTCATAAACTATTGTGCATGTGTGTAAAATGGACATAGTGTGGCAAAAAGGACAAGAAAAGACCTTAACTCCCCTTTTCCCCCTCTGTCAGATGAGCTTCTACAGAGATTTGAAGAATTTGTCTGCTGTCAGGATGAGCTGAAATCCCAGCCACAAGTGCAGCTCTCTGAACTGGAGCAGCAGGTTTGATATTTTCAAATTATTCTCATTAATTTTTCTGGTATATTTAGGAATTGAAGCCAAATTAAATGTCTAGAATTCCTTTTTTTATCATGCATTGCTTGGGAAAGGCTTTTGTTAGTTCTCTCAGTTGATGGGCAGGCATGTTATGACTACAGAAGCCTGGAAAGAAGTAGAAGTCAATTTGAGTAATTTAAAAGTTGCTAATTGATTTTTTAAAAAAAGTTAACCAAATGATCAAAGACTAATATGTATTTATAAATGGTATTAAAATTTGTCTTTCTCCCCTCCATCCTGTTTAAACAGGATGAATCAACTTCACAGGAAAAAACAGTAGATCAGGAAGACCAGAATGAGAATTCATTCCTACCCACAGAAAACTTGGAAAGACAGAAGACAGAAGGTTGTATGATCACCTTACCTATTTTAATATTCTTAATGTACTTAAGAATCATTCTAGAATTAGTTTCTACAAAATAAGATAGAGCTGAAGTGGTAGCTTTCCCCAGTACAAAACGCTGACAATCTGCAGGTGGTACTTCTGGGAGGGGTATTTTTGATAGCTTTTGCTGAAACAGTAAGGGACCCATATATATGCCACATATAAAAAACCCCAGACAATTACATTGGTTTTGAGTGTCTGGTCATGTAGGCTGCTAGCAGCAATATCACAGCTCTGCTGGAATTTTACTATAAAACAGTGGATTCCCTCACGTGTTTACTTCAGAGTCTGGTGCACTGCTACCTGAAGTGCACCTACCTGACAGTAGGCTGTCTTGATTTTTGAGAAATAGATTAATTTTGCTTCCTGTCATTCAAAGATAGGGAATAATCACCAATAAACCAGATTCCTACAGTCCTAGAACATCATCTTTCTCTTTTTTTGTTCCAAGATCTCAGAGATGCAGGTCTTTAATGAACTTCAAGATATTGTTTAGAATCACGGCACGGTTTGGGTTGGAAGGAACTCATAAAGATCATCTGGTCCATCCCCCCTGCCCTGAGCAGGGACATCCTTCACCAGGTCAGGTTGCTCAGAGCCCCATCCAGCTTGACCTTGAACATGTCCAGTGGTGGGGCAGCTGACAGCTTCTCTGGGCAATCCCTCTGAGAGAAGCAGCCCTCTTGAAAGGCTGCAATAAGGCCTCTCTGAAGCCTTTCTTCTCCAGGCTGAACAACCATGAGTCTCTCAGCCTTTCTTCATGGGAGATATGTTCCAGCCCTCTGATCATTTTTGTGGTTTCTTCTGGACTCACTCCAGCAGACCCACATCTGTCTTGTACAGGGGAACCCCAGAACTGGACATAGTGCTCTGAGTGGGGTCTCTCACAAAAGCAGGGGAGAGGGTGGAAATTATCTTCTTCAACCTGCTGCCCACACCTCTTTTGGTGCAGCCCGGGGTATGATTGGCTTTCTGGGCTGCAGGCACTCATTGCCAGCTCTTGTCCAATTTTTAGTTTACCAGAATCCCAGAGTCTTCCTCTGTAGACTGTTTTTTTAATCCATTCACCCCACAGTCTGTGCTGGTACTGGGGATTGCCCCAGTCCAGATGCAGGGCCTCGCACTTGGCCTTACTAAGGGCTGTGCACAAGGGCTGCATGGCTGCATTCCTCAAGCTTGTCCAGGTCCCTCTGGGTGGCATCACATCCCCCCAGCAAAATCAGCTGCTCAGCCTGGGTCACCTGCAGGTGTGCCATGGGTGCACTCCACCCAGCTGTCTCTGTCAGCAGTCAGGACACTAAACAGTGCCAGACCCAGTGTGGACTTCTGTGGGTCCTGGTTCCCACTTGGATGTTGAGCCATTGACTGCAGCTCTTTGCACACAGCCAGTTCCTTAGCCCACCTAACAGCCCATCTGTCAAACCCATATCAGCAATTTAGTAGCAAGGGTGTTGGGAAGACCATATCAAAGGCCTCACAGAAATCCAGCTTTCAATCTGGTATCGTGCCCCAAGCTACAATTGAGTACATCCAAAATGCACCTGGAAAACTTCAATCAGCTTTCTTAAAAAGCAGCTCCTCCCTCCCTCTACTGAAAAGAATTCCACCTGAAAAATGCGGTGACTCAGAGCTTCACTGTCATGTTACTTAAAGCATCTTTCCCAATGCATGTTTAGCTGCATGTTTACTTCAAAACAAGCTTGTGTTGTTGTTGTAATTCTGTTTCCAGTGGGTGTTTCCAGTGATTTATTATTATGCTTGATTACTGGTTTTTTGATCTTAAACACTGGGAGATGTAATTTCTTTTTAAAAACTACCAAAATATTAAATGAAACATAAAAAATCTTTTAAGTCTGCTATATAGGTTCTAAGTACTTTGTTACTCCTTTTTGTGTCGTGAATTTGTCAGTCTTAATTAAAGTGGGATGCCTAAAACTGCCACCATAATCCATTCCTAACTTGGACAGAATGAAATAAGGATTTGTAGTTACCTTATATTTTGCAATTTCTGCTGCTTTTCAAGCAGACCTCAACAAATGCCTTCAAATTTCAAGCTGTTATTGTTTGAAATATAAAGATTCTTGAAATCCTTGTACAGTCTTAATTTCCACGGGTTTAGCAGTGCATTAGACCAGAATATCTGTAACTCTCTTTACATCCGTATGGATTCCTTGAACTTCTCTTGAGGCAGCTCTTGGAGTGATTGAAGGTTTCTCCTCCTGCTGCATAAAGGAACGTTGTATGAGGCTGTCCGGAGTTCACTTGGTGGAAAGACTACAGTAGAGCATGGATCAATAAAGGAAAGCCATTATCACAGAAAACACAGACTGCCTTCCAATTGTTAGAATTCACAAAACGTTCATTTGAGCTTCCTCCGCTTCCATTTCCTTAGCAAATACAGTTTTGTATAATCAATTGTATGTACAAAAGTGTTTGAAGGAGAACAGAAGAAAACCTTGTACTGTATGTTGATAGTATGTGTGTCCTCTCTGCATGCTCAGAATTGAAAAGTACAGAAATTCGTACCCCTTACAGAACTGTTTAACTTGGTCCTGAGTTTTATTTTGCATATATATTAACCTGTTTTTCATACCGTCATTGCTAGTTAACGTGTTCACAAAAATGGGGCTGTTTTTTAATGCTTCTAAGTTGGTATTTCTGGGGAAGACACAATATTTGTTGCTTTACTGGCTCCTATGCTAAAAAGCTGAGGCATCACCTAATACATTAATTAGAACTGAGATGAATTAGAATGTATTTTTCTTGTACATTTATAACAATTTCTCATTTTATTTTTTCCAAATGAAATTTGAAATGTTTTGCTACAATAGTTCTTCTTTTTCTGTCCTTTATAAAAATGTTTCTTAAAACTTGAGTCTCTCTTACTTGTCTTTCAGTATGTCTGTATGACAACAATTGTTCTTTCCAAAAGCTGCTTAAAAGAGCATGTTGGTTGTGTGGTGGCCTCTAAAAAAAACCAAACTCACATTATCCCATGACAGTACATATCTCCACTACATAAGGGTTATTAACAGTCATGTGTCCTTTCTCAAAAGCTCCTGGAAGAATATCCTGTTGCTGTCTAAAGCAAAGTCTTAAGTTTCAAAGAAATTTTTGTGTTTGAATGTTTCAGAAATACCACATTTGCAACTTGTTCTCCAGGAGTCTCAGCAGGAAGCTGTGATGATCGCAGAAGATGCAGAACAGGTAATGATTAAGCAGCTGAAATAAGCTAAAACTAAAATAGGTCAAGGACTGGCCTTAAAACAGCTAAGCTGTCATGGTCTTTTTTACCAATCCTCTTTGAAGGTTATTATTAACTGGATTAATGGTGAAAGACAGAAATAGCTTCCAAATACAGCTTGCACTGCGTTAGTAACAGACTGTGTTTCCCTTTGCCAGCTGTGTGCATTTCTTGTGTCCTTCATCCATCCAGTCCACATTTGTGCTATTTTCTACCTGTTGTGAGTTAGTTTTTCAGCAGACCTATGGGCTAATCTGAGACCGGTCTCTGGAAATAAAATCCAAAGGCCCAGCTGTCATTATGTAAGATGCCTTTCAAACCATTACCACTGCCCTGATGGGCACCTGGCTGCCTGACTGGGGGAGCTGTGTGCTCCGAGAGTGGGGACAGGTGGGCACTGTCCTTGTGCTGCTCCAGCGTGTCCTGCTGCAGGGGCAAGTGCAGTCAGGCCGTTGTTGGGAAGAATGCAGGATTGGGAACCTGCTGCTTGGCCTTATGTTCAGCATGGGGAGGGAAATGACAGCCTCTGTGTATCTGTACTGAGGATTTGCTGTGGAACTGATTGTTAGCTTAGAGCAAGGTCTGGCTCTTTGCAGCCTGTTCTGCTGGCCCATCCTGTCCACAGGGGGAAGGTTAATGCTGTGTCTTATCTAATACATTCCTCTCTATCAGAGGGTTTGTATATTTCTGTGAAGTATTAAGGTAAAAGTTGATGTTTGGAACCGGAGAAGCATTTTGAGTCATTCATCCACCTTCCAACTGCCTGCAAGCTGTGAGCTGGTAGATCAGTGGAAATGCACACACACCAACACACATAGGCTTTTCAAGGGCACATATAAGCATTTTAACTATTTTCTACTGCCCCTTTATTAATTAATTAATATTAATTAATTTATTATTATTTATTAATTAAGTAATTAATACCCAAACCCAGGTTAAGGCATCTAATAGTTAAAAGGTTCTTGTGGGGTTATTGGTTTGTTTGTGTGGTAGAGCCTAGCGTAACCTTATTGGGAAAGCTCCAGGTTCTTTATCTGCTGGAGCAGTGAGGCATAGACTGACAGACACGTGGCTTCTCACCTTCTCTGCTTGGGTGGTCAGTGAAAGGTTATGATACTGTAGTTGGTCCCTTTGAGGTAGTGAAGATGGAAGAGAAATCATCTCAAGGTGGGAAGGAAGTTATTTAGATCATTGCATCCATTGATCTGTTAATCTGCTGAGATATGTCTTAGTCTATTGCTTAACATCAAAATCAATCTCTTTTTCATTATTTATTTATTTTCATTAGGCTTCAGAATTGTATCCAAACTTGGATAGGTTTTACTTAGAGCTGGCAGAGCAGTAGACAGCTAAGAGAGCTGTCTTCTCATACCAGGATCCTGGCTCAAAGCTGAGTGTTTTTTCTTCATCCCACAGAATAAGAATATTGGTGCTGAGGCAAAATTGCAAGACTTGTGGACTGTGGAAGCTCCAGCCTCTTATGCAGACTGCTCTTCTTCTACAGGTGAGGACACAGAATAAAGCATGTGACAAGAAAATTTTGAAAATTTGAGGAGTTTCAGGGACAAATCTGAAGATGATTTAGAAGGAGGAGCTCTGAGGTCAGAATGTAAAGATAATAATCTACAGAAGGCAGAAAAGATTTACGTGAGGTAGAAGAGAACACTGTAATGTGGGATGGGTAGGATATACCAGAAGAGAAGAAAAAAGTGGTTGCTAAGGTTAGAAAGAGAGAGGGGTTTGAAGGTGTGTGTTTGTAGATGCAAAGACTGATGTGTAAGGCACAGAAGAGAATTAAGATAAAATGAAGAACTGTGTGTTTCTCTGCAAGCCAGTAAATGTCTTTTTGTGTCTGGAATTCCATGCCGTATCCCACATGGGAAAAAAAAGCAGTCAAACCAGTCTGTTACCTGGTTCTCTTGTCTCTTTGCTCTTCATCCTTCTGCAGGGGTCAGGAGTGCTGTGTGCAGGTGATGCAGCAAACACAGGGGGTTGCACAGAGCCATGCTGCAGTGTCTGAATTACTGGCTGGGGTTAAACCAAAACAGGATGTGTGTGCACTGCACAGACGCAAACTCNTCTGAGGTACAAATGTAGTCCAAAACCCTTTTGGTCTGAGTATTGTATGCACTTGCAGATACAAAAACTTTAATTTAGTTTAGAAGCCTCAAAGAGTTGGCTCTTTTTAACCCCCTGGGACTTAAAGTGGTTATTTCATTATGACAGCAGACTTTTTAAGAGCAGCTCTCCTTTAATGGTTCCCCATGAACTCTTTCTGCCCTCCAAGTCTTTACAGTGCAGCATGTTGACTTATTGGTGGACAGTTGATCCAAGCTGGTCTGGGGAGGATTTGTGAGTGCTTTTCTTTTGTAATCTGTTTTGGGGGACGGGAAGAAACCTAAAGATAGTTATTTGGAAAAAGCCAAGCACTTTGTTCCAGGTGCTTTGTCTAGTGCTTTCACTTTGGGCATGGACACAGATTGGAATATGGGTTTCTGTCCTGTTTCTTTGCCCTGTTAAATGGACAGATTGAATAGGTGACAAAACCTCCTTATTCAGAGGCTCTGAATAGGATGCCATGAAATTGTGACTGGTAAAGTACACTAGAGGGCTTGTTAGAATCATGGGAGAACTTAAACAGTTCAGAGTTGTACTATATTGCAATCAAGAGAGAAGGGGAAAAAAGGGAATAGGAAGTTGTATGGTCTGATCCTGAAGCCAGAATCTTTCGTGCTGCAACTTCAGAAACTGAAATTAGCAGAAGTGACCTGGGAAGTCACAGAATCACAGAATAGTTGGGGTTGGAAGGGACCTCTGGAAGTCACCTAGTCCACCCCCCACTGCCAAGCCAGAGTCCCCCTGTTATTAGCAAGGCTTCTATTTATTGCAGAAGCCAGCTTGAGACAGCTACAAAAGCTAAAAATGTGGAAATCAGATACTTGCAGAAGTGGCCCTTTCACAAGACTCAAAGGAAAAATGATGCCTACTATTTTCTTTTAGGCAAGAACAGATGGCTTTACCAATAGAAGCAAGCAGTTTACTGAGGAAAGTTGTCCACCTGGAATTCTAGACTATATTGCTGCAGAGAAACAGAAAGAGCTGTCAGTTTTGCTGCTGGAACTGAAAGAAGCCCAAGAAGAAATAACTTTTCTGAAAAGCCAGCTCAAGGGCCCCAGTGGCCAAACTTCTACAGGCAGCCAAACAGAAGGTAACCAGCTGGAAGGGAATTCACAGATACAGTGTGTGGAGAGGGAGGAGCAGAAGGCTTCAGATACACAGAGTGTCTCATTACTGCCAGAAACAGAAATGCAGCAAATTTGCTTTCTTCAGGAAAATGGAATCAGCTTCCAAGAAGAGCCTCAGGGAAGCCCTGGTACCTCTCAATCTCAAGAACTGATCAAGTTACAAAACCAAATTACAGAACTGCAAATAATTCTGCAGAAATCAGAAGAATCCTTTAGGAAAGAACTAGGAGAAAAATGTGCAGAAATAAATAGGCTAAACCAGTTGGCTGAGGAATACAGGAAAAAAGGAGAGGATCCTGACAGTACGTTTTGTGTTTTGACTGAAGAACAAGATCAGCTCTTGTGTCAGGCCAAAGAACTTTCTACCATAACAGAACTGAAGGAGCAAGTGAAGCAACTGGTAGAAGAGCTAGCTCTTTCAGAAAAGCAGAGACTGTCAGACAGTCAAAGCAGTCTTCTAAGAGAGCAAATCCAGAGCCTAAAAAATGAATTTAAATCCAAGGATATAAAAATTGAAGCTTTGCAAAAGGACTTGGATGAAGCACAACTTCAGCTTTCTGACCAGGACATGCAACTAAAGGATCTGAGAAGCCAGGTTGAGACAAAGGAATGTGAAGTACTTGATCTAGGACAACTTTTGAGCAAGAATACAGCAGAGATGGAAGAGCTTTCCCACAAGTTAACCTTAAAGGGACACGAGGCAGCAAGCCTGGAACAGCTTGTTGCTGAGCACACCAAGTCTATAGAGAGCCTGCAACAAGCCTTGCTGGAAAAGGACCGGCAGATGGCAGAGATCAGTGTCAGCATGTCTGAGAAAATGGTCCTGCTGAATGAAGAGAAATTTTCTCTAGGAAATGAGCTGAAGAGTCTTAAGGAGCAGACAAGTCTGTTATTAAAAGCCCAGGAAGAAAAAGAACAGAACATAGGAGCAAAAGAGACATGTCTCAAGTGTGGGATGTCCAAGCAGCAGAATGAGACAGAAGCAGCGAGTAAAGAAAATGAGGAATTAGTAAATCAAGTTGAACTTCTGAGAAAAGAAAACGAGCAAGTAAAGCGGAAGCTGCAAGCAGCACTTGTGAACAGGAAGGAGCTTCTGAAGAAGGTAACCAGATTGGAGAATGAATTAGAACAACTGAGTAGAGAACAAAAATCAGAAACCTCAGTGGCTCAGGCAGCTGCAGGGGAGGAAGACATGAGAAGCATGATCAGCAAAGAAATGGGTCTTGAAAACCACCCCCGTGAGGACTATCTGATTCAGCTGCTTTCGGAAAAGGAAGCTGAGTTGCAGAGCATCCGGAAGGAAAAAGAAACTACTGAAGCACGACTGCAGGCAGTGATTGAGGAAATGAGGCAAAGCTTGCAAGATAAGGCAAACGCTGCTTCAGTTAAAGATGAAATCACGGAGCATCAGACAATTCCTGACAAAGTAACTGAAACCAATGAAAGCCCAGAAGATGATGAAGAAAATGAGAAACATAGTTCAGCAGGTACAAATCTGGAAGAAAAACAAAAGTCTGCTCTTAAAGAAAGGATTTCAGTTCTTGAACAAGAAAAAGAACAACTTCAAAAAAAACTTCAAGAAGCTCTTGTATCTCGCAAAGACACTATAAAAAAGGCTCAAGAAAAAGACAGGCATCACAGAGAACAACTGAAACAGCAAAAAGATGATTACAACATCCTGCAAGAACAATTTGATCAGCAAAGCAGAGAGAAGGACAGCATCCAGGCTCAGCTCAGACAGCTCCAAGAGCAGAAAGGATCAGCAGAGAGTGTTTTTGGGAGTCAAGGTAGGTTGGAGTCTTCATGCATGGAAGCAGAAGATACAACAAATAACAAGCTTGTACAAGTTGCAGATATTTCTGAGGAAGAGTGGAAAAAACACCTTGACAAATTGCAGACGGAGAAAGAGAAATTGGAATGTAATGTCAGCCATATGCAAAGGGAGCTTGCTCACAAATCAGAATTAATCTTTGATTTGCAACAGCACATAGCACAGTTGTTTATAGAGATAGAAGGGCTAAAGAGAACCTCTGACCAAGCTGAAGCTAAGGGAGCAAGTCTTCAGACAGAATTGGAGGAGAATCAAAGAGAAATTTCTGGAGTGGCCAGTCTGAAAGACTTGAAAGTTCTTGTGCATCAAAAGGATGAAGAAATGGAATTTCTTAACCAGCAGTTAAAGGAGAAAAGCGACGCTCTCAATAATCTGCAGGCACAATTGCTGGAAAAAGAGGAATCAGTCCAAAGACTGTGTAGTCAGTTGGAAGCTCAGGCTCAGGTGCATGAGGAGCAAAGCAAGCGACTACAAACAGAGATGCTTGAGATTCAGGAGAAGCAAGAGGACAATGCAGAAGCAGCTAAGCAGAAGAATCAAATGCAGAGAAAGTTGCAAGCAGCACTCATCTCTAGAAAAGAGGCACTAAAGGAGAGCAAATCTCTAAAAGAAGAGCTAGCTAATGCTAAAACTACTATTGACCATCTTTCTGTCAAGCTGACAAATATGGAAAGCCAAATATGTGGCCATGTTAAAGAAACAGATACCTTAACAGAAAAGTTAGCGTGCCTCACTGGAGAGCGAGAAAAACTTACTGCAGAAATTGATAAACTACTTAGAGAAAATCAGAATCTTGATGGATGCTGTAAAAACCTTACACTTACTCTGGACAGAGTTGTTCTAGAGAAGGAGAAGCTGGAGAAGGAGGTGGAATCATTGCAGAGCTTTCAAGCCACTGAGAGTTCTGAGTGGCAGGAGAAATACAAGGAACTTCAGGGAGAATATGAAACTCTGCTGCAGTCATATGAGAATGTGAGTAATGAGGCTGAGCGAATTCAACGTGTCTTGGAAACTGTTAGGCAGGAAAAGCAGGAAATTTTCATTCAGCTAAAAGGGGCTGAAGCAAAAAAACAGGAAACAGATAAGCAGCTACAGGAAGCTGGACAGGAAATTGATGAAATGAAGGAGAAAATGAGGAAATTTGCAAAATCAAAGCAACAAAAGATCCTGGAACTAGAGGAGGAGAATGAGAAGCTTAGAGCAGAGATGCATTTTACAGATGGAGAGCTACACAGGACTGGAGAGAGCTTTACAAACACTAGCATGAAAGAAGATCTGGAGTGCTCTAGGAGGGAGTGCCAGTCTCTTTCTACTCAGCTCAAGACAGTAATGGCTGAAAAGGAGTCTCTTAATCAAGAGATTGTGGACTTGAAGTGCCTTTTGCAGGTAACAGAATCTAAGCTGAAGGAAAGCAGAGAACTTGTAGACAGCTATGCTGCCCAGCAGACAGCAGGGGAAGAGGCTAATGAGGCAGTTGCCACACCATCACCAACGGAGGCGTCTGAAAATCAAGTGGATGTAACTTTTCAACCAGAGCCTCCTGCTGCAGAGCTGGAACAAGAGGCATTTGAAAGGGATAGACCTTGTGAGGATCCTGGTCTCTACAGACAGCAAATAGCTGAGCTCACCAAGCGAATCACAGAGATGGAAGATAATAGAAGGGCTTCAGAGCAACAGCTGGGCGACATCCGCAGGTGTGTTGAGACTTTAGCAGGTGAGAAAAGGGCTTTAGAGCACCAAATGGGAGAGAAAGTCCATGAAGTGAATGATCTGCAGGCTACAGTAGCAAAGATGGAGCAAATGGTCCAAGAAGCCAGAGACGACCTGGTCAGAATGACAGCACTGAAGGATGCTCTGGAGGCTGAAAAGGATGACTTGGAAGAAAGGCTCATGAATCAGCTGGCAGAACTTAATGGAAGTATTGGAAACTATCAGCAAGATGCAACAGACTTCCAAATCAAAAATGATCAACTGAAACATGAACTTCAGAGCTTGCAGAGAATGATGCACGAACTGGAGGAGGAGAAAAGTCAGATGGCAAAGGAGAAAAGCAAAGCAAGTTCAGAAAAGCAAAAGGAATTTGTAGAAAAGCTAAAATACAATTGGAGAGGAGAAAGCAGCACACACATAAAGGAGCTTCAAGAACTGCTGAAACAGAAACAGCAGGAGATTAAGCAGCTGCAGAAGGACTGTATCAAAAGCCAGGAAAAGAACAGTAGTTTAGAAAGAACTGTTAAAGCTCTGGAATTTCTGCAGAGTGAGACTCAGAAAGAGATAGAAGCAGCCAAAGAAACTTCAGCTAAAGCAATTGAAGACACCAAGAAAGCCCAGGCAGAGCTTGCTCACTGCAGAGTAGTGTTGGATGACACTCAGAGTGAGGCAGCAAGGGTTCTAGCTGAGAGTATCAAAGTGAAAGAAGAGTTGCAAGCAAACAAAGAGAAAATTAAAATTCAAATGAAGAAAAAGGATGAGGACTTTGAGAGAAGACTGGAACAGGAAAAAGACAAGCACTCAAAGGAGATCAAAAACATGGAAGCAAAGCTGGCAACGTTGCAGAGGGAGAAAGACCATATGGAAACAACAGTTGGTGATCTGCAAGACTCCTTGAAGACAAAGGATCAAGAAGCCAAGCAACTGGAAGGCAATCTAAACAAAACACTAGCCCGGCTTGCAGCCTTCACCAGGAGCATGTCTTCCCTTCAGGATGATAGGGATAGAGTGATAGATGAATCAAAAACATGGGAGAAGAAATTCACTGAAACGATTCAAAAGAAGGAAGAAGAAATACATTCGAAAGAGGAAGCTTGTATTGTGCTACAGGACCAGGTGAAACACATGACCATGCGTGTGGAAGAACTCCAGACTCACATATCCAGGTAAATAAGCTGTGTCAGGGGAGGTTTAGCAGGAAGAGGTTACTCTCTATTTGTTATCTGCACAAGGACATGGGGTGATCACTCTAGAATCGTCCTTCTTCACGTCCTTAGAATACCTGTGTTAAATCTGTTCTCTGTGACAAGCACTCACCATCTGATTACTCTCCAGAGGATTTCAAATTTCAGATTAATTAAAGAGTTTCTTTTGCATGGAGTTTTTGCACTGAGAAGTCAAGAGAGCATTGGGATACATAATTCCAGTTTAGTCCCAAAATAAATTCTAAGGGGAAGATGGAGCTATGGAAACCTATCAAAATGTGTACATCTGTTATTTCCAAAAATCAAAACCAAACCATTCTTACATGAGTAAAATTGTTTTATATATGTTGTATCTTTGCAAGATGAAGCATTAAATAGACATCAAAGGTATCAGAACAGCAATTTCATTGTGGGGTGGCATGGGGTTGTTTTTATTGTTAGCTACAATGGACGAGAGAAGTAATGTAATGACAGGGAGGTGATAACATTCAGTGTTTAAGTGAACACTTTTTTCAGTAGTGACATGAACAATTTTAAAAGAATATATTCCCCTGCCACCACCCCTTTAAGGCAGTAGTACAGTCAGAACTTTAAAAGATATCTTGAATTTTAAAATTGAGAGATATTTCCATCTTGCTTTCTTTAAGTAAAACAAATTCTGTGGCTTTTCTAAATTAGTATAAGAACAGAGTTAGTGTGGGTTTAGATACTGAGATATTTTGTGGATTTTTGACCAACTTAATATTTTTTCAGGCTGGAATGCAACAAGAAAGACTGGGAAGCTGACTGCAGGAAGGAAATTCAGCATCATCAAAAGACATGTGAAATGTTGCAGGAGGAAAAAAAAGAGCTTTTGACTCGGCTTGAGGGGTCTCAGGAACTGTACATCAAGTCTCAGAATGAACACCAGGAGCTGGAGTCAGAAATCAGCAGCCTAAGAGACCAGCTTGCTGACTTACAGAATTCCTTCACCAAATGTGAGCTGGCCAGGGAAGAGCTGGGGACTGTGGTCAAGCAACAAGAGACAAGTATCCAGAATTTTAAACTCAACTGTGAGCAGCTTGAAGCTGACCTGCAGGCTTCCAAGGACCTAACAAATAAGCTGCATGAAGAAACCAGTGCCAAAGATCAAAAGATCATGAGTTTGCTGTCTGCCAAAGAAGAAGCAGTGATGGCTGCTCTAGCTGAATTACAGCAGCAACATTCTGAAGAGATGAAAGAGTTGGAGCGTAGGCTAAGTAAGGAGGAAGACGATAAAAAAGCCTTGGAAAATGAGAAGAACAAATTTCTTGACAAACTCGATCATCTCACTGAAAAGATGAAGATAAGCAGAGAAGAAAGTAAGCAGCAGAAGGCACAGCTGGACTCCTTCACCAAGTCCATGTCGTCTCTGCAGGACGACCGAGACCGCATTCTGAGGGACTACAAGCAGCTTGAGGAACGCCATCTTGTTATAATCTTGGAAAAAGACCAGCTAATTCAAGAGGCTGCTGCTGAAAACAACAAGCTCAAGGAAGAAATGAGAAGTTTCCATAGCCAGATGGATGACCTCAACTCTGAGAATGCCAAGCTGAACGCAGAGTTGGTGCGGTACAGAGAAGACCTTAACCAAGTGATTTCAATAAAGGACTCCCAACAGAAGCAACTTCTCAAAATACAGCTTCAGCAGATCCAAACTCTGGAAAATGAGAAGGCAATCATAGAAACACAGCTGAAAGAGTCTGAGCATACTCAGGATGATCTCAGGAAGTGCATGGAAGCCTTAAGAGAGGATAAAGTCAGTATGTCTCAAGAGATTGAAACTCTTACGTCCTCTCTGTCGCGGGTGCAGAGTGAGATGGCAGCATTACATGAGGGGAGTCCCATCGTGGAGTGTCAGGCAGAGCTGAAGGCTCGAGAGAAAGAGGTACAACAACTGAGTCATGAGCTTTCCCTCTCCCAGAAAAGAATAAGAGAACTTGAGGGGGAGCTAGAATGTGTTCAGAGGGATGCAGCCAAGAGAGTGGGAGAGGCTGAGGACAGGCTTCGGAAGGAATTGAAGCACCTCCATCATGATGCAGGGATAATGAGGAATGAAACCGAGACAGCTGAAGAGAGAGTAGCAGAGTTGGCACGGGACTTGATGGAAATGGAACAGAAATTGCTTGAAGTCACAGATGAAAACAAAGATCTCAGAGCTCAAATTCAGTCTTTTGGGAGGTCCATGAGCTCTCTTCAGGATAGCCGAGACCAGGCCAATGAAGAGCTTCATATTTTGAAACAGAAATATTCTGCAGACTTAGAGGAACAAAAGAGGCTAGTGCAGAATCTTCAGAAACAGATGGCTCAGCTACAAGAGGAGCAATGTTGCACTGTCAGGGACCGAGATACGGTGAGGTCTGAGCTGACAGAACTGCAGAAAGCTATTGATGAAAGAGGTCTCTTGGCCCAGATTGAGAAACTTAATCAGCAGCTCAGAGCTAAAGATGATGAGCTTCTCCACTTGTCTTTGGAATTGGAAGGGTCTTCCAACCAAGTCAAATCTTTCTCCAAGGCTATGGCAAGCCTGCAGAATGACCGAGACCGTCTGCTGAATGAATTGGACAAAACACGTAAGATTGAGGAAGTGAAACAACAGGCAGAAGGGATCATTTCCACCACTGCTTCGGAAGTGCAGAGTCTGAAGAAGGCACTGGCCTCCTTGCAGAGTGACAGAGACAGAGTAGTAAGTCCATGTTCTCTCTTCCTGCTCTTACTTTAAGCACCACAGGAGGTTTGGATCTTTAAGTCTTAAAATTCAGCCCGCTTAGGTCTGGTAATTACAATGTGATGCATAGATCGGGCTACGTCTTCATGGAATCACAGAATAGTTGAGATTCAAAGGGCCTTCTGGAGATCTTCTAGAGATCTTCTGGTCCAACCCCCCTGCACAAACAAGGCTTGCTGGAATAGGTTGCTCTATACAATGTCCTGTTGGATTTTGAATATCTCCATTAGTAAATATTCCACAGCTTCTCTGGCCAACCTGTTTTTTCATGTATCTGGAAATGGTTTCCAGAATTAGTTTCTCCCTCACTTTCCCAGGGATGGAGATGAGGCTGACCAGACTGCAGGTTCACAATTCTTCTTTATTGCCCTTCTTGTAGGTAGGGATGGCATTTGCTTTCTTCCAGTCTTCAGGAACCTCTTGGGTCACCATGACCTTTCAAAGGTAATGGAGTTGCCTCCCAGTGACCTTAGCATTTGTGGGCATGCTCCATCAGACCCCATGGATCTGGTGTGGGCCATCTGTATCATTTTCTCTGGCATGGAGGCTGTGATTCCATTGTTAACTTCCCAGGGTGGTTTCTCTGTTAGCTTGGTTTAAAATATGAAATCATGGAAATAAGGTCCCTGTTAACCTGCATAGTTCACATCTGTGTCAGCTCATTTGATTTGCCTTAGATTTCTAAAAGAGACTAGAACAAAGGCTTGAGTTTCCTCCTCCTCTTGGCAGCTGACTTTCAAGGCAGGTACAAGACATTGCAGATTCCATTTGACATTCTTGCCTGCACACTGGATGTGTCTGTGTTTGTATAGTCTCTGGCACAGTGCAGCCCAGCAAGTTCCAGAGTTCTCCTTGCTGTCAGAAGACAGACTTTGACAGTCACATCCCACTGCCACTCATTGAGCACTGTCCTGTCTCCAGAGTCAGCCATGTCTTCTTGTCTTCAAAAACAATTGCAGTGATGCATGTGTAACAACAACTTACTTCTAATTATAGCCTGACTGGAACTGGAGAGCCAAAAGGATTTTACTTATCAGTTTCCTGGTTTACAGTAAATACCAACTTCAGGAGTTATGCTTAACCAGCTCCTTCTGTGTCACTTAGTTTTCCTCTGAATAAGATAATTAATATTGTAGCCTGGAGTCTTTTTGTTAATGTATTTCACATCTTCATGGGAGGGCTCAAAACTCACTGCCCTCATTACCAGTAGAATTGTCTGAGGGCTTTTTTTCTGAGCAGTTTTTAGTACACTGCTGTATTTGATGATTCTGTTTTTAGTTCCTCTGTCATCTGAATGTGACCTTTTCTCCCTCCAGACACCACAGTAAGAAATGCTCTTAAACAGTTCTAAGTAATAAACCTGATGCTTGCTCAGCTGTCACACAATGATGTTTCTCTTTAATTCCAGGTAAGAGAGCTGGAGAATCTGCAGCAGCAATACATCCTGGTCGGGGTGGAAGCTGCTGAGAACTCTCGCTTAAAGGCACAGCTGCAGCAGTGGGAGCAAGAGGCAGACAAACAGCTTCATCTGCAAGAACAGCTGAGGCAGGAAGGAGCTGTGTACCAGCAGGAGCTCCAGCAGCTCAGGTGAGCTGTCTGTCTGCTCCCTGCCTCGGCGAGGTTGCAAATGCGTTTGTTTCTCTCAAAGAGCAGTTGTGGGCAGAGGGGGAGGGAATGCTGAGAACCTCAGCCTGGACTGTGCCAGGTGACACTGAGCCTCTGCCCTGGCCAGGAGAGGACACGTGTTTCCCTCGTCCAGCTTCTGCCTCAGAATTACAGCCCAGCAGCTTGGAGGTCAATGCCTGTGTGAAACAGATAATGATGCTTTTATTTCCTTCATCCAGTGGTGGTCAGTATCATCTGTTGGAGAGGAAACTGAGGCTGTTTCTTGTATTGGAGCTTATGTATATGATCACAGTATTCTCCATTCCAGGCTGCTGCTGAACACCCTTTATCATCCCACTGATATCATAGTTTAGAGCATACTGATTTTGTATGGCTGTCTAATCCTTTATTTCACTTGCTCTGTGTCTTCTAGTTTGGTTTTTTTTTTAACTCTGTAATTCAAGTCTAGTAAAATTGTCTTTTCCAGCTGGACTAAAACTAGTCAGACAAATATGCTCTGTTCTGAAAACAGGGGGAAATGCTTTCAGATATTTCAAAGATCCATTTAAGAATGCCTGAGGCTGGAATGAAAAGGGTGGGATTTTCTTTGTGGAAAGGTCTATGGCTTATCTTTGTCCAGAGTGATATAAAAACTTGTAGTTCTCTCCCTCCCCCCTGCTCCCAATCTGACCCTCAAATTAACACTTCAGATCTTGTAAAGTTTGAAGCATCTTACAAATTTTATTTATCCTGACAAAAGAACAGGAAGTTTATTTCCTGTGCAGCTTTTACACTGTACATGAAGGGATGGCCTCAGGTAGGTGTGGTGTGATCAGTACTGTGGGTCTGGTGCACATATGACTGTAGAGAAATTATTATGGGGACAAGTGGCATTGCCAGTGACTTCCTTGACAAAACTCTGTACAGTGAGATCAAAACAATGTCCAAGAATACAGAAAGTGTGAAAAAGTCACCCTAGGACAGCATGAACAATCCAAAGGGTTCAACCAAATACGGAAAACTTCCTTAAACCTGCTTTTAAGGTTCCTGTACTTAAGTGTGTTGTTTTGGCTTGGCTTGGTTATAAAACTTCATGTCTAGCATGAGGTGATTGAATCACCCTTGGCTCATTCTTAGCTGGGTACCTGGTCATCATAAGTGATACTGGTAACTTCCTTGTAACTTCCCTTGTTTATGCTGGGCAGACAGGAGAAGACCACCTGGGAAAAGCAGAGCAGCAGCATGAAGGAGCAGTACCTGATGGCCATTGCAGAGAAGGACAAGCAGCTGAGCCATTTACAAAGGATCACACAGGAAATGAGGCTGCCCTTCAGCAAGTTTCAAACCGTAGAGGAACAGCACCAAAGCCAGGTGGGTGGAAAGATACAGATTCTTTACTGGAAATGTGAAGCTTGAAACTCAGCCAGAAGGGCATGTGTTGCCTGTATCCAGCTCCTGCAGACTGCAGTACTGGATGTGGTTGTGAGGCCTCCAGAGATAATACCAACAGTCTAACTTGCATCACTGAAAGTTGTAGAAATTATGGCATACCCTTAAGTGGTCTTCATTAAGTTCCTAGTTTCCAGTGTTTCAAGAAAGAGGGTGAAAGAGACAGGGCTTCCTAGGTCCTTTGGAGCAGCATGGAACTTCTCAGGTGTGTATTCTGGCTGATTTAGAATTGCCTTCTTGCACTGTCTTTGAATCTAAGATTTTCTGTCTTAGTTCTCATTTTAATGTCAGATCTTAATTTTTAAGTTTTCTATTGAATTTTTCTTGCTGTTTTTACTGTAACAGGGATTTACGATCCTGGTTCAAGCCCAGAGAGGCTGAGGCTTGAACACTGCACTTTCTCTCTTATTCCCCCTGTATACAGTCCTAAAAGTGCAGTGGAATGTGTTTGGTATTCTGCTTGTCTAGGGAAGGCTGCATGCGCAGTGCAGTGCATCAGAGCCAAGACAGATCTCTCCCACCTGTGTCTGCGATGTCCCACTGGTTTATGTCAGCGGAGGGGGTAGCACATCTCCTTTATCCCTTTGATACACCCATGCATATATGCAAAGAAAAAGCCTGAACAGTGTTCATGTGATGCTTTCCAGGAGGATTCTTCAGTGCTGGCCCTCTGGTCTTTGTTGATTAGAGCAGTGTGGACATTGCTTTAGGTTTTTGTTTGCTTTTTCTTTTCCCATTCATGTGCCTTTTCTTTTTCTTCCTGTGTTGCAAACAGCTTTAAGACAACTTTTGAGCAGGACCCATCACATGCAAGTTTGGTGATCTTTCCTGACTGTTTGTATTTTCAGATGGCTTTTAGGATATTTCTGTTTATTCCCCATTTGCTCTTTTGCCTGAGCAGATCAAGTTCCAGGTCTAGGAATAATGTTAGGTTTGACCTTGGAATACTGAAAAGAGAGGAGAAACACAAGAACAAGTTGTCACCTGTGCAGTATATTTTTCATTGTTCTTTCCTTGGCAGATTTCTCCAGAAGTCCTGAAAGGGGAATTTTCAAGCCTAGAAGCAGAGATGAAACACCTCCAGGCCCAGCTAAATGACAGTCTGAAAGAACTGCACCAGAAAGAGCTCAGAATTCAGCAGTTAAACAGCAAGGTACTGATACCTGTCTTATACTTGCTTGCAGTCAGGGACAAGGAATGTGGGGAGGGTTTGGCTGGAATAGGGCTCAGGAAGCAGGAATTAATCTGTCCTTGCAGGTATTCAATGAAGTAACACAAAATCAGAACTACATCTCTCAGAAAAGCAGTGTTAGAATCACAGTGATGGATTTGCTGCTGCTGAACAGGGCTGGCACAGCAGCAGAGCCCATCGTCCATGTCCCACACTGCTCTCCCTCAGTGAGCAGCTGTGGGAGCCAGAGCACTGCAGAGAGAAGCCATGAGTGGGACAGCTGTTCTGTAGAGACCAGAAGGATACCCAGGCCCCAGGCAGATCCCATCCAGCAGGCTCAGTGACAGGGTCTGAACCAGCAGCTTTTCTGCCACTGCCATTTAATGCCCTTTCTCCCAGGTGACCAAAGGGAGAAAGGAGGAGAGAAGAAGGCAGGGGAGGAAAAAAAGAGGTGACAGAAGGGGACAGGGGAGGAGAGAGGACAGATGGAGGGGACAGTGGGGGAAAGAAGTTGGATGGGGGAGATGAAGGCCAGACAAAGGGACCAGAGAGCGAGACCACATGAAGAAAGTTGTTTACAGGTTCCATGTCTATTGTCAGGAGCACTTTCTAGCCTCCTGCTTTCTGGGCTGCTGAAGGAAGTCCTTCCTTCACTTCTGCCTGCCAGCTTGAAACACATCCTGCATTTCAGTGCAGAATTGCAATCAGTCAGTTCCCACACTGAAATGGAAGACCCAGAATTTATCCATCTTCAGGAAGAGAGCTGTGTTCAAGGAGAAAGTGAGAATATAACATAATAATTTACTGATGATATTTCTGAATAGGTTTAGGTCAATATCAGCACTTTAGAAATCTTGTTCTGGACATGTAGTATTCTGTACATCTCTTTGATGTTTTGAGATTCCTGTTGCAGAAACCTTTGCCACAAGCTCCTCTTGGAGATTGTCACTGGTCTTTTGACGTTAGTGATGGGCAGAGTGGCAGTTATATGTTCTCAAGAGAACTCTTTACCCTCAGCTAGACAGAGAACAATTTTGCTTTCACAAAATCAATTTCTTTGCCTGCCGGTTGTGTTCTCTTCTCAGCTATCTCAGGTCTTTGAGGAGAAAAATGCCCTCTCCCTCCAGCTCCGAGGGAGCAGTCGGAGCACCTGTGAGAGCCATCAGCACTACAGCGAGGTCCTGAACCGCTGCCTAGTGCTCGAGAGGCAGCTCCAGGAGCTGCAGGCTGCAGACAAGAGCATGGTAAGGGGGCTAGGCTTGCTGCACAGCGGGGAAAAGCTCATTTCAAGTGGCTCTGCAAACTGTCCAGCATGGTAGTGGCTGTGTGTCCTCCTCAGTGCAGTTTGCAGTACGTTCCTGTGTTCTTTCAGGAGCTGTTCGCAACAGACGCTGCGCCAGGAGCACCCCAAGAAAAGACTGAGGCGCAGAGAGGCACTTACACACCTGAACTGCAGGAACTGCAGCTGAGGTAAAGAAAGTCTGAGAAAACAGGGGTTGGGGTGTTGGTCCTGATGGAGGTCTTAAGGCTAGTGATGAGCCTGATGCTTTTACTCTGCACCAGTGTGTTGGGAAAACTCAGTCCCACACTAGGATCTTGCGGACTTGGAGGAACTGTCATATGCACTTATTAGCTGTCATTAGTTATCTCTTTGGATTAGAGCTTAAAAAAACCACAAGGATAACATACAGCAGCAATGCCAGCCAAACCAGCATCTTGGATCTGGTAGGCTGCATCCTCAGTAGCTGCTGAAGTATATCAATGGTCCTGGTCTCAAGGTTGTAGCCTGAGAGTGTGTCTGGAATTGAGACGTAGCACAGGATTCCTTGTAACCTTCTGAAACTAAGATCTAGCACATGAGTCCTCAAACTCTTTCAAAATAATTTTCGGAAGGTGGAGCCATGGTGACAGAGGCAAGGAACTCCTTCCTGATGTGAAACAGAAGCTTCAAGAGATTTATCTTCTCTCATGTTTTCCAAATAGTTTATATATAGTAAAGATGACTAAGTCTCCTGTGTGAGCTGGGAGGTAATTTGAGTCAGTTCACACACTGCATTAGTGAATACAATAGAAACACAATGGTCCATGATTTGGGCCTTTTTTGGCGTATGCTTTGTTATTTTCTGACAGGTTGTCTGAAACAGAACATTTACATAGCAGCACAAAGCAGGATATGAAGTATTTGGAGGAGCAGCTGGAGGAAGAACGGGACCGTCGTCTTGCCGCAGAGGAGGCGCTGTTTGCTGCACAGGATCAGATCAGGAGGTGAGGCAGCTTGAGCAAACAAACACTATCACCACAGAAGTGTGCTGGTTCTAGCTCTGTTTTTCATATGCACTTCATCACATCCTTCTGTCAAATGGCACTGGTGGCACAGAGACAACTACCATGTCTGTCACAGAATCACAGAAAGGCTGAGGTTGGGGGTCCAAAGGGGCTGAGGTTGAGGGGCCTCCAAAGACCATCTGGCCCAGCCCCCTGCTCAGCCTAGACCCAGTTGCCCAGGACCATGTCCAGATGACTGTCGAGTATCTCCAAAGAGGAAGACTTCACAGCCTCCCTGGGCAACTGTTCCTTCAATTGTAGGCAGATAGGATGAGACAAATGATTAGACATTAAGACAAGTTCTGTCTAGAAATTAGATGCCAACTTTCTTGATTAGTTAAATTAACTACTGGAAGATATAACTTGGAGACTGAGAATTGGGTGCAGGCTGAAGAGGAGTTCTCATGCTTCCAGGGGATTTGTCTGCTCAGTAAGCACCTGTCATGCCTGAAGCAGTTTTGACTTGAAGAATGTCACTCATTTTTAATGTATTGCCAATTAACAACAACTTTTCATTAACTTGGTTATTGAGAAACAATTAAACACTTAGGAGAAAGGAGTTTTGTCCACCTTTCCCAGGCTTAGCTTCAGCCTAGCCCCCTGTGCCCAATATCCAGCACTGGGGCCTGCACTGCACAGGGCTCTGCCTGTCTCAGGGCACTACACAGATGCCCTGAGAGTCAGCAGAGCAAAGGCAGCTGATCTGGACTAGATGTTGGAATTAGGATGCAGTGAGCAGCAGGTTCAAAATGCTTGATTCTCCTCTTTGACTATGGAGGGGGTTTTAGCACATGACCTGATTGTAGGCACATGTGCTGTGCATTTCCTCATAGTTCAAATAACTGGAGTTATGGACTAGTGCAGTCTTTTACATGAAAACCATGCCTTTCTTCTGACACACTTGCTGATTTAGCCAAAAATAATGGTCTGTATGGAAGATTCTGGCTGAAGTTCCCTGGTAATTGCTACAAGGTTTGGACAACTGTAGCTCCTTCTGGCATTAAAGTCTATAAAAGTCTCCTGCAGCTGATCTCACTAATGAATCATAGCCCCAGGATGTGACTGCTGCCTCTGTCGCTAGAAAATAGGAAGAACCAGCACTATTGCAGCCAGAGGTGGCTTCCAAAATAATTTCATAGAATTTAAAGCAGACAGGTGTATCATCTGCCCTGGCTTCTTTCAAGTCACACTATAAAATTTCACTCGAAAGGAAGAAGGACTCCTGCTAGCTAGGCCACCCTGTTCTTTTGCTCAATGTGAGCTCAGGAGGCATAACACCTGTTCAAATGGAACCAGCTCTTGGCAAGTGAAGCCAGGGCTTGCTTGCAGGGGTTGATTCCTTTTTTGAGAAATACCTTTTTTCCTAAGCTTGATTACAGTGTTGATTTAGGACATCATAATAAATAACTGAATTTAATTTCATATTTGTTGTGGCAGGTTGCAGTCAAGTGAGTGGTCATCTTCCTTAAGTGCCAGCATTGATATGACTCCAGGTCATGAGCAGTCCTTGCTGATCGACTCCATGGATAATAATTCCAGCAGAGTAAGAAACAGCTGTCAATTATGTGAATTGCCCCAGCTGATTCAAGAAACTGTGAACCTATAGCACTTAAGTTCCTCTGCAGACACACATAAATTGGCTGGGGACTGTGTAGTTTTTCTGCTCTCACCATGCTGGAAACAAAATTGGATGGGGCTGGTTCATGGACAGCCTGCAGAGAGCAGGGGAAGGGGGACATTTCGTGAGGATTGCCCTAGTGTTAGGATCTGACAGTGGAGCAATTTGGGGAAGGTTTATGCTCATTAGCTTAAACAAACTTACCTCCATGGTCTGGAGAGCTCTGGATGAAGGCAGCTGGGGCACAGCCATTCCTTGTAGTGACTGCTCTCTCTTTACTCTTCCAGACCCGGAGTACTCCTGGACTACGACGCCTGTTACGCTCTCTCTTCCGCTCCCGGGCCCACTTGCCCCTGCTAGTGGCCACATATCTGCTTGCTGTCCATGTCCTGCTCTTCCTGTGCTTCACAGGCCACCTGTGAATAGGAGTGACAACTTTTCCTCGAGCCTCAGCCCTGTGCATGCTGAGGGCCTGCACGCCCTCGCAGAAGGGCAGCACTTGCCCCAGCTGCAGCCTTTCCCAAACCAGCCCTGAAGCAGCAGCTGCACCCAGCACCTGCTGTCAGTGCTGGTGCTGGGGAGCTGCTCCCAGGAGATCTGCCCCTCCCTCAGTGTTTCTACGTGAGTGGGTCGTTTTCTTAGCCAGAGTTGTGCTGCAAGCCTCAAGGACAGCATCTGTTCCTGTACCTGGAAGCAGTACCACTCATTTTGGATAGTATTGTGCTGCAGTAGGAATAAGAAAAATACTCTTGAGTTGCTGCAGTACTTCAGCACTTCTAAAACTGCACAATCTTCCCCCTCTAAGGGTGAATCCGTGAGTGGGGTTGGGGGAACACTGTAGCTGGATGTAAAAGCATTGTCTTCCCTTTCTTCCACCCCTTAGATTTGCTCCATGGCTCAGAGCTGTCTGAAATGCATATCCTAAGGAAGTTATGGGCACTTTAAGGAATGTGAATTTTAAAATCATGTTTCCTGCTCAGTTGCATCTCCTGTTGAAGAAGGGCGAAAACTAGTATATCTGGCCCTGGTGAGCATTCCATTTAAAATCAGTCATATGTCTGCCCTGATAGGCCTGTAAAATAATGCCAGTAATTTAGTTATTTAAAAGGAATAGGATACATGAAACCTTTTAGCTCTTAAGTTAAAAATTCTCCTATTTATAGCATTTGTGCACCTCTTATGATGGAAGGTGCTGCCTTACCTCTAGTAGAGCAGCCCTGCTCCTGCCTTCTCATCCACTAAATACTCATCACGAGACTGAACCTGTACAGGCTGTGTTGAAGGGGTCCATAATGTGCTGTGTGGGCTCAAAGCAAGGGCAGAAATTCCAGAAATAAACTCTCTCCCTTGTGCTGAGGAAGGAGCCAGAGTTCTAAAACCTTCTGATTTTAGAACCCTCTGGTGTAGAAAGCTGGTGCTGGTGTTTGGGCATGTTTGGACCCAAATCAAATTATGCAAATGGACTGAATCTTTTACGATATATGGAAATATGGATATATTTCCATATGTTTTCTAAAAACCTCCTGAATTTGAGACTGCCCTCTTCCAAAAGGAGGATGCTGAATGCAAAGTTCAGTCGCGTTCACTGTCAGATCCTGAGTGGTTGTTTCATTCAGAGAACTGGCCAGGAGAATCCTATCTGCCTCTTAGTAGAGCATTAACAGTCACATTTTTCCCATGGGAAAGAGGTAGTTCTTTTGATATTGCTGGTAAACTAAGCTGCTGTAGCCAGTGCAGAAAGCCTGTTTGAGGGTGGATTGATTTCACTGGTAGCTAAACCAGCTGGATCTCTGGCAGGTCCAGAGCACTGGCACTAGATATCCTCTTGTGGACTGTCCGTGATTATCAGTGTGAACTTCCTCTATGTCAAATTCAGTGACCAAATAGTTTGTCTATAGCTTCCTGGGGTATGAGCTCCTGTATGTATAATAAAGTTTATTTTTCAGATGGAGTTTGTGTAACATTGCCATGTAACTGTGCAAGTGGAGAGTGTAGTGCTGCTGTATCAGCACACCTTGTGTGGGACACGGTGGGACTGCAGGTCTCCTTTGTGTGCACTGCCTTGTGTGATGGTTGCAGAAGCTGTTTCTTTATACAATGTGAATGCCTAGGTGATGACCTTTTTTCCCTAGCTCGCCTCTTGCTCAGCCTTTTTCAGCTAACAGAATAAGGAAATAGCACTTGAATAGGCAATGTCTCATGTCAGGGGTGTGTGGAACTAATGATTTTAAGACCCCTTCCAACCCAGACCATTGCATGCATCGTGAAAGCAATTCCAGTAAAACAATACCTACTTGAGTTTGTTTTTCCACATTTGCCTGAACACTGCACCTTGTTAGAGTTGTGTAACCCAGGACAGATACAGAAGTTGGCAACAGTGAGCTAGAACGTGCAGGTCATTCAGATGGGACAGTTCAACTGTCCCAACTTTCTGTAGCCAAAACCAGGTGCCCTTGTTCACAGTCACTACTACAGTCCCCCAGCACCGTTGGAACAAAAGCCAGCGCTGGGGTGTTGTAAGGCTGTAGATAATGTTTCCACTGTGTTTAACAGGAGCAAGGATTATAAGCAAAGTATGTTTCCCTAAAGCATTTTTTTCCTGAACTGAAGAAAGGCATTTAAATGTTTTATACCTACAGATGGAACAGTTATATCTTAGATTAAATATAGGAATAAAACCTCAAAAGCATCTCCTGGTCTGCTAAGCATAGTCTGACTGAACAGCTTTGTGGTTTGACCTGATGAAAGATGGGGCCTTTTAGCTGATAGTTCCTGTCTCAAACATTTCAACATTTTGTTTCTTCTCTAATGGACCTGTCCTGCCTTGATTTTTGATCTACCTTCAATAAAGGCTGAGAAGGAAGGTTAGCCAACGAAGCTGTGCTCTGTCATTCTCGGACACTCACGCCAATTCAGCACCACCACTGAGGCTGGGACAGGTCTGGTTATGTGCCAGGAGGAAGGAGTGGATGCAAGTTACTGCATGGAGCTCTAAGGGGAACCCTCCTGATCCTCTCAGCTCCCTTTACAGGACAGGTGTGAGGATCTGGGAATGGCAGACAAAGCTCATGATGAGGTGCAAGGCACCTGTGCAGGTGCCCTCACCGAGGGCAGATCAACCCACCCCTGATAATGAGAGCTGCATTAAGGCCAGTGCTGAGGAGAAACAGAGGGTGCAATCACAGGTAAGTTGCTCCTGAGCACAATGGAAGCACCCATGTGCTAGACTCTTCTCAGGAGTGTTTGCTGCCTCCCAGGAGCCCAAGACACGATGTCACTGGATGACTGACTTCAGTTCAGTGCAGCCTTTGGACTGTGCCCACTCTGGTTCTCTCATGTGGGTACTGGTGATGTTGCAACAAGAAGCCCAGGTTTGATCAAAGGAGTTTTCAGGGCCCTGGGCAGAATGGGAAAAGGTTCAGGAGCACAGTTAGTGTTCTCACCAATCCTCCAGGTAATGGGGAGAGATACTGAAAGTAAAAGGCATGCTCAAGACCTGGCTCCAGGATTTGTGCCTCCACCAGAACTTTTGTTTTTATACCCATGTAAGAGTCTTCTTTAACACACAAGGTGTGCTGGGACCTGATGGGCTCCAGTGTGCTGATGGGGGAACCCTGTGTCTGCACTGCATCAGTGTCTCAGGGCAGAGGCAGCCTGCAGGGGAACTGCAGCACGGGGCCAGCTCTGGGACTCACGACTTGAGCAGAGCTGGGGGCTGGGATGCAGGAAGTGAAAAGAGCTGAAGTTAAAACAGGAACTCGGAGCAGACACAGGCCCAAAGCTGTCACTGGCAGCAGGTGCCTCAGCAAAAAGCAGCAAGTTTGCCAGCAGGAACTGGTGAACCTTTAAAGGTAAGAAAACTTGAGGGGGTTTTGGGAGTGGAAAGTGAGAAATTACTACAAAAAAGTGTAGTTTTTGGTGGGCAAAGAGAACTCCTTCCTGAACAAGCATGTTTAAGTAGACAATGCTCGACATTTGCTTCTCAGGCTATTGTCCTGTCATCATTGTGGTTCTTGTGTTTAAGGCTCTAAAGAACCACATTTCCAAATCTACCAGCACGACTGTGCTGTGTGATAGCCCTATATTTGTGCTGTAGTGGGTGTTTTCCCAGGGGAAAATGGGACAAAAAAGGGTTGAGATGCTACCCTGGTTGATATTTCTCATATGGACAGTGTCCAGAGCCTTGTGATGCGATTAGAGCCTGTGGTTTGTCCTGGTTCCCACAATGCATGGCAGGTGGCTTTGGAGAATGGGTGGTCAAGAACCATTTACAGCAGTATTTAAAATGGCTGGTTCAAAGGTCATTGAACCATCTTATTTGAGCTCAAATCAGCTGCCCTGATGATGAGCAGCCCTGTGCTAGCTGGTTATTATTGCTGGTTTATGCTTTACAAAAATGAGCAACGAACTTTAGAAATCTTTGGCATGAGAGATGCCAATAAATGAGAGCAGGGAAAAGGAGAAGAAAGGTGTTAAAAGGGGCTGTGTTGTCCACATGAACCTTTCCACATCCCCTGCTTCTAATTGCAATTAACTGTATCCAGTTTGGCAGCGGATTGCTGTCAGTGGACAATGTCACAGACTGGCTGTGGTCCTGAGGCACCCGGAGAAGGCCTAAAACCAGGTCTTCACTGTGTATCTGCCTTAGCCCTTCATCTTCTCCCTTAGCTGATTACCTGGCCGTTGTTTGACAAAAGAAAGAATCATCACTGCTGTGCTTATTTGGTTTCTGTTCTCTTCGCTCCCTGATCTTACAGTGCTGGTTCTCTGGAAAGGACAACTTGAAACTCAGCTGGAAAGGACAGCTGGAAACTGAGCAGTGCACTGCACCAAACCAGAAGGTTACTCACTTAAGCAGCTTTTGATGTGGGACAGTTAATTACTTAGCATAAACAGAGAATTATTAATGATTCAGCATAAACATTTTGCTTTCACAGAGGGCAACTGCCCCAAGAGCTGAGGGCTGTCTGAGGCTTCCACACAGCCGTGGGAGTGAGGGGTTAGCCCAGCTGAGCAGCACGTGGTAAAAGCTGCTGTTAACTGAAGATCCAGCACACAGGAGCTCTCTTCCTTCCTGCTGATTTGGTCACAGTTTGGTGTGATGGAGAACAGGGCTCAGCTCACTCTTTCCTGCACATTCTCTTCCATCTTTCTCTCTGCCCCACGAAAAAGCTGCTTTGGGCGACACAGAGAACTTGCAGTTCCTCAACACTGCAGGCAGAAAAAGGGATGGGATATGAAGGGATGGGGATATAATGAGGGTGATTTCTCTGGGGTGTAGGGCAGCAAACTAATATTTTCTCTCTGTCTCTCATTTTGGAAAAACTCAGTTGTTTTGGGGCGTCTTTTTCATCATGTTTTTTTTTCAGTCACCTTGAAAATGAAATGCAGCAGTTTTAGATTTCACATTACTTTTAACTTCCTCTTCCTGGGCCCATCACTTCCTCCAGGCCTGCAGGAGCAGTTCCACCACAGCCTCAGCCAGTTTATCTCTACATCTTCAGCGCTTTTAGCCCCATTTCCCATTTTCTCCACGTGACAGACAGGAACTCCACACAGCACCAGCTCTGTCACACCAGTGTCTAGCCTTGCTCTGCCCCTTCTCTAGGCTATAGGTAGGGATTAAAAGGTTGAAAAGCAGACAAGAGGCTTGAGGAGTCCCCCTCAGTTCCAGCAGCACAGTGTCACGGTGTTGGAGCACGCCATGGTGCGTGCAACTGAGCTAATAGCAGGGGTAACTCAGGGAACAGCCTCCCATGGCACAGAAAATTAATGTGTGTTGGAAAAGCAGAATCTGGTCATTGGATGCCAGCATTCATTTACATTATAATGTGTGTGTTCCTACTGCAGAGTCAGGGTGCACGAAGGCCATGGTTTACACCTACACACCCTGTGTGTTTTGCTGTAAGATGTGTTGGGGCTCAGGAGCAGCTATCTTGGGGTGTCCTGTGCTGTATGAGGGACAGATGTGTGAGGACAGGTGGCCTGTAAGGGCCCCTTCCAGCCTGGGTTCTGCTCTGACTGGGTGTGAGCCAGCGGTGGCCGTGTGTGGCCACCCTGGGTGACACTATGTCCTTGTTGTGCAGATGTGGAAAGCGGTTGTGGGACACAACGTGTCAGTGAAAGTGGAGGCTCAGGGAGACGACTGGGACACGGACCCCGATTTCGTGGTGAGTGTCTGGTGTGGAAACTCTTATACTCCAGAGCTTGTGGCCCTGAGCTCTTGCTGCTGGGGCAGGGCTCGGGGCTCGGCAGGGCTGCAGCACTGCTGGCAGGGCAGGATCAACCGAGTGCCATCAGCCCCTCGCAGGCACTGTCAGGTCACCTGTCTGAGCCACTTCTGACACATCTCCAGGTTTAGTCCCCAGAGCTTCCTACATCATTGCATACCCCATGTCTGACCACAAGTAATGGCACTTAAGGAGTACAGATTATGCAGGGTTTCTTAAACCTGCTCGTTTAAGAACTCCCTTGTTACAAGGGTAACTCCCTTGTCCTCTCCACAACATACGTTACAAGACACAGCAAACAAATTTTCTCTGTCCCACACTGTTTGTAACTGTACAGGATGCAGGGTTTCCCTCATTTAAAATCCTACTCTGTTTACAGTCAACTTGTGCAGGTGCACCTCTGTGCCTCTTACACTCTTGTTTTCTATCTAGTTCGACTCTGAGTTGAGCTGGTGAGAGAGCAGAAGGGTTCAGCCTGGGGAGCCCTCTGCATTCATACAGGGTCATGATTTTCATTTTCCATTTGGCTCTCTATTACTTTCCTAATAAGCCTCTCCTGTTGGACAAGAGTCCTGTGTTTGTGAAGTTCAGTCTTGCCTAATTATTTCCAGTAAGAAATTCTAGTTTGGGGCAGAAAATCAAATTCCTTTCTCATAGTTTCAAGTTATTAATGTTTTAGGAAAAATCTACACTGTCAACTTTTTTTGCTTAATTTATTTTTTCTATTTGTGGAAGCATTCAAACTAAGCATGAACACAATAAGACTTTGTATTAACTTTTTCATTCTATTTCATATATACATATTTTCAGCTTTATTGTATATTAGGAAATACTTTATTGATGCTTCACTTTATCGAATATATGTTCAGAGCTTCCAAAAAGCTACGACACAAGGCTGCGATGGCCGAGGGCTGAGGTCCCTGCGGTTTCTCGAGTGTTTTCCCGAGCAGAGAATTCCGCACATGCCGGGTGTCACCCCGGCTCTGCGGAGCAGGTCGGAGACCCCGGCCCGGCCCGGCCCTGGGGATGGGGCGCGGGACCCCTGGGCCGTGCCCGGTCCGACGGAGCGCAGCGAGCCCCGTGCGGGCCGGGGCTGACGGCCGCGTTCGTCCGCAGAACGACATCTCCGAGCGGGAGCAGCGCTGGGGAGCCAAAACCATCGAGGGCTCCGGCCGCGCCGAGCACATCGAGTGAGTGCGGCGGGACCGGGACCGGGACCGGGACTGGGACCGGGGCGTGGGGAGCGGCCCCGCGGGGACAGAGCGGGCCCTGCTGGGACAGAACGGGCCCCGCGGAGGAGAGCGGGGCGGCACCGCGGGCACGGCCGGGCCGGGCCGGGCCGGGCCGGTTTGCGGCGGGCCG